>CH003001.1:451557-498020 GCA_000149265.1 Ciona savignyi | reverse complement strand
TCGATTACGAGTAAGCAGTTTTTACAACAACAACAGATTAGAGGTTTCTTCACTCAGCTTCGCACTTAGTTAATAATTACCAGTAAACCAATGTTTTTGAAAATCCTTCCGAATAAAGTACACCATTGGAATAAGTGTTTTTTTGCTATCATAAAAGTACTAATTTAGTTAAAAACAGCAGGACTGTGTTATGTGTTGTAAAGAAAGTGGTCAATGACCTGTAGGATTATGCATCATTGAGAAAAACCCTTGCTTTTGTTATTTTTGTGGTTACCGGTACCGATTTCTAGCATATTGCCTGTAGGGTTTCTGACATAAAATTTGAAACTGTTATATAATCGTTAAAACAAGTTACTGGTACTGTTGTGATAGCAGAATCACAATGCTGTTATGATAGCAGAAGCTCTTGGATATTTTAGTTCATTTTTTATTATCACCCATTTGAATATCATCACCAGTGTAATGTATAATACAGAATAAATTTTGTTTCAAGGCGTATGAGAAAAATCACAGACGACAACAAGGCAATATTAATGGCGGATATGGCTCACGTCAGTGGACTAGTTGCTGCAAATGTCATACCATCGCCATTTGAACACTGCCATATCGTCACCAGTACCACCCACAAAACCTTAAGGTAATAGGTACAGTATTTTGCACAGTAACCAGTAATGTATGCAAATATAAACTGGAATGTCGTCAAAATGTTTTATGGTTGTATCAAATGGTGTAAAGTTTTACTTTATATTGGCACTTGTAGATTTACTTCATTTTTACCCATAAAGATATTTGGGTACATTCAAATTACATTTCCATATTATACTTGGTAAGTTGTAACTTGACGTAATCTAACTCATATCAGTGTCATAACTCTTGCATTTTCCCATTTCTAGGGTAAAACATGAATATCCTGTTCTATTATATATAATGGCTAACAGAATTTGGAACAACCGTTCTTTCCCTAAAATTTTGTAGAGCGTATTTTAGTATTTTTTATGCAGCATATATTCCATGAATAAAATAAAATATACTGGATTTAACATATTGTGCATGCTAATCCTCTGAACTGGTCAATTTTTCTCCCAATAAGAACAAAAATCAAACAAAGAAAACTATTCTATTAATTACCAGGGGTCCCAGGGCTGGTATCATCTTCTACAGACGTGGGGTCAAAGTCCCTGCAGCCAACGGCAAACCCGCTGAAATGTACAACTTTGAAAAGCCGATAAACGAGGCCGTTTTCCCTGGTTTGCAAGGTGGTCCACACAACCACGCCTATTGGCGGGGTCGGTTGCCTGTGTGTGCCCTGCTGCAAGCCCCACGTCACTCTCATGTTCACATGAATACCACGAAAAATGTAAGTTATTTTAACATACTTTATTCACTAATTAGATTCTGGTTAATTATATGATTATTATTTAAACGGTATAAATGTAGGTAAGGTATCTTTATCAAGAAATAAGTGATCCTTCTAAATAGGTCTAAAAGTAAACTACTACTGGATACCTTAGAAATTTTTTTAAATAATTTGTTAAATAGACTATTTTTGTCACCATTCACCACTGTAATGTAAACAATCACAAATTTGAACAATGTCTTTCACATATATAAAGACAACAGACATATTGTTTACACAGAAAACTTTGAAAAACATATCTTTTCTCACAGGTTGTGGTAAATGCACAAACACTGGGCCGAGTGCTGATGGACAAGGGTTATGACGTTGTCACCGGTGGCACGGATACCCATCTTATTCTTGTCAACCTCAAAAGCAAGGTTTAAATGTTACCCAACATTATTCTTCCTTATTCCTTATTTTTAATCTGTTGAAACAAATATCATATTTTCTTTCTTTTTTATACCCATGGTATTTATCTCAAGGCCATTGTGATAATTTATGATGATTGTCTGGAATACTCTTTTAGGCGTATCTTTCATAATAATTTGAACTTGTATCTTAAAATGTATTTAAAATTAAACAGGGTACCGATGGAAATCGTGCCGACAAAGTATTAGAAGCCATTGGGGTAGCATGTAACAAGAACACCTGTCCCGGTGATAAAGCTGCTCTCAGACCCAGTGGGTTACGTTTAGGATCACCTGCTCTCACTTCACGGGGACTCAATGCCAAAGACTTTGAAAGGGTTGCAGACTTTATTGACAGGTTTTGTTCACCTTTTACAAATTCATATTACCTTTTAAGGGACAGGACTTAATTGTTATTTTATAATTGTGTAACAGTAATTAAGCATACCAGGATAGTTGCCCACTCTTGGTCTTTAAATTACTGCGATTGCACAGGCTAACATATAAAATTACCAGCCGAAATGTTGCATATTTGAAACTAGTCGCTAGCTGGTCAGTTGTGTCCTTGGGCAAGGCACTTAACTGACAAACATTGCCTGAACTCAGTGGAATGCTAGGTGATCTGACGATTGTCCGTGTGTTAACTCCCCTTGCGTTTTTCCATTCACGGGAAGAAACATGACCATCACATCCAATCCTAAACCACTATTTCACCATACTGTCCTACTCCAAACCACTGATATCCATCCTTTCAGGAGTTGAGTTAACTGATTCAAATAACTTGATGGACAACTTTTGACTGTTTTTTTATTTATTTAAAA
The DNA here is from genome assembly GCA_000149265.1 of Ciona savignyi. Classification (NCBI taxonomy): domain Eukaryota; kingdom Metazoa; phylum Chordata; class Ascidiacea; order Phlebobranchia; family Cionidae; genus Ciona; species Ciona savignyi. Next base: position 495,393 of record CH003001.1, on the reverse strand, counting down.
CATCCAGGGGAGTACAACTTGCAGTTGATATTCAAAAAAGTCTCGATCCGAAAGCCACGTTCAAGGATTTCAGAACCAAGCTCAACAACGACCAAGAAATTGTCGCCAAGGTTGCAGCCATAAAAAGCGAGGTCGCAAGCTTCGCTCGCACATTTCCCATTCCCGGCTTGAAGTACACATAAATGTCCACGAAATTGGATGTAAAAGTAACCAACAATATGTAAAACCTGCATCTTATCGAACAAAAGACAATCAAGTGTAATTGCAGTAGTGCTTTAGACTAGAGTAGTGCCTTGTTTTGCGGTACTTTATTTTATACTACCTAGGATTACAATTTTAAAACTTTGCCTTTCCTAACAACTAGATTTACCTATAGATTTACCTGTAGATGCCTCGGTAGTAACTTGTGGACCAATCATGCATTTGTAAAACCGCTCAATCCTTTTAATGGTAGTAGCTCGACTAATATTCTAGATGTTCCGTTTTCGTGAATGATTTCTGTTGTCGTGTGTAAAAATGTTGCTGCTGTTATAAACAAAAAAGTTAATCTTGTGTTGTGTTGCGAGTCGTTAGGCTGTTTCGTTAGGATATAGGATGGCAGGATAGGATATTCATCTTTATCCCCGTGAATGGGAAAACCAAGTGGTTAACACACAGGTAATATTGCAGTGTGTTGTATATGATAGACCACGTTCCTTCAATTTGGTAAAACCCATTAATCCGCTGGGTTTAGGCAACCAGCAGATCTAGATAGTCTTGCTGCTTGCACAGTTTATATGAAATGTTCATACAGCCTGGATTAAAAATTCGCACCATGTTTCCATATTTGATTGTCGTTTTATTTGTGTCGTTATAAGTTAACAAACATGTTAAAATGGTCTACTGCTAAATCACTGCTTATTCTTAAGACTTTAAATCTAAAGGTTTTGGATTTAATTGCATTTTTAGTACGTGACTTGTTCCATACAAATGTACAATTTAACGAACAAGTTGACCGAATTAAAATGGCATACTCTGTAACAAATACCCCAATCGATTAGCTAGTCGTATTATTGCGTCGTCTTTCAGACGAAGCGTTAATGATTCCAAATTGGTGGCTAGCTAGTCGATTGTCCTTGGGCAGGGCACCAAACGAATACGGGACGCAATTGGACAATGTCTGAACCTGGTGGAATGATGGGTTCTACCAAAATTAACGAAAGTATGGATTACATACAACAAACTGCAATAGCTCGATAACCCGACGGTGGGCGAGCGGTGACCTGACGATTTCCCGTGTGTTAGCGTCATTATGTTGTTTCATTAAAGGTCATCAACATAAATATCCTACCCTAAAGCTTTATACCAACTCCGTCTGTAACTAAGAAGAAGTGACTAAGTTATATAAAAAAAAAGTTTGAAGGCCCACCATGAAGTAACATCAGAACAAACCCACCATCGCAGATAAACAACGTCGTGTTGGTGAAATGTACGACAACAGTATAGTATGCAATAAATCCGTTATGTGTAGCTAGTTATATGCAGTCATAATACAAACACAGTGTACACACATTAGAACAGGTTAGGTTTCTTTACATATACAATCGTAAATTAAAATTGGCTTTAAAACTGAACGTAGATATCGAAATCAAAGGAATTCGCAAATGAAAATTGATTTGTCTTGCCTGCTTCGTGTATGTAGCTTATGAAACCAACTATCGATAGTTACAATCCACTGCAAATGCGCTCTTTATGAAAACATGTTCCAGTTGAATGTTTTACCATGTATTAGGAATGTTAATAGCTGTGTAACGTCATCGCGGCAAATTAATACCAGAACTCAATAAAGATGGCGTATAACCAATTAAGACCTATATGCGCGGCAGGATAGGACGAGTCGTATCCTTCCTTTTATAGACATTGTTTTTAAATGAGTGTTTTGCCAAGTAACAATTGTGATTCCTCAATGTGTGGTTGGTGGAAAGCAGCATATGCTAGGCTGCGCGACGGTGTTCTCGTTTAGCTGTAAAGTTTTGTAATAGTGAAGCAGTGCGTTTTGAAATAAATTGCCCATTTGTTAACCCCCTTGGTTTTGCCATTCACGGGAATAAACATGAACATCCTATACTATCCTAAGGTGTTTAAATGTAAATACCACACAAAAATATCGTAAAAAACGTGAAAATATATAAATCTGTTTATATCACGAAATACATTATAGTGCGCACGGCACTGTAAATATGCACGATTTATTATTAAAAGATATGATTTCTTAAATTACTCGCTTGCCGAATACTTGTCTTATAAATAATAATTGAACTTGATTGCCTTCTTAATATTTTGATTATCCATTAAATAGATATGCAATCGACCACAAACATACTTAGAGGTTTCGTCAAAATAATAAATATTTGTGCCTTGTTTGCCACTTGATCTGGCCAGACTATTCCATAGCTTACAGTACTCGCTTAAGATGACTCCCACAATCCGACATATTCACGTAAGGTTATTTTATTCTTGTGTATAAGCTGACACAGTAAAATACATTAAATTTACTTAATTTTGTCTCGGTGTTTGCTAGACAAAATTATCAGACTGCGGGTTTATAGGTTTATGTTATTAGACTTTTTGGTTACACCACGTTTAAGTACAGACGGATACATGTAAAAAGTGGGCACAACACATGGTACGTGGTAGGACGATTAGTTAGAAAACAATTTTCCTAACGCCGATTTACGGGCCACAGGGAAACAATAAAATAAATCGGCACAAGGTGCCAAAAGCATAAAATATACGGAATGATGGCGAATTTGCCACATGCTATGTCAGATAAAAGGATGTGTTAGTGTTACGCGGCTTTACGACTTTTATATAACCTATGCCCTGATAACCAAAATGACTGACCCTGGAACCTGTTTCGAATCTACAACCCTTCGACTGAAAGTCGACGCACTAACCCAGTGTTTCCCAACCCGAGTCCGCGGTCTCAAATGAGTCATGGAAGGTTTAAATGAGTCCACAAGCACATCAACAATTTGCAAAACTTTTATTTGTTTTTGATCGTTATAAACAGCAGTGATGTTTTTATCAACGAGACATTGTAACTCAAGGTAATTTTAAGTTTGTAGTAATGTATCGTATGCACATGTCCAGTTACGCTACACTTTTGACTTACGCTAATTGAAAATCGATGCACTTTGAGTCCGCAAAGACTTTCGCTGGTAAGGAAATAGTCCGCGACCAAAAAAGGTGGGAAACGCTGCGCTAACCCATTAAACTAATTTGTGGACTCTTCGACGTAACAAAACCAATTGTTTTATAAACAGATGTATGTATTGTAATTCATAGCCAGCCACTGCAACGTAGTCCAAAAATAATTGTGCCAATATTGTGCTAAAAATAATAAGCTTCTACACTGCAAGGAAGAGTATAAAGAAAAACAACAACAAAGTTATGTGCAAAGCAGACTATACATATAATGGCGCATGGACGAATTTGTATTTTGGGGATGGGAAAATCCGATTCAAAAAATATTTGATGTAATAACTGGTAAACACGGTTCGGCGGACACACTTTTAAGAACAAAATAAAAGAAATAAAATAAACTGCACATATAAATAATAGTTAGGGATTAATTTCGAATCAGGATTTTTATAATTTTATTGATTTTATTGCAGCTTTTACCCTTCCCTTATTTTAGTTGTGTTTTTAAAAACCTATGTTTTGTTCTGAAAAAAAACACCTTTCTTGTTATATTAACTTGCAGAGTTAATATATTGGATAAAATCAAAGGAGCTACTGCATTTCAAGTTTAACAGTGCGTCATGCTATATTCCCTCTGAGAAGAGCATGTTTTAAAACATTTTATATTCATTAAAAGAAGAATATATAGCTTTTAAAGAAGGTCGACAGGTTAAAAGCAGTGTTTTGGAGTTTAACAAGAAATTAACAACAAAATATTTTGTGTATTGTCTATAAATGCTATAGCTAAGCTGAAATGCCCAAATTAATCGTTTTTCTATAAAACCGATTTGTCCGCAAAACCTGACCTTAATTTAGCCATTTACCTCACCGACCTGTCTCTTCATCACCTCAAACAACCGGTCTTCGGTTGTTTCAGAAATGTCTGACAACGCCTTATCAAGTTGTCTTCCGAGAGGATTGTTTTTGATCAGTGATTTCTGTTCCACACCAGAAATGCTATCAAGGGAAATGCGGACCGATGGTCTGGATCTTTGCTCGCTCAATCCCTCAATGGCGGTGGAGTCACCGGACACAGTTAAGCTTTTTCTAGATACAGCTTTTGAGAGTCGACGAGGTCTTGCTTTGTTACCTTTTTGGCTTAGCGAGTCCGACCTTTCGCTTATTGAATTTGTCTTGTCGTTCAACCACTGCTCATTAGGGATCCTAGCAATTGTTTTTCTTCTGGATGTTCCTGTCAGTTGAGAGTTTCTAATTGAATCGCGGCGAGATTTACGCCTTCCGTCGGAACCTGGTAGTGAAGCGAATGCTTCATAGTTTTCAGGACGAACTTTGTTTGTTCCAATCCTTGGCATACAACTTTTCCGTCTGTTCACTGCATTGAGGTCATCTACGAAAGATCAGTGTCACAAAAATCAAAACCTATATAGTTACAACATCTGATATGTGTTGTTTATTAAGGAATGCAGTATACACTGGATGGACACTATAGTTCGATGGCTATTTATATTTGTTGTATATTCATTCTGCATATAAGTGATCCACTCTAACCTATCGGTCATTTTCATTTACTAATTATAGAAATAAAAGGTATAATGTTAAGGCAGCGTGTAGAATCACCCCGTTTAAAAGGAATCTTTATGATAAATTTACCTTTTATGTCTTCCTCTTCCGTAGTAGGAGATGGCGTCTTATCTGGAGTGGAATAATTCAGTGCTTCGCTTACACTCTGGGTTACGGGAGTTGCTGCAAGTCTGTAGGACGGCGTTCCTTGTTCTCGGAGTACTTCTAAATATTCCGGTAGCACGCTCTTCCACGATGTACCATTCTTTTCATCTGAATCGTAGTTTTCCGTTTTCAGGATTGTGCTCGATTTTTTGGAGTCGACGACTTGGGCTCTGCGCTTGCTGCAGCGCTGCTTTCGAGATCGGGTAACCGCCGATCCTCTTCGGAACTGATGAACGTTCAGGTGGGGTCTGGATCGATGGACTTTTGCTCCCTCCAACACATCCATGGTCGCGTCTTTTCGCATAAGATCCGGACAGTCCACGAATTCTCGCTCTCTTATCCAAGGACGAGTTAAAATGACGTCAGGAATCTAAACAATAAATTCACATATAGCAATCAACATGGATATGACTTTTAAGTTTAGTTTTGTTTAGCCCAGTAAAAAATATCCATCCCGTGAAAATCACAAATTTAATAGAAGTATATACAATTACAAATTAAAGTTTTTTTTCTATGTTGATATTAGCCCTGGCGTTGCAACTCTGGTGAAAGCGCATTGGAGTCAATTGCGTCCTTGTGCAAGGCACAGTTGTTAGAAACCTAACTGCGAACACGAGATATTATGGCAAATGCTCGTGTTCAATCGCAACTTGTATATTTCACTCCGGAAATAAACATGATTATCCTGCTACAACATTGCGACATAGGACGCGAGGTGTGAATTAATGATTGCTCGTGTGAGAACACCCCCTATTTTCCAGTCACGGGAGTAAATATTGATATTGTAACCTCAAAGGTTGATGCAGAAATATAAAGAACAGTAAGCATTTTTAATTTACCTTGGACAAAAATTCAATATTTGGCGTTTGTTTGAAAAGCTGGTAGCACTCGTTTGTATGTTTAATCAACGCTAACCCGGCCGGTGTCTGACCGATTTTGTTTCGAGGGTTGATAGATAAATTTGATCGTAAGGTGGCACTCAAGATCAACGAACAAATTTGCAAATTCCCAACAAGTGAAGAGTAGTGCAAAGCCGTGTTGCCCAGAATGTCCTCCTGCGTTTTACAACAGAATAAATAATGTGCACAACAATAGGTCGATACAAGCTACTTCTAAATAAATTATCTCTGATTAAAATATAATAAATCCGTATAGTTCGTACCTTCACTACAATTAAAATTAAAAAAGTATTTATCAAAGTTTCTGTATGTCTAGCATGTTTATTTTTTGTTAAAAAATGACCGAAAAGTGCGGAATTTGACTATACAGCTATTTTTCTTCAAGTGTGGTGCAGTAAATATCATTTATTTATAAATGTTGATCATGACAATGTTCCGAAAATGGCCCTAAAAAGACATTTTTTATAAGTCAGAACTTCAACATAAAAATAACTAGTCGGTCTCTAAGTGCTCAGTATCTTTAATTTTACGTCGGTATGTGGGATGCGTCACAAAGTATTAGTTTTACCTGGTTCAGGTCAAAATCGATTGCTCGTAAGAAGAGTTCACACAAATCAACTCGCTTAAATAGGACGCAAAACGTTAATGGGCTTCTTCCGTTCTTATCAGTAATTCCAACTTTGGCTCCGGCCTTAAAGAAACAAAAAATGACGTTAATATCATGTTCGTGCGACACTAAAAGGAACGGTAATGTGTCTTTCGGGGTGAATATTACCGTTTCTGCGACATATTTTGTATAATTCCCTAGACGATTTTTCCTATTGTAACAATTACTGCCTAATCATTCATTAATACATAGATAACCATAGGGTTCAAATATTGCATAATGTATTTGACAGCAATCACGAGAGCCACACAAACCAAAGTCGCACGAAACCAATACGGCTGTGCTAACCGATCTAGTTAAACGTGTAACACCCGGTGTTATAATCATCGACACTGATCTATATTTGTTCTGCATATATGGCTTACTTGCCATTATTCTTTTATAAATAGAAAATGACAATGGATGGCGCTACGCCTGTTTAAGTTTAATTAATAGATGATTTTAACAATAAAAGAGATTAAAGTGTTACAGTTGTTAGGCCAACACCATTGTTCTTTTGTAATGACAGTGAAAGTACTTTCCGTGATTGATAACACCGACTTCATTCTTTTTAAAACTAATGAGAAAAGAAATGGAATACAATTGCACTCAATTAAATTCTTTAGGGAGGGGCCACATTAGCATTCTTCACTTTTCGTTGTCGACACAAAATTTTATATGTAAGCTTTAGGTTGTATTAGTATGTATTAATACATATTTATATATAATAAACAGGTAACGTTTTTAATAATATATATACCCATAAACTAAAGCTGCAGGCACGTTTAATGCACTGAAAGCCGAAATCGTAATTGCTCAAGTAAAATAATGCGTGAACCAAAACAACACAGGTTCCGCATCCCAAACGACTTATTTTTCAGAAAATGTTAATTGTTACATATCAGGCGACGATTTTTTTTTATTTCAAAGCGCCACGCCCTACCTGCAGCAGCATCCTGGCTACTCCGAGAGCCCACTTTTCGTCGTCTTCCAAGCAGCACATGGTAAGAGGTGTCCTCTTGCTGTCATCTTTATCATTCACGTCCGATCCTCCTTCCACTAGTTTCCGAACTTCCGGAAGCAGTTTGTTCCGAATTGCGTAATGTAGCGACATCAGTAATAATTTTCTACCTAATTGTGTCCTAAAAACTGCCTACTAATCATTTAAATCACGATTGGTATAAAGACTTTAATAACTTTCGAAAAAGATCGCCGTCAACCGTCGATACTACTATAGGCGAAACGAAAAGATTTCGCGTTACAGTTTTACTCCATAGATACCGGCGCCGGACCGCTCAAGAATCAAAGACAAGGCAAACACTTGAACAACTGACGTCTTGCGGGGAGAAGTGCACCGTTCAAATGTCACCGCCTTTTCGATTTTCCAAAGCTCGTTTAATTTGAAGAAAATAAAAGAATATCATTACTACAAATATTCCACCAAGGTAAAGACAATTAAATGTAAACCTCTCAAGTTCAAGAGTTCTACAAAAGTGATTAAAGTGATTATTTCTTTCTTTCGGAAAGACCCTACTTTGGCATAGCCGTTTATCGCTAAATTAAATCGGACAGGAAAGTTCTTATACATTTATACTTGCGGGTTGCACGAAGTATTTACCTTCAGCTATTGTAGTCCGTCTTGTCAATATTATTTCTCTCTGCGAGTCGTTTTATTGCTTAGAAATTGGACAATTCATAATCAGCCACAATTCACGCATTATACCTCGTCTACGTGTCCGCCTCACGGTGGGGGCATTTAAGTTGAATAACTTGCAGCTAATTGGTCGCACTATTATTCAATGAACACGGCCTAAGCTGCTGAATCAACACCTTTATAGAAAACATATGAAGTGTATAAGCCGCCGCGGTAAAGCGTGCGGCATTGACGTGGTTGGGATAAAGTAAAATCAACAAAGTTACATAATATTTACGTAATTTGGATAGACAGCTGAAGTGCTAACAGCGTCAAAAAACCATACGCTGCCCTTTAACATTCGTCGAAAATATATTGGAGAATGCTCATGGGTTTCCTATCCTAAAGTTCTGTCGTCCAGTTCTAAATTAAAACATGTTCGCGGGGTTCTGCGCTATAGGCACCTTGTAAAAACACTTTGGCGTGCGTGATTACAAAACACAACACTCGGATAAAGCCCTCTGACACAAGCGCTGAATAAACTGATCAGAAACGGCTTGGGAAACAACGACAATGCGTCCTATTACAGCAATGACTTCTTTAATATTGGTGGTATACGAGCGAAAAGTTTACATAATACAATATACACGTAGTTGTTACTGCACGGATACACTGCACGGTTACTGTTGTGGGAGTTGGTTATTGGCATTACTTGTCGGTGGTCGAATATACGCTGAGTATAAGCGCTGAAAGCGACGTCTTAACCCCGGGAAGACATTTAACAAGAATAAACGGACACATGTAGCAATAAATGTATGGACAGAGAAAGCAAGTGTTCAGAGCCACCATATTTAATACAAAGCCGGGGTAGCACATATCCACGGTGATGAATATCATGGTAGGCGCGGTGCAGATGCCAAATGACGCTGTCATCCAGATTACGTACCGCAGACTAAAGGTTGTAGCTCTGGTAGCTCGCAAGTGGTCCATCATGCGACGATGAGCGCCAGTACTTTTGGGCTTCGATAGCGGTGCTGTTGAATCGCATGAACGTTTCTGGCACCGCGCGTCAGCTTGCTCACCCAGACTAAAATATTTTCGATCAGAACCGGCTGAGAATACCGACACATTGTCGTCTTTGTCAGAACTGTCATTCATCCCGCAGTGCTCCGAGTCTGCACCTGTACTTGGCCGGGTTATTGAGTCAACGACTTCCGAATTCCCTGGAAGAGACTCGATGGGTTTGTGCGGCAAAGCGGAATCGTTTGACTCGATTATTTTGCTGTCAGCAGGGTTTTCCGGGTTTTCATCTGCGCTTTTTCCAGTGTTGTGTCTCTCTGACATCCGCGTTAAGTGGCATTGAGTCCACATATGCGTTACTTGTTGGATTGACCTGAAAAGAAAAGTAAACATTTGAATTTGCAATATGACAAAGAAGGGTTAAATTAAGACGTATAAATCGTGTGATAAAAAAACATTGATCATTAAAAATTACCTCTTAAGAAAGAAGATTACCCCCAGAAGCAAACATGCCCAACCAATTACAACCACAGCCATCCAGGAGTTAGCCATCGGTGGGAAGGCTCGCGAGCACCGGTAATCACTTGCTTTGAACCTATGGTCCGACGGAAAGCACTGGCTCAGGCACTTGCACACTTCGGCACAACTCCATCCAGCAAACGGTAGCAACACGTACACAATCGGTACAATCCACAGCACCGCGATCAGTATGTACGATCGTTGTCTCCGAGTAACCAATCTGAATAAATATTATAACCCAGCAAGTAAGCCAAGTTTGAATTCGATCTTTTTAACACTAATTATATTGTAAAAAAAACTATATCGAAACTGAATATATTTTTGAAACTTAGGTTGTTATTAATTAATTGCACGGCTATAAGTAATGTCAGATCAAAAGAAACTTTTTTTTGTATTGGAATATGGTTCAAATGATCTTAAAAAATAAAAAAGTTTAACTTTATTTTAGACAAAGCAGTTAGGTATTCGTGAAGATATGTATTTTTAAAAATGGTGAAATTGGGTAAAATAACCGCAGTAAAATATTGTAATTACCCCTTTGTTATAATGCAGTCTGTTAATTGCGAATGGTGATAGATTACATTTAAAAATTGGATAATCGGGCTCTTATATATTGGTAATCGATATTAAAGACAATCCAGTCGCTGGCCGGTTTGGCGTAAATAATTTGGCCTTTATTGACTCATTACCCATAAATATGATGAAGTACTGGAGATTAACTTTAACATTATTTTACCTAACAGAAGGTGGGATTATTTTACGTGATGCGCGGTAGGACGGTGAAAAAATACCTGTACGGTGGTGTGGCCGAATGTATAATAAAAAAATGAATAAAACAAAAAGAAGAAAGTTAACTTACCTTTTCTTCCATCGGGTTCCACCGCTTTCAAGTTGGTGGGAGCGGTATCCTGCTGCAGTTCGAAGAGTGAGGCACGTGGTGTGGCGAATGCTGTCAATAAGCAAACCTGAAAAATAAGGAATGCTTAATTTATAATTCGTACACTACGAGCAAAATCCACCTATACGTTGGCTACAATAGATACCATATGTAACCTATAGTATACAAATATATGTATGCAAGAGTATACAAATATATATATAAACTTTAATATTATACAAAGTTATATCACATGTCTCATACCCGATAGCGGAAAGAACAATGCCAACATGTAATAATGACAACCATAAACGTTGATGCAGACTACTTAGTTTAATGATTACGTTTTAAGCCTTACCTATGTTACCACATATGATGATAAACATGCCGCACAGAAAAGCCTTCAGGAACGTCCACAACTGCCCCGAACCTTTCTTCACCATTCCTCGACGCGCGGGGTTCGGATCCTCTGGGTGCCCGCCAAAGTGGACGTATAAACTGATGAGCTGTAATGGATACATATTTAGACGTTTTTGTTATTTATAAACTGGTGGATATGGAAATCCGACTTGGTAATTTATCCATGATCAATGATAGGTGTCCAAGACAAAATTTCCAAAATTGCATTGTGTGTTTAATTCGATTATGCATATGTACCTATACACAAGTTTGGTATTTGAATATTGGCTCTAAAGCTGTTTGCATACTTAAAACATATGACGTTTTTTTCTTTGTTGTGATATATACAGTGTGTATGCGATGGACCAACCAGTTTATTCTGTAGAAGCAAATATATATTACTTCTATACCAATTACCGCTTTCTTTTTCCAATATCAACGGGAAGTCATATTGTAATAAAGTTCTAAATTTATACCCAGGAATATTCGGCAATTCTTTGCCAACTGCTCTTGTCAAAATAAATCGCGCATTTAATGTGAACGCGAGCATTTATCTACAGCTTGAAACCGCAAAATGTTTCCTATTGGATTCTACAGCATTCATTATACCGGTGTATCGAGTGTTACCCACGAGTTTCATGTACCGCGCTTCCTCTATCCGGAAACAATATGTCATTTCTATGGTTCAAGATTGCACCTTAAACTTTCCAACGCTTAAACAAATGCGGCTGATCTATAAGCCCGTGAAGTATAGGTGTTGTTTGTGGCATTGGTTATGCGATACAGAGAACTAGAAGCTGACGTTTTTTGGGAGAAACGATCTATATATCAACACTGCACTAATGAATTAATTTTAACATCATAATCTACGCCTTATCGCCCAAAGCTCATATAATGTCCAGTAGAATTTTTAATTAATACATGGTACATTAATCTATAACATTAAATCGTGTAGTTAGACATCAAATAAAGCAGAATAATTTTTGAAATTTTTAATATTTTAATTTACCATTTATATTTTTATCGACTAGACCCCACGCCCTGCCTCCCATTTTGTAAAATTTACAAATGTTGCAAATAATTCAATAAAAATCCTGAAAATGATCCTGTAGTTATTACATTTTTAGGCCAATTTAGCGTTTAATTTGCTGAGGGCGGATATGGTGATTTTAAACTTATGCAGTACTGTTTACATGCTGAATAATGCAGATATTTGTGGACCAAAATTGTTGTTTGGTGTTTTTAACGGTCCTAATATGGCCCTGGTGTGATTTGCTTGTTATCATACCTGAAACGTTAACAACCTAAATAACTTTGAACAAAAAAAATAACACATCTAACCTGTAAAAGTCCTAGTATTGAAAACAAAACGTTGGCTAACAACGTGGAGTTGACATGAGCATAAACGTGACTCTGTCGCATCAGTTTTCTTGTTTTGCGAAGTACTGCCACCAATACCACCACATTGATAACTATTGAAATTGAGGGAATGGCACAGAAGATAAGAAACAGGGGCTTTTGTCTGCTCGTACAAGTCAAGTTGCTGAGTGTATGGTTCATGCTGAAATCATCCAGCAACTCTACCGTTGTACTTAACATCGGAAAGGCAGTTGAACTTTCTGCCAAGGAATATGCAATGGGTAAGGAGAAAAAGTCACTAATTTTAAGTAATATATATTCTTTTATGTCACTTTCCTTAAACAAAAGACAATAGTTAAACCGTAGGTTGAGATCAATAGCCCAATATGCAGATGCTTGTCACATTGAAACAACATACTGTTAACAAGCAGATAAGCATGTAGCCATGTACTTGCGGTTTTGTTGTTTGGATAAACCACAAATAATTACATAGAAACGCATTTAACAGATAAACGTGGGCTATACATATAAAAAACATTAACGTGGTTAATTATAAAAAAATTAAGAGCGGTAAAACTATTAACACAAGATTGATAGTTTGCATTTTTAGCAAAATTCTGCTTACAAAGCACATTATATTTACATAATAGACCATAAGATGTGTCAAACCAAGGAGCGCGTGGTGTTACTGAAACAATAGGTTTTGCATATGCACATTTAGCAAGCTGCAAGTCAATATTTTTCTGTTAGGTTTGCAAAAACATCCCTACTTCGCTAAATACACCAACCATCCTTACACTGTACACGGAAATGCTGGTTAAACGAAAGATAACTATAAATTAGGCAAATAGCGGCGGATAAATGCATAAATAGGTCTACTTTACCACCAAAAGTTCGCCAATTTTTCCGACAATCGGTTTTGAAACTTCTGAAGTTAACTCTCGTTTAACTGAACAACGCTATACGATACGTCGTTTTCCATTGTTCTTAAGTAGAGACTCGTTGCACTTGAAGTGCAGATAATACGAGCGGACATCGAAAAATAAATAAACCTATTTGAAGATGTAAAAAGGATGCCTATCATGTTTTATTTAATCCGTCAAAATTGATAGGTTAGTGCATCGCGGTTAACTAGATAGGTTGTATATTCCTAACTGGTCGCTAGCTATACTTTAAAATTTGGCGACTTTTAAGAGTGCAAGAATATTTTTATTCTTTCTAATCGCCCCAAAAACGTTTTAACTATGCTGGATGGTTAGGATAGGATCGGTCAAAAGTATATTTATAATTAACCCGTGAATGGGTAAACGCGAAGGCCGTTTACACACGAGTAAGCGACCAGCTTTGACAATGGCAAAGAAATTGTTTTAAAGTATCGTATAATACCAGTGATTGGGGTAATCAGTTCGATTTTTCTGGAAACTTCCATTAATCAACTCAACATGTAAAAAAAAACTTCAAAATGCAGACTACATTAAACAAAAATTTTTATACACATGTAACTCAAAGAGTGGACACTAGTAAACCAACAGGGTTAACACATAAGCAATCGTCAGATCACCTCGCGCCCACCGTCGGTTACGGTAGCTATTGTAGTAAGTTGTATATGATAATCATGTTCCTTCACCCATTATTCTGCTGGGTTCAGGGAATGTCTGTTAAGTGCCTTGCCCAAGGACACAACCGACTAGCTAGCGATCAGTTTCGAACCTTTAACTGTTCGGTTGAAAGACGTCGCAATAAACCACCAGACTAACCGGTCAGACGATATTCTCGTGATTATCTCGTATAGTGTGCGTTATGTAATTATAAAAAAAACTGTTTCAGTTCTTCTAATTAATTTATTGTTTAAATAATTTGTCGTGTATGGTAAGGGTCGCATTTATGTTAAATAACGGTTACATTGAATAAAGTTAAGATGTTTGCTTCCAGTTTTATAAATAAAGGCAAATAACCCACAAAACAACGAGATTCGACGTAAAATAATAAATTAACTTTGGTCGTGTTACCGCAGGATTTGAATCTCTTCTCGCAAAAATAAGACAAACACTCCATAGAGATGAAATGACCATTGATTTGAATAAGAAATAATAAAAAATAACCTTAAAGACTTACCCATCGTCTAGGAAACGTTGCCAACGCTGTTACGAATAAGGCAGGGATTCTATAACGGCTACGTCTTACAAATCACCCGAAATATAGGTTAAGGTTTTTTTTTCTACCAGATTCTATTTTCTAAAAGAAAAACAAATTTTGCAATTTCTTTCACACAGAAAACAGGAAATTCCAAATAAAGCATTTAACCCACGAACTGCCCAATACACTTTGTTTTCAAATATCAATTCAGCGTTCTCAGACCTGCCAATCACGACTGCCGACTTCGAGAGCCTTACTTGCCAAGCCGAATTTTCATGCTTATTTAAGTGCAACTGCTTTGCGCCCAAAGAAGTCGCAGGTCGTTTCCATATTGCCCATTCCCCGCCTTTTCTTTAAATAAGCAAGGAGTAGTTGGCATTTCGCCGATTATACGCTACGTTCAAGTCCAATTCGACGCATTAATTTGTACGGTTCTAAATTTGAAAGACTATGACCTTCGTCAGTTACCGCCCTGATTCAATTGCGTCCGTTTAGGAATATCACAAAGTAAATCTCAACATAAGCGAAAAGTATAATGTAGAAGCATTTACTTACTTATAGATATTTTAAATCAATACGCTGTAAAGCTAAGAGCTCCTTAAACGAATCGACCAAATATAATCAAAATTGGTCTTTCCTGTTTTTGCAAACTTAATTTTTGTCGAGCATAGAATATATTGAACCACAACTTTGGCCTGACGCTGAGTTTAATGCAAACGTCGTATAGTATTTTCTTGATTGCTGATCGGCAATCTATATATAGAATCTAGACTTCCTCTCGCTGAGTGCTCTCTCTCATTGTTTTAGAATCGTTTTGCATCCAGGACCTTGACATTTGCCTGCTATTCTGGTATATTGATAATTACGGCCGATATCGCCAATAAATCTCGAGCCAGAGGACTCTAATAATTAACTAAAAAGTGTCAACCATGTGTTTAACCACCACTGTTTATTGTAACACACATTGTGTATGCTATATATTTATGCGAGCATGGTCCCTAACCACATTTAGTGTATTATACAACGAGTATGTTTCCACAAGCATAAACGCATAGGTCCCTGAGGTAACAATCCGATCTTGTTATCCATGTTTATTACACAATAAATGTTAGATATGTGCACATCAGGTACATGTTATCCAACATTCCAGAAAGTTTTAACCGCATTGCCATAGTTTTGTGTCTGCAAGCCAGCATATGGTGGCATTGTTATCAAACCAAACTTCTTTTCCATGTGTATAGTTAAAAAAATGACGACTCCTTGTTGGAGATGTCGGGGCAATATAGCATGCCCGTCACAATCACGATTTAGGAACAAATCATAATTTTTAGGGTATTTCCCTAGGTATTTTATTTTTTCCTAATTGGTACAGCGGCGGCTACTGCACTAACATTCACCAAATCTGTCAAAATTAGAGCAGTCTTTCAAGTGCTATGTTTAAACAAAATTAAAAAATTGGAAAAAAATACAGTTTTGTTTTTTAACCTTCCCGGGGAATTCCTCTGGATTTATCACCCAAAATTTTGGTTTCCGCATATCCAGACCATGCTGTCTAACAAATGACAAGTTTTTATTGCTATTCCATTACTTTTTTGGTAGATGTTGGGGCTATATGGTATGTCTGTCAAGCGTTTTACGAAGAAAAAAAACGGACAAAAACAATATGTGTCCCATTTTTCCGACCCAAAATTTAGACAAGTGAAGTTACATGAACTTTTACATAGTGAACTTGCTACGAAAACCCCACTGTTATACTGACTTACTTTACGTAACTTCGCAGAGTTTACGGTTGTGTCCGTTTCCCAGGTGTATAGGCCTAATCCTGATTCGCTATAATTAATGTTTTTCCGTTCTTTCTTTAAATCTAATCTGGACTATATACGACCTTGTAAAAACGTATTTTAAGGACTAAGAACGCATAACTAAACTTACCAACAAGATATAGTAGTGCATTCCAACCCATTACTAACTAATACTGCATGCAAGAAAGTATAAACTTCATACAAAGTTCTCGTACATTTCTCTTTACTAACGGCCTTTCGTACACGGGTATTGAAATATTTGATCAACACTTACACATTATCAAACAATCGATTCTAGCTATTCGCATGTCAGACTAACTTCGTTTTCTAGCAATCAACATCACATGCCTATTCTCTTTAAGTACGCCACTACCGGAAGTGTTAGGTTTAACGCCGCCTGTGCTTTCGCCGAGGTAAAAATGCAATAACAGCAGTGCAAGCGCTTTATATGGTATGCTTGCTGCAGTCTATTAGAAAATGCTAGTCAACTTCATCTCCCATTTTGACAGAGGTAAGTGACATTGTTATAACAGATCGATAACCGATAACAAGATGGCAAATAGACATTCAGCCGTCCTTGTCTTTCTCTTTTATCCTAACCTAATACGAAAAAGCAAATTCAGCATAAAACTTGCATTAATTAAGGCGCAATCACTGCAAAATCTCGATACTACGTCGATCTATGTTTTATTTATTATTCATTCGCGAGGGCGAACTGGCTGATGGTAGAAACGCAAGTAATCGCTCGGGTGGTATGAATTCGTTACCGCCGGAGACGCATGAAAAAGGCGTGCGCGCATTCCTGATCGTCTGGGGCCATGTACTTGTCGTAGAAGTTGGCGTCGAAACGCTCCGGTTTGAAGCCGAAGCGCTGGTACAACAGCATCGCAGGGTTGGATGCTGATACGTGCAAAGTCACGTCTTTCCCCATGCACGTCTGCAAATACACAGGAATGGTCAACGACACTTGTAATTCTGGTGGTGCCGACCAAAAAATAAATCACAATAGTTTTTAATTCGGTTGCGGAAGCGTTGAAACTTAGAAGAATGGATGTTTTAACTTGGTAATGTTGAACAAACACTTGACACGATCAGTAGAAGGACATAGTAAAAACGGCAAGGTTGTTTTTCAACCCGAAACGACATTCCAAGTACCTTTAATAATGATGTATTGATAAATATAGATGATACCGCAGTTTAGCTAATTTTAAAAATCAATATGCCTTCTGGGTGGTAAAATGAAAAAAGCTATTGGCTATCTGCAACGCGTGTCCGATTTCCCCGTCCATAATGACGGGCTGACGTTTTCTATTAATACTTAATTCTTTTGGGAACAGTATTCAATTATACATAATACAAGAGTTATCCATTTATATGCAAGGCGCATACTATGCATGTAAATGCAAAGGGTTAACCACCAGATTTGTAAAATCCATTTTGACTACAAGCTTTTCGTTTTTGCATGGATTCTCCGGTTACCTATATCAAACTACAATGGGAATATTTATATAAAGTGAATATTACTGCATGCAGAAACTATAAGATTCTTAAGTTACCAATTAAAAATGATATCCATGTTCTATGTATGGATATATTCATGTCGGTATACAAAAAAACGTTTTTTTTTATATTCTTTCACATTATCGGTAAAAAAACTCGGGAATTCACATTACTGGTCAAAAAATACGGCACATCGAAACATATCTATTTTCATTTCTGATTTTTTACCTAAATAAAACAACTCTATCTTGTCAAAAATGGGTCCTCAAAGCATTTCATGTGACGCATAAAAAATGTAAGAAAAAAAGTGTATGCGATCCCTTAAAAGTAGGTTTTCTTTCAAGATGTAATTTAGACTCGGATGATTATTGAGCTGAACTAAAAACGTAGAAATGTTTCAATCATATAGAACACAGCGCAACCACTTTAAGAGGTAATCTGATGTTGCGGTAATAACTTTTTTCATCCTAAGAGATAAAGCATAAAAGAAACATGTATAGATCGATGGCATATCTATGCGCGGCAGGATGTGACAAGTTGTCCCTTAGTTGTTGTTTGTAAAGGAGTATTTTGCAGTAAACGAGTGTTTTGCATTGGAGAGATATGAAGAATAATTAGTTGAATACCTCCTATATTGTAACTGCATGTTTAATAAAACGCAGCGAGCTGGTTAGAATTTCGCAATGTTTCGACTGCCGGTACAGTGTTGTCTACCCATACCACATACCTGCATAAGATGATACAACATAAAGGTCCCGATCCCAGCCTGTTGCCAGTCGGGGTGGACAAGCAGAAAGGAGATGTAAGTTTCATTGAAAGCAACATCTGGGACGAGGAAGCCAAACCCAATCACCATTTTCCTGCAGAAGGTGGGTTTTAATAAGGAAGACTGATAGGTAATGTTTGGAAAAATAATGTGAAAACAAAAACTAGTCAGTCATGTTTTTATTTAGATAAACATATTGCAGGTAAAACAGGGGACATTATCAATATCTATCAATACAAATGAATAGTTACAATGAAGCTATAAACTACATACAACTATCTTCAAAAGTGTAAAGTTTAAAAAATCAAAATTTGTGGTTGAGTTGCAAGGAGGTTTAGCTGAAAAGGGTTTACTACGAAGGAATTGTGCATTCAGGGGTTTAGAAACCAACCTGGTTTTCAGAGACTTTAAGTATTGGTACTATTTTTATTCACATACTAATTAAGTAAAATCAGTTTTACAAATAGGTAATTTACACAGACAAAAACGGAGGACTTACTTATAAAGGGCAACCACACTGAAATCTGGGTATTGCAGGCTCTCAGAAAGGTCCACACCGGGCCAAAAAAAGTGTCGGCACATTGCGTTAATGGTGGGTACGTGGTGTGGCCGTACGTAGCAATAATCTATTGGGGCGGCTGGCTCTTCTTGCAAGGTAGTCTCCGACCTTAGGGGACAAATCAAAGAGTAAAACATCAAACTCAATAAAGCTTTTAGAAACAAAAGATTGGAATCACACAAGTTAAGATTTCAAATAAGGGCATTGATATAGTTACAACTAATATAACTGTGTTTGCTGGGTAAAGAATCAAACATTTAAAATTGAGGCATATTCACATGAAATAACTTTATTTTCCTTGGAAATAGAGAATTTATTTCAAACAAAAAGTGCACTGAACTTTAACATTAGTGTAGAACAAGTGCTATAAATATTCCAAATTGTTATCTGCATATTTTACCTAAAAATCATTTGTCTTTCTTTATTATTAAAAAAAATAATGGTTAATTTAACTAGAAAATCAGCATGGTGCACACAAAAAAAGCATAAAAAAATGGCAAAAATATGTACCAGGCATATAAAGGGATATTTTAATTAACTAATTATAACATGTTGAATTAAGATATAAAGGACAAGCAAATTTGACTTACTTGTGCCTTTGTTGGACAATCTCATTTAGAACCTGCAACTTCGGCGGTCTGGTTTCATAATCCCGTCGAATAAATGGCTTCAACAATCTGGGTAAGTTTCGCAGTTTTAATTTCACTGATCAATTTTTTTGTTTAGTTAATTTTTCTTTTAGCCAATATCAGAATTTGTGTCAGGGGCATTTGTGAGGTAATAACCCAAATATGTTTGCCCATTTTGATGGATTCAAAACTGACAATGATTCTGTTTATGAGTTAACAATTAAATAATGCACACACCTCACAAAAATAGATTTCACGAAAAAAAAATGAAGCAAAGAAACAATGTCAGCTGCACAATAAAAGAAAAACCATTACACAATCAATGTTAATTGAATAATGAAGTGCTTAAAAAATGAAGTAAATTAAAAAAACTGATGTATTCCAGGCATGAACCTTCTTGTGTATGGGCTGACTATAAGTTGTTGGTCAGATGGCCGATCATCCGCCCCAATCAATTTTTGTTTGAACGATCGCCGAGCTTCACCAATCCCGTACAGCTTCGGATCAGAAGACTATAAAATCAAATCCGGCCGGTTAGTTTGGCGGTTAAGTGCGTTGCCTATCAGTCGAAAGGTTGCAGGTGCGAAATTGGTTGCTAGCTAGTCGGTTGTGTCATTGGCCAAGGCACTTTACTGACATTGCCTGAACCCAGCGGATTAATGGGTTCTATTAAATTGAAGTAACATGTCATACACAACACACTGCAATAGCTCCAGTAACCCGACGGTGAGCGTTGCCTGTGTGGTAACCCCTTTGGTTTTTCCATTCACGGGGATAAACATGAATACCCTATCATATCCTATCCTAAAGCTGTATTTGAGGGGTGAATAGGTATGGGCAAGATTTACTGGCTGAGTAACAGCAATTTTTCTACATTTGAAAATCTGTTTAAATGCAGAAAAAATATTGTTTAATTTGGCCACCGATATCATGGACATAAGCTATGAACCGGAAGTTCTGGATAATAGTTGGTATTGTAAATTATATTCTAGCAGCAAAGACAATTATTGATGATAAAACTGTGATTATCCTAAGGTATTTCTTATTTAAGGATTTTTTGACAACCCATTAAGTTTCGAACGGTAACGTCAACCAATAATATGTAAGGAAACACAGATAGACAATGTAATCATCCTCTACAGGAGCCATCTGCAATGCAAGCATTGCAAGTCAATGATAATTTTAGTTTATTACATTTTTAAAAAATAAAGTGAGAAAAAATGGTTAAATATATACTAATTCAAACGGATGTATGTAGTTCAATTCTCAGAGTACAAAATTATTGTTTAAATAGAACATCATTCTAAAACTGACAAATATGAGTCACAATTTGACTCGTTAAAATATAAATACTTCTGCCATTGACATACTGAGAAATATAAATATCGCAATAAGAAAAAATCAACTTGTAGTTTATATTTGTCAGTCTTTAATGTTTACACGTTGCTTAATGTTTACAGAAGTGTGAAAGGATTTTGTAACAAAAAAAAACAGTTTTTAATGGTATGTGTTGTATCATAGTTTACTTTTATTTATTAGTTTTATATTCTAAACACAAACCTGTCAAAAATCTTTACATATTTTATAAAGATAAAAAAAGGCAAAACGGCAGTTAAAATGGTGAATATTTAATTTATTTAGTAGGCAGAGTCAGACATGGTCATCAAACCTAATGGTTATTTAACAAAATTGAATTAAATAAAAGTCCCTCAAACCACTATATCAACACCATATCATAGAAAAGTATGATCTCATTTATTTAGCATACAGAGTCACACGTGGCAATCAAACTTAATGATTATTCAACATGAAATACAAAAAATAACAAAAACTAGAATGAAATACAAAAAGTATCAAAACTAGCTCCAGCAACTTACAAGAAATCGATCAAGGATCCTATGTTCGCCATCTTGCATGGCTGGATTGAAGAATTGGTTGTTGAGTTGAGGAAGCTGAAGGTTCTGCTCCATGTTGTGCAATCTTCGGACCGTTTCATCAAAATTAAACACAGAGACTCCAAGTTGACGCTGTTTCTGTAATAAGAAAACGATATTTTTTTAAATAAACGTACAATAGCTTAAGCTAATGCAAAATTAACATTTCTTTAAACTGTAATTTAAATATCTAATTAGTTGGCACAGTAGTATTGCCAAAGAAACAGTCACTATCTTGTCCGTTGTTCTTGTCCAGTGCCTTAATATTGTTTTAACACAGTAGAATAATGTTAAAATAAAGATCAACTAAATCACCGTTTCTATTGTACGCAGCAAAATGTAATATCTGAGGTAACCAGACTGTAGACACATTGTTCTGGTAGGTAACTTGCTATATTATATTAAAACCTACATTTGCCAATACCCAAGGATAAACTGATGATCTTTGCCAACCTGAATTAATGAATCTTATCTATCTGAAAGTTTAAAACTATTACCAACAAACTGCTGTGAATGTGAGAAATCTCAGATTCTCCCAAGAATAAATGGTTTGTGACATATCAAAGCAATCATACCTGGCGCACAATCAACTTCCGGCGCAATCTACGAGCAGCAACATCATCATCAACAGATTTGTTGTTCAACAACTTCTTTAGCAGTTTACGCTCTTCGTATAAGTTCAATGGGCGTATTCTAAATAAAGTTTCCACATACAATAAAACTTTAGTGGTCATGGAATATAAATACAAAAATTACATAACACAGAAGAATCTATCTCGTTTATAAGTACAAAAAAAGAGAACAAGCAAAAATTACTTGCCCACGCTCAATATGTAAAGTGGTATGAAGGAATTTTGACTTTTCCAGTGTTTATGTATGGTAAAAATCTAAATGGTTACGAACTTTGGTTTGTCATCTTCTAGTGGTGCCACAATGGGTTTTGTTTCAGTCTTTTCAGGAAGAAAAACCGATTTCTTGAGGTTTCCTTTGAACGGTGCACATGAAACCACATCTTTTATTGATTCTGAATTAAAAAAATAAGTTTAAAAATCTATAACACCCTATACTTCAGTTACTACCATCGTGTGTAACCCTGTACAAACCGTTATTATGGACAATGTTCTAATTGGGATCAGCATCAACAGTCTGCACACAAAGGCTATAGAATCAGAAACGAGCCACTGTAAGACCGTTGGGTTCTTGCCCAAAATGGGACATACCCGAACCTAGTGAATTAATGGATTGTACAAAAATAGAAGAAATGTCTCATTTATATATAATAAACTGCAATAACTTATAACCCGCCACTTGGCATGAGGTAATCTGACGATTGCAGGTGTGATGAAGCTCCATTGCTATTCTTCCATTTCAAATAAAACATAAAAATCCCATTCAAAAAAGCATGTCAATTATATCATATGATTTTAAGACTAATCCCTTCTTTGATCGCAATTTTGTGCTTTCTCCAATTATGAATTGCAATATCTTGACTACCTAGACTGGTGGTACTGGTATGTTTTGTAGTCTTACCCGCCTTTCTAATCCTTGCGGATAAACAGGAGAACCTTATCCTGCTATTACAGACAGAAATCCTTTCACTGCAGTATTCTGCTCCAACTTTTCTTTAAAATGAGGTAAATGTATTACGCTAAGTGATTATATACTTCAGACGAAAAATTTAACTTAAAAGTTTTTGAAATAACTCTTAGATTTTAACAATAAAGAGATTAGGTGAAAATCTTAAAATTTAAAGATTTGTATCCATTCTGGTTACTAAAGCTATTTAGTTATGCTTAGTGTTTGGTATTACTGCACTTTTAAAAAGGCCAAATAAAAAGCGATAAATTGGACCAATGTCTACTAATTTTCTCAGCCAGGTATAATGCAGATACTAAACCATTGATGTAAACCTATTGGTCACATGTGTTTTTTACCTAATGTGTCATAGTTCGGTTGCTGTATTTTAACAACAGATATTAGAGCTGAGCAGTGGTTTACAGGTAAACCAATTAGGCGGAAGGTAAGAACTAAAAATTTATTTAATTGATACGAATTTGTATTTCCCAAAAAAAACAATTGGGTGGGGTCAAAATTTAAGACATGCAGTTCTAAAATCTTTTTCGATCTCTTGTGTGGAAAAAACAATTTCAGTAAAATAAACTAAGAATAAGCCAGATTTCAATGTACTCCATATTACAAATGTCAAATCAATTCATAATAAACAGATAATCCATTATTATTATCACCACCGGTAACCTGGTATATTGAGGTAAATGAATGGACTTTAATGTGATAAAGTAAAATCTATTTATAAGTGAAATCACCCTATCTACATGAATCACTGGCCCACTTTTGATAATACAACACAATGCACCCCAATATAACATTGTGTTTTCTTTGTATTATTGATTTTGAAACAACCACGTAACTTAAAAATCATTGCAATGCACATTTGTCTGCTTATGACATTTCATGTATGACTCATTCAGGTGCATCATAACACATTATTATTGCCTATTCATGACATCATAAAGAGTGTGCGTGATGGTTCCATAAACGACGGCGTCTTCCATTTGTTCTTTTTTAACCAAATTTGTTGACTGGTTGTTAATTCTATTGGTTGATAGGTTGTTAATGTTGATAGCATTTGTTGAATGTGTGTTGATTACTTCTGAATACACAACACGGTCTGGTGATGCCATCGAAATATACTTCACATCGTCTGCTTCCTTCATCAGAACATCAGAATCATTAGTATGATGTTTTTGGCTGGCTTCATTGGCGAGTTTTGGTCTCGCATCACTGTCACGATATTTCAAAGATTTCATCGGGGTATAAGTTTGCTCCAAATTTTCACTGTCATTTTCAACATTATTTTCTTGGGTTTTGTTCTCTTTCTTCTTGCCATCTTCTTTGACCCTTTCTCCAAAGCGAACAATTCCTTTATAATATAGACATCCAATAACGACAATTGACGCCACAATTCCGCATAGAAATCCAATAAAAATCAATAATTCCTGGGCAAGTGGAGTGCCGCAGTCGCACTGCTCACTCCCTGTTGCATTCATTTCAACTGAAAAAATACTACGATATCACAATGATTCATGCCTTGTTAGATCGATGCATTACAAATTACAACGATGACAAGTTGCTCCACGATCAATAGGGGCTGCTGTGTTTAGTATGATAAACGAAGACAGAAGCAGAATTATAGAATAATGTAGTAATATTTAAGACCTCTATGTTATGCCGGCTATATAAGCCCGGGGCATCTCTCTTGTCGGTCTCTTTTCATCCCGACACATTTATAAAAAAGGACAATAACTAGGCCTAACGTGTGTCCAACACTACAAATAAGGGATTTTTTTTATAGATTTTGAAACATTTGGGTTTGCTTTGAAATTGGCCGAATAATCTATCAATTATTTTAATCATCTTTTAAAACCACACTACTTTAGATATGTTTACAACCCACAAGGTAGTCTGTCATAATAAAATCTTTGTGACATCATAACATCGTTTGTTGAAGCGTCAATAAGTATTTTTTTGTGATGCAGATAATTCTACTTTTGGATGAGATTTATGCTTTTAACATTCACAACAAACATTTAACTAGCAAAATTACAGTTGTTTATAAAACTTGTAGAAAAATTGTTTGTCACAGTAAAAATAAATATTAAACTGCAAAACCTTTAAAAAAAGGCAAACGATACCGACACAACCATGATGGACAAAGGGAAGTGCAACGGGTGACTATAATGTAGATTCTGAATTAGTTTTTTACCTCAATAAGATTTATATGTCTCACTGCATAATTTCGTAATTGACTAGCCCTGTTTCTAACTTACCGTTAGACCCTTTTGCTGTGTTTGTGTTTCTGAGCTGATCGACATTTAAAATCTACAATGAATTTACAATTGCAATCGCTGTTATGGATACTAGTAGTGACAGTGGTCAACTTGGCACGGTACCTTGGAAATTACACTGCTTATGCGAACTAACACTATAGCTAGATTGTCGTAAACTTAATAATTTAAATTTATGGTAATTTCAATCACAACAACACACAACAATATTGCGCAATCTTGTTCTAGGCAAAACAGAAAGTGGATTCAACCCAACTCACCAGTATGGTTTGCATAAGAAGTTGCGTCGTCTTTTTTTCCGAAATCGGTGAAGATGCTGTCCGCATCTGAATCGTCATCGCTGAGAGCAACAAGTGGAAGAGTTGAATCAATCTTCACTTCCTTTTTCACCATTATTTTCGACTCCTGAATTATTAAAAAGTCGAAAAAATAGTGACATGTTAAGACTCAACAAACCCGGCCTAAGTGTAATTAAAAAAGACAATGTGCAATTTGCCGTGAATGAAATTTGTAATTGGCACCATTTTACCTAGTGGGTTCCATAGGATCTGGGAAATGAGCATAACCACTCGATACCAATGAGCATGACTGCTGGGACAAGGGAAAGGTATAATTAATGTAGGGTTATTAACTTGATTTGTATCTTATTTCCATTCCGATACCTATACCTATACATGTATGTTATCCTACAGACATTTAATCTCCATTATATTTTTAATATAATTATATCTAGGAAATAACATCTAGAAACCTATAAAAAGCTTACAGAAACTAAAAATAAAAACACTACAGTATTTGAAGAAAAATAAATATAAAAGAACTGCAGGATTTTCCTTTAATGATATATGACAGCTAATAAATTAAACGAACATTTGGAAGTGAAAAATAAAAAGAAAAGGTTACGAGGTTGTCACCAACCAAAGCTACAGTTAAAACAAAACAAAGGTTTTCCCCCACTGATAGTAGGAGAATATTTAGAATCCACAAAACTCACTGCCGAGGATACTGATGTGCATGGGGATGATGGCTGTGAGGGGGATTCCCCAACCACATTCGAAAGTGGAGAGTCAACTGGGGTCTTCTGTTCATTTGCAGTTGTCTCCTGTGCGATATATGTCAGTTTGTGAGTTTGGGGTGATAACAAGAACTAAATACTCTTGAAAAGACCATAAGGGGTAAATACAGATGACCACAAGACATTAACATGATCAACTTTTTCTAGTACCGTTTAATGTTAGAAAACAGTGAATAAAGGCCATGGTTCAGGATAGCATGGGAGAGGATAATTATGTTTATCCCCGTGAATGGGAAAACCAAGAGGGTTAACACACAGGTAATCGTCAGATTATCTCGCGCCACCGTCGGGTTACCAGAGCTTTTGCAGTTTGTTGTGTATGATTCATATATTTCTTCAATTTAGAAAAACCTATTAATCTGCTGAGTTCAGGCAATGTATGTTAAGTGCTTTGCCCAAGGACACAACCAATAAGCTAGCGACCAGTGTCGAACCTGCAACATTTCGGTTGAAAGGCGACGCACTAAACTACTAGACTAATAAGCCGGTTTTATCTACCAGTTAAACATTAGTGGTCCGAATACAGCACACTCAACTTTTGTTTAAAATGTTCGATACCATTTGGCAATTCTTATAGGGTAAAAGCACTTTGTAATGTTCTTACAATACAACCAAGCAAAGATAATTATTGGAATGGTTAATCAGTTTATGCCAAAAATAAAAAATTGAGAGTTCTAAAAGTTTGTTTTTGCTGATTTGTTTGTGAAAAGTCAGGGTTTTGCTTCGACTCATGATTTCGACCACAATCATAATAACATGGAGCTTCACATGTGACTGAAACATTTAAGATACATTTTATTGAAATGATCCCTAATTCCTTGCACTATTAGTTTCACGATTACCTTTGCAAGTAGTGCTCTCTTCATACGAGCATGCCGGGACATATGCGATCGTTTGCGAGATCCAGACCTCGCTGAGCCAAACGGGATTTTTTTCGGTTTGCATTCTGCAAAAAGTTATGAACATCATTGCATGATTGTTAGGCAGAAACTCATTTTCATACTTGGTGTACTGGTGATTGCAGCCCCAGGTACATATTCTGGAGCCCTAGTTGGGTCCAGCAGCCGCCACCAACCGGAATCAGTGAACACCCCAAATCCACTTTGAAAATGTTGGGGATTTCCCAATGATAAAATGCTTCCGACTGTGCAGGACCACTGGGTTGTTTTCTTTTTGCTACAAATGGTTTGTTTTATTGCTAATTTAATTTAAAAATGTCCACCACCCTAATTAAAACTGGAATAAGCAATATAAAATAGAAAAATGATTTTTAGTGTTTTGAAATTAATCCTAAAAAAAGAATTTGTAGTGAAATGCAATGTAACGATTACAGTCTCATTATGACACACTAAGAAACAACCCTTTTTTACTTCTGGGAAGTAAAATAGTTATTTTGCCAGATGTGTTAAAATCAAAATTACGTTTGACCAAAGAATGACTCCCAGTGAGTATCAATGAAGAGACAGATATCCTCCTTCCATTTGAAATAACCCTGCTTCCCCATGCTTGTTTGGGCCAGATTGTACAACGCTAATGATACGACCTGAAGCCTTGAACAGAAATATATATATTAATTTGGCCGTTAGTCTTACACAAAAAAAGTGGTTTTGATAACTTCTATACGGAACATAGCTACTGTACTGTTACAACATGATGATTTTAAACAGAGATACACAGCTAAGTGATAGGCAAAGAAATTGCATAAGTTATACTTTCTATTAAAGAGAAAAGTTGAAATTTTACCATGTCACTTTCATTCTGACATACAATTCTTTTCCTCCACTACAGGAGGAACATGTGAAGCAGAAATAGTTGTCGCCTAAGACCGAGTTGGGTGGTCCTGAGTGTAGGCAGTCTGTGGGTGGTGAAAGCAATTAATCTGAGTGTGGCAAAACTTGCTAAATTGGTCTATGAATAAAGGCGTTCATGATACACACAGATGGCTTAAGAGAAAACAGTTTACAACTTAGTGGAAAATTATACAAAAATTCTGCATTTACACTTGTAATTTATGCGGTGAGTAAAATAAAAAAGGGTGTAGCATATATAGGGATGTACAAAGTAGAATAGACAACTAATCTATTTTAACAATAAGGTAAAACGGCAGGCACTAACATACATATAAATATAAGCACCACATACATATAAATATACGATATAATTTTGGTACAACTACTCACTTGAATGCACCCATCTTTTGCAGCCATCACAGTGAAAGGCAACTATGCCATCTTTGGTGCAATCGCAATAAGCGCATTTCGAGGAGTCGCCTTTCTTTTCAGATGCATCTTCGGTTGAAATAACGTCAACGTCCGTTTGATCCACATCATCCATTATATCTTAATTTTAAATGTTGGCAAATCCAAGAATTTTAACCGATTATTCCTGTTCTAATTTCCTCTTCTTTATTTTCTTCGAAATTTTAAGCACTTTAACCAGAGTTGAAAAGGTATAACTTAGAAAATTATGACGAAGATCACATCGCTAATTCTATATTTTTGTGAATGTCTCAGCATTCTTTATCATATTTATGTTGATTTATTAGGGTGTAAATTATTTTTACATATTTTAAAAGTAAGTTCTCAAGAAAATAAATTTATACAAAATTAGTAATATTTAACCATATCCCACTTTTACAACTCGGGTTAAAATACAGCTTACGTTATGATTTTTTGTTTAGGTGGATTCCCGTAAATGATACAAGAATAGTTTTTAAAAATAAATGGAAATTGACTTTGGCATGCAGTATTGCCATTCCAAAGAAATGTTAACAAATTTATACATTTATCGTTAGATGCTAACGACCCAACTGGCTAGCACCGTTTAGAAGTGCCTTGTTTATTCGACTGAATAGCTTGGTGGTTGCAGGCTAAGTTCGACTTTTAGCGTTTGGAAATCCCGTACTTTTCGTTAGGTGATCTGACGATTGCCCCTAACGTGCCTTCCGTTTACCGTAATAAACACGAATATCATATCCTTCAATAAATGTCTGTACTGAGTTCTGCCGCATACCGTAATCGGTACTGAGTTCTGCCGGATACCGTAGTCATAGTGACCATTTTTTATTTATCTACCATCTACGGAGTAAAAATCATCACCAACATAATTGAAACATCGATAGTTTATTGATAGGCCGAGCACATCGGCTGAAACATTGTAACAAACGGCAGTAAATCAGGAGCACGGGGAAAAAGAAAAAAACAGTTGAAGTGAAAACGAGAATCATCTTGTGATGACGCGAATGTCGTGTGGATAGTCGTCACCCAACGTTACTGCATACGGGCCGGCGTCATCGGTGTATTCAACCTCGTATTCTGCTTTGGCACCTTTGCTGGGCAAAAGTCGGAGAATCTTGCCACTGTACCACCGGCTGCCTCCCTTGGGCGTTTGCCACCGGTGCATTATTCGAGTGCCACTAAAAACAAGCGATTTTACAGATTTTCAAAAACCTCTTATTGCAAAAATAATGTCCAACAAAGGACAGCCGGACAGGTTTACTGAATCTCAACCTCCCAGTTAGTTGCTAAACTGTATGGATTCCTGGTAAACGGCAAAGCCCATAATTGAATTTCATGATATGAAACGGACGTTATCTATGTAAAAAATAAATTTATCGAATAAAACTTAAAATCGGATTTCAGAATAAAAAAATATAAGTGTTATGAACTGTGAAACCATTTAAATTATCCTACCGTCGGAATAATCTTTTTCCACCAGGTGACCTTGGGACAAACTCTTCACAATTATTCTCAGCATCTTCTCTTTTCTTGTTCTCGGTCTCCAGCAAGGGAGGAGGATCGCCAGTCTCATCAACTTCCACCGCATCCGTCATTGATAAATCACTGCCTCCATGAACTTTATGGAGGATAAAACACATTAAAATTACTTGGTAAGGTATTCTGATTTTTACCATCCTATGGAGATAAATGTTGTGCAAACTTTAATTATATCCCAAAGTGATAAAAGATCAGATATTATTCATGAATATTGTCAAGAGTGTGGACACTTGGTCAGTCAAACCAGTTGCATGGTCTAAAGCAGGGGTGGGCAACTGCTCTGGTCGGTGGGCCAGATGTGGGAAAATGAACCAAATGTTGCCCATGCCTGGTCTAAAGGATGGAGGTCATAATCAGACACCCTTACCACCTGATATAAGATAAAGTTGTTTAAATTTAATTGTTGCAAGATCTGAATCACACAAGAAGGCATGGTGTAAGAGATATTTTTATTTCTTATACGTTGCTGCACTAATATGAGCTCACTATAATTAAACAAATAACTGTCTACCACCAAGCCAGCTTCTTTGGATCCAAGATTTCCTTAAACTTTTTTTTTTATTAAACGATTTTATTAAATGAGACAAACAGAACCAGGACTTTGCCTGTGGGCAAAAACATGATGTTTTTATAGGAAGGAACTTACCACATATTTCTATGCCTTCAGCATGGCAGACACTTTTGTGGTGTCTGTTGTAATCATTAACGGCGGTGAATACCAGGTGACATGATGGACACTTCGTCTTATAGATCTTGGTTGTCCCATCACCAGCAGTTGTCGGTTTGGCCACCTTACTTGAAGAAGTTGAGGTGGTGGAAACGTCAGCTTTTTCTGACTGTGGCATCAACCATTAGGTATGCGAATAAAAATAACAAGCATTAAGTAAAGTACAAATTGTTAGACTTTTTTGTATATTAATTGTATCACTTTTAACTATAGTTATGTGGATCAAAACGAATTTCCAATGCTGTTTACAAGGATATGGGAACTTGTTTCAATGGTACAATTCAGATATGTTTTCACATGTAGCGCTTTAAGTCTTATATATATTGCATAGTAGATAGCACACAGATCAAAACAAAAACATAAGCATTCATATGGGTGATAAAGTATTACAGTACACAAGTGAAAACTAACTACCTCATCAGAGACGTCCGATTCACAGGATACGGTATACTTCTCCGCTAGTTTCTTTATATGCACGCGTGGTACTTTAGGTGGAGGCTGTTCCTCTGTTTCCTAAGCAATATATCTCTTTTTAATTTAAAATGTATATTTTTAGGACAAAAACAGGGTTATAATTTCCATCTGTATGCCAATGTATCTCTCTAACTTATCTTGTTCTGCCCAACCTGCTATGCAGATGTATTCAACTAAAAAATGTTTTTTTAGTTAAAATACATCTAATGCAAAATAAAGTAAAATTGAATTATAAATCTTTCCAAACAAAATTTCCAGAAAAAATGGTTATAAAGTATATTGTGCAACAAATGCTATGCAAAAAATACTTTAAACAAAGGGATTGCAAATAAACAACTTACACTTGTAGCAGACTCTGGAGGGGTGATTTTCCGTTTTAAATTTCGCTTGTGGAATTTTACCGAAGGAGTTCGTCGCTTAGGGATAACCTCGTCAAGTGGCTCTTCTTTCGTAGGCGTGGGACTCGGCTTATTTGTAAGGTTTGCGGCCGGTTTCCCAGGATTTTTTTGTGTTTGGGAAACTTGTGTCTGCGGTCGACGATTTAAGATAGTGTTCCTTACTCTCTTCGGAGGTGGTGGGGGGTTAGTAGATTCCTTGCTCTCTTGCTGTTTTTCCGTTGTTTCTTTTTTATCATATTCGGCTGGTGAACAAAACAAAAAGTCACAAATGGCCATTGCTTTACCTCGGTCACAAATTACTCCTGATGGCTGATATTGTTTCATTTAAACAAAGCTGATATAGAGTTTATTGGTATTCATAATTGAAATGCACAAAAAATACCTTCAGTTTACCAACACTAGGTGTTCGGTCATATTTATTTGGATAGAAGTGACATAATCGAATGTAATAAATAATATAAATTTACAGTTCATATTACAGGAAGTCTACAATTAACCAGTGTGATTACCATTAAGTTCAGTGTGCACAGCAAAGAAGCTGCGTTAAAATTCGTTTTTAAATTAAATTCCACTGGGTTCCAGCAACAAAAAGTACTTAGCCGAAGGACAAACAGGATTAGGAAATGGATGGTTCAAACCTTTATGCGGATACTCCAACTGAGCTAACAACATGTAGTTTTAGTTGTACTTGATTTTTTTGTAAAGCTAGTGCTAGTGGCTGTGTCCTTGGGAAAGACACTTATTGGAAATAGCCTGAACACCGTGGAATGATGGGTTCTACCAAATTGAAGAAAATTCAAACACAACAACACAATGCAATATCTATGTTGTGGTCACGAAGGTGGTCTTTAGGTGAACTATTGATTGCCGGTGTAATTAACACCGCTTGCGTTTTACTATTCACAGGGATAAACTTCAATATCCTGCCCTATTCTTTTTTACCTGTGGTCGCAGTACCATCGTAGGATGCTACAACTTCAGCATCATAAAACAAACCATCGGAATACTTTGCCGCAACCTGTAACGAAATTGGTCACACAATGCTAATTTAAATACTGTTAGATCCACTTATACCAAGACAGTCCTTATTTGTTTATAGAGAGCAAAGCATTTTGGGCGGTATTGCCAAAAAAGTTACAATGATGCTCAATGTAGCGATTATATAATTTACCGTATATTGAGGAAATGCTCAAGAAAAAAAAGAGCATTTAGCAGATGAACCACACTTATTTGCAAATTTTATGTGTATGATTTTAAAATTGGGGACTAATTGACTAAACCTTGGTGCCAGGTTTGACCCTCCACGACTTTATTGGTTCGTCATCATCATAGGTGACATTGCGAATGTTATCCACCCACATCTTTACACCATCCTCGAACTTTATTAACATGCCTGTAATGCAAAACCATTTAAGGTTATGTTGTGCAAAAATAAAATAGTGTGTTTGAGTTTTGAAAAATTTATATTCCGAAACGGTTTAAGATAAAGTACTGTTACAGCTTTCATACTTTTTTTCAAGTTTCTGGTACTCGATTCAAATTCCAAACAAATAAATTTTACAACCCGGAATGAATTTCCATCAAGTAGCATTTGAAAACAATTTTGTGTGTCAAGGAAATTATACCCAAACATTTGCTGGTCCAACTATACACCTCAGAATAGGAGAATAGGCTGCATTCCTACACAATTCTCAAATGTGGATTTGTTCTGGATGGGGCTATTTTAGGACAATTGGGA
The DNA here is from genome assembly GCA_000149265.1 of Ciona savignyi. NCBI lineage: Eukaryota > Metazoa > Chordata > Ascidiacea > Phlebobranchia > Cionidae > Ciona > Ciona savignyi. The sequence goes on along the minus strand of CH003001.1, from coordinate 461,753 downwards.
TATGTTTGAATAACATTGTGTGTCACAGACAGAGCGAACAATCTTATCCTTGTTCCTTATATATGAATTCAATTGCCGTCTGTGTTTAAATTTAAATATTTGGCCACACCAAACACAGATAACTAAACAAAACTTGTTGCCTTTTTTATCCTTGGGCGATTCAAAATGTTTGTCGGTTCTATGACTCGAAATTATGGCTTGTGTTTTCAAATTAGACGTTCTTACAAGTTTATAAATTATTCCCAACAGTCATGATCTTGACTTATATTAAGACAGGCTTTAAACTCAAAATAAAAACATATCCTTAGAGTATGAATTAATGTTAAAATTATGCTATTAAACAGCCCAAATTTTGTAAAAATATTACTAAAAAAACCTTTTCTGTTGAACTTTCTTTCTTTGGACTTCACAAGTTGATCTATTTTCTTGTGAAGAGGTGTCGGTGTGGGCACAGGTACAATAGCGGGTTTCGGAGATGCTGTCACTGGTGTGACAGGACTAAACAAAACAAGAACATATAAACATATATATGCAGTCCTACTCCTATGTTTATTTTATATAGGTCTACAAAAGGATAAAAACAGTTTACCATCTGTATATTAAGTAATGAAGTATAAAAAATTACCATTATTTCCGATTTAATTTATAACCTTATAACATGGCATAAAAATCCAGGAAAATCTGAGTTACTGTTTTAATCAATTACAATTTTACTACATAATAAATAGATCATGCAACATAAGGTACTGGTAATGAATTATTTAAAAAATTACCTTTCAGTTTTTATTTGAGTAATCGACGCCACTTTTATGGGAACAAATGAATCACTTGGTGGCTTGCTTGGGCGAGTGGAAATTACTGGCAAGTTTGGCTTCAGTACTTGTATACCATCAGTTTTATTTAAAGGCTTACTCCATTTGTACTTGTAAATTTGGTTTGTGTCTGGCTTCACCACCTTAATGGACGAACTGGCGGCTGTGGTTAGAACTTTTGTTGACACCGATACTGCCGGTATAAGGGTCTTAATGTCGTGCTGCAGTGATGTTGTTTTTTTAACGATTAATTTAAAAGGACGGTTGTCCGCTGAAGATGATAGTGGCCACACAACGGGAACTGAGGATTTCACTACAGTCGGACTCACTTTTGAACATTTCACGCTGATGGCTGAGATTTTTGGACTTGTTATTATAGTTGCGGTCGTTGCAGACTTATTCAGATTGATTGGTTTTGGGTTGTTGATTGCCTTACTGAGTGGTTTCGGGTCAAACGGGCTTGTGTATATCATACTAGGAGATACGCTATCATCCCACACTGGCAATTTGCTTGTGGGGATAGTTACAACCACGGGCTTCGAAACATGTTCGTTCGGATCATCTTCGTTCAAGAATCCAGCCATGGTTTTCTTGATTGTGAACGTGTCTTTAAAAGGTAGATCAACTGACTTTGACGTGGCGACAAGTTTAAGGGGGACCGATGAAGTGGATGATGTTGACTTTGTTGCTACAGTCACAGAAGCTATAGTTTTTAGTGCGTCCGAAAATACATTCAGTTTGGGTGACACATCCTATGGAAAAAGAAATGTTAAAAAGAGTAATTCTACATAATCTAGCGGCTTTGTGTTGTATGAAAGCAGATGGATCTCGAGTCTATACAAGGAGTGAACACTATGTGGACATTGCTTCACTATCAGATGTTAAAAATTTCATGCAAGAGAAGTGATAATTTTACTATATGTATATCTTCTTTATTTAATAAATTAAATATGTTTAACCTTCAATGGCATAGGCTAATCTACATACCTCAAAAGATATTAGGTCATTTTTTTATTTTTCAGTAAGGGTACCGGTATGTTATAAAGATTACAAAAACTAGATGCTCAAGATACTTAGATATTTCTTAAAAATTAAAAAAAAATCATATGGTATCAAATAGCGAGACGCACTGATTAGAACTTAAAGATTTTCCTTTCACCCTTGAATTTAACTTAAACCATATGGCATATAATCATTTTTTTAATTAAAAAAACATTGTACAAGTTACCTCTGATGGCTCTAATTTGGAAACTGTCTTAATTTGACCGGTTTCATCATCTAGATATGTTGTAATGTCAGATTTCTTTGTTTGAGTTGCTGCTGCAGCATCTTCTTCAGCTTTTACTTGCTTTCTGTAAGCCTGCATAATAACAACAATACTTTTATTTTATTTCATTTTAAAGTAAGTGTTGCACATGTATGTTGATACAATTGTATCCATCTGAATAGCTTGATGGGTTAGTGGGTTCTCTTTCAGCCGAAGGCATGCAGGTTTGAAACTGGTTGCAAGTTTGGTTGTGTGATTGGTTTAGGAGGTACTTAAAAGGGATCATCCAATCATATTGGATTAATGGATTCCACTAAAATTGAAACAGCTCGCATATCAATGATATATTGATACAGTTATTGCAGTGAGTAGTAGTTAATATGTAAGAAAGCTACTACTCATTCTAGGAGTTCCAGTTTGACATGATATTTGACACAAGGTAATCTGACGATAATCCTCAACGATACTTTACTTTATTGCACAGTAATTTGTAAAATTACTGCGATAAACATGAGTGCCTATTCTATTTATTCGTTCATCACAAAAGTTAAATATATATGGGCACTGTTCTGCATCGGGTTAGTAGTGTATTGAAATCTTTTAAAATCCTATAAATAGGAAATAGCTACGTATGGACAAATAATTAGAAAGTAGTCCACTACTTAACAACCAAAGGTGTGGTTTGTCAATAAACACAATAAAAGTACCCCATACCTGCATATCTAAAATATTGGGTGCACCAATATAAATGATTGGAAATGATTTATCATTGGATTTGTTTCTTCTGTTTATGTCTTCAAGTCCAAAAACTGGCTTAATTTTTGCTTTTGCCGTGGTGACTGATGGCTTTTCTTGAGCTTGCAGACTTTTTACAAGAAATACCTGGAGAAAGAAAAATATTTTGAAGGTTAAAAGCTATGGTAGTATTTTAGAATAGTCCCAATCACAATACCTTAATTATGTATGCATATTACTACAATTCTACAAAGAAAAAAAGCTAAAAATAGTCTACGGCCAGGCCTAGGTTAAACTGTAACAAGCAACCCATAAAAGTATTTAAAAAAGAATGTACATACCTCTTTTGAGCGCTTTCTATTTTGTGGCCCACTTGGATGCGAAGTTGGACAAACCGTTGTTGTTTTTACCCCAGTTAGTGGTATTATACCAGTATGTGTATCTTTGGTAATGACCATTGCTGGTTTTGTAGATGTAGGTGGAACTTTGCATGTTTCAGCATTTTTCAAATTTAAATCTTTGTCGGTCGAATTACTGGTTGAAGTACTTGCCGATTCATGCAACGTGGTTGATGAGTCAGTTAAACTGGTTGATGTAGTTGCTGAGTCTTCAAAACTACAAGAAGCATTTGATGATTCGGAATAACCAGTTTGAATGGTTGCAGAATCAGTTATACTTGTCGAATTAGCAGTACCACTTGAAATGGTCACCGAATCAGCTATTGTTGTTGAATTAGTTACTGAATTAGCAGTACTAATTGAAATGGTGGCCGAATCGGTCAGACCAGTTGCAGTGGTTGATAAGTTAGCCAAACTGTTAGTTGCAGTAGAAGTACCAGTACTTATCACCAGTGATCCGCTAGATCCAGAAATCGCAACACTTTCTTTTAGTTCATTTTTACTTTTTGCATTCAAACTAATTTTATTTTCTTTCAATACAGGCATTTCGTTAATACATTCTATCACAGACTGTTCATCACTATTTCTAGATTTGTCTTCCTGCACCAGTTCGGTTGGACATGTCGCTAAAAGTCGTAAAGGATTTTCATTCTTTGCATTTCTATATTCCTCACAATTTTGTTCAGGATGTGGAGAAGTTAGATTTTCTGAATTTATGACAGTTTCATTATTTTTATCGACCAATTTTTTATCAATTTCCTTTAACATCGCGGCTAATATTTTTCCTTGATTAGGGTTTAACGGCTTCTCATGTCCAAATGGTATTATATTTGTTTCGTTTAATCTCTCATTTGCTACTTCTGTTTCCATCCCACTTTCAGTGTCCTCAACATTTGCCATAGGTGACGCATAAACAGACGAATTTTCGCTCGAAAAACTATCGTTGCTGTTTTCGAGCAAGTCGTCTTGTAATTTGGTGACTTTGATTTTTTCGTCTGATATGTTTAATGAGGTCTCTTTGACAGAAGCAAAATATTCTTCCACACCACTATTAGTGTGTTCCATTTTGGATTGGGAATTTCGTGGTTTCCAGCACATCCATGTAAATTCAGAAGGCGTGCCTAAATTTCAAAATAATTTATAATTATTTATTTAATACTTGTGGCAGTGGCAATTCGTCGATTTCAATTTAAAACGTAGACTGCATTGTATAAATAACCATGTCTGCTATTATTCAGTAGTGATGTTCTTCCTGAACATGATATTATATTTGTTTACATATCAAACTACTAGTTTTAACGGTTTATTGTACAGGTACCCAATGTCACACCATAATACAGACACTAAGAGTGAATATATATCCTAGTGGCTTAAAATAATTGGTGCATGAAAAATTTTTCGCTAAAACCTGTTTTAACAATTTACATTTTGCGGTGCAATAATATGAATTATATGATGATTTCAAATAAAATAATAGCTCGGAAGTACCGATACTAGATATGTGTCGCTTACATTAATGATACATAAAAAAATCATCATAGTTAAATACATCAACCGATAAATATTTAATCAATATTGATTTAAAAAAAATTAAGGTAAACATTTAAGGTTACATTTTTTACCTAATTAAACATTCCATAGACATTTAAGTATTAATTGAAATGTAATAAATCACACTTACCTGTTAAATAATCTTTAGTAAGCTGAAAATTACAGAAACATTGGTTGTTCATGTACAACAATTTTTTTCCATTGGCCATCGCGGGAATTGTTTGCAATGCATGATGGGAAGGTAAATCGTACAATAGCACCACGAGAGGTCGCTATAGTACATAGCTATAATGTTGATACGGTGAGAAAATTGAAAGTGATTGACGCCTGATGTTTCATATATCCGATTGTTATTGTAAAATTTTAGTAGTGAAAATGTTAACAAAGACATTCTAAAAGAATATGATATCTTAGCGGCTTGTCGGTTATATTATTGTCATGAAGAGAGCCAACCTTACCCAGGAGAAAAAGGCAGATAGAGAGAAAAGAAACTGCACGTTGGTATTGCTTGGAAGTTGAGTCATATTGTGTGTGTAAAAGCTGGTTAACCTTGGTGTACTGTTTCGTCTGGAGGAAAAACTAAAAGGAGGGAAAGTTTACACTAAAATAAAGATTAGAGTGTTAAGATTAGTGCTAGGGCTGGATTTAGGATTAGCTCTGGGGTTGAGATTAGTGTCCAGGACATGGTTAAAATTAGTTTCCATAGTTTTAGTAAGCAGTTTCCCTTCTTTCAGTTTTTTTCCCAAGATGAAACATGTACACCAAGGTTAACCAGCCATGTCTTGTTTGTGACTTAAATTGAAAGGAAGTGGGTATAAAACAAATTTTTGTTATTTAACAGTCATCGACTCATTTGACTGACATAACTTAGTTTTTCAAAGTTTTCAGGCTATAGGCAAACCAACAAAATAGGATGCAGTGTAACTGGGGAACATCGAAACCGCTTATGCAACTACTGGTTTTACTTTTTGGAGCTGGTGCATGGATTGCAGTCAACGGAGTTTGGGTTGAATTGCCAGCTATTGTTTCCCAAGCTCCTGAGCTATGGCAATTGCCTTCTTACCTAACAGTGATTTCCCAAGTTGGAAATTTGGGGCCACTAATAGTAACACTAATGCAGGTACGCCAACAATGTATATTGAATTTATATCATTAAGCTTCATTTAACAATGTTTTGTGCTCAACTAAATGGCCACTACGGCTAGATAACTTCATTATGCTCCAACTATAAAAATCAACTAAGTTTGCAATAATAGTATACAAATCTCAAGTGTGCAGTTGCTGTACTCTCTTCATTAAATTACTTGTACATCATCTTTTTTATATTTTAATCCAAGTTTTTATTTCAAAATTATTTTACAGGCATTTTGTTCTAAATATTTCCACCAAAATGCCATGATATACAGCATTATTTCAATTGGTACATTGTCATGCCTGCTTCTTTGCTTCTTTTGGAATAAAACTGTCATGGTTGCAGGAACAGAGCATAGCCTTGCTCTCTTTTGTTTATGGTAGGTTTTGATTTTTGGGGGGGCAGCCAATTTAATGTCTACTTAGATGTCATTCGCAGCTTTCTTACCATTAATTTTTTAATTTTTTTAAAGTTTACATGGGAAAAGAAAACTTTTATATATATTTATTTTATATATAAATATGATTACACAGCCTAAATGTTTGCATTTACCAGGTATGCACTTGCATTTGTGGATTGTACCTCATCAGTCACATTCCTTCCCTTCATGAATCGATTCCAGAGCATGTTTTTAACGACTTATTTTATTGGAGAAGGTCTCAGTGGTTTTATGCCCAGTATATTTGCTCTTGCTCAAGGTGTTGGGAATTCTAAATGTGTGAACGTTTCGCAATTTAATGATACTGCAAACACAACCACTTACCATATTGAAACCCACTATTCAAGTCCAAGGTAAAAGAGTTTTAAACTATTAGAAAAAAAATGTTACTAAATTTATGCTGTTATATTTGCAGATTTTCGGAAGCCGTGTTCTTTGGTCTTCTATGCATCATGATGGCTTTGTGTGGCCTTTCGTTTTTCCTTTTAAACCACACAAAAGTGGCAAACCATTTCCGCACAGAGTCAAAAGATATAAATTACAAACAAGGAAGCATAGCATCTAGCTCTCAATACCCTGCTAGTTCCACTCCAACTCCAAGTCCTTATGACTCTGTTGAATTAATGGATTCTGACAGTAGCGGCCCAAACCATAATTCAGAATTTCAGAAACAAACTTCTTTTAAGGCAATTGATCAAGGAGAATTATGTGATGCATCTGATACGGCATTATTCAAGAAAACGATTAATCCACTTCTTCGAGCCGATTACATTTATTTCCTTTTTATCATATTTGTAATAAATGGCCTTTCAAATGGTGTCTTGCCATCGGTTTCATCGTATACATCTCTGCCGTATGGGGAACTGGCATATCACCTTGCAGCAACGTTGGGGAATATGGCAAATCCTGTGGCTTGTCTCATTGCCATGTTTTTGCCAATGATTTCACATGTGTATATCGGAATCCTTTCAGTGCTAGCATGTGGTAAGATAATTATAGCTTGTATTTCCCGGCATGGTGTAGTCATGTTTAACACATTTGAATTGTTATAACAACTGGCTGCTATGCTTTCATTCACATGATTTAAAGTTGGATAATTTAAAGTAGTGTATTTTGAGCACCATCACTACTTTTTTATTATTTTTTTTTTAATTTTGGGAATCTTTTTAATTACCATGTCACCACCTTTATGGTAGTAAATAGGCATACATAGGCTTAACTATATAATTTTGCAGGTTTTGGAAGCTATTTAATGATACTTGCAACTGGGAGTCCTTGTCCATTGCTGATAAACCAAACCAGCGGAGCTGTGTTAATGGTAAATACTATCCCGAACTGTAGTGTAAACAACGGTGGCACTTTTATATGTTTTAATTATTATGCTGTTCTTTCATTGAAGTTTTTTTTATTTATATCAGAAAATGAATTTTGACACTATTATCACAAGGTTCTTAGCTCAACAACCAGAAATATAATTTGTTTACTTACTTTTACCAGCAAACTTTTGTAACATCAACATTATTTAACTGTCCATACACGAATCTTACAGGAAACGGCTTTTGCAATTATATTTAATTATTAACACAATATCTCTTTTAAACAGGTTCTCGCTCAATGTTTGTTTGTTGGTCTGGTGTCCTATGTTAAAGTATCGATCGCCCAGATTTTCAGAACTCGTGGAACTATACACTCGTTGGTGTGGTATGGTGCAGTAGTCCAAGCTGGCTCCATGACTGGTGCTTTACTAATCTTCCCATTTGTTAATGTATCTCATCTTATAAGTTTCACATCCGGTGACCCATGTTTAACTGTGTGTGCTTGATCTAACGGCATTGCCTATAAATTTATGTTAAGTGCAATTATTATTATATACATAAAGGTTTTGTCTTAAAGTTTGCTCTCTTACATAATGTATTTTCTTGATTTAATCAGATTGAAATGTAAATACCAAGTACGAAACTGATAATATATATTATATAAGAAAAGTTTTGATTTGCATAAATAAGTGTTGTATAGTGAAAAAAATTTGATCACTTTTTTGCCAATATTGGGTAATTGCTTCATGGTTTGTAAGCAATCAATTTATTTTTATCTACCATAGGGAATGTGTGCACTGTGTTTTGTATAGATAGCTGTTCCTTTTATTGTGGGTTTCAAAAGATTTTATGCATTATAGTATAATCTTATGTTTGAATTTATACCCTATGTGCAAAATAAAAACCAACATAAGAACAATATCATTTGATGTGATTAGTGTTAGGTGTTGTGGAATAATGTTACAGACAGTCCAAAGTCCAGCTTGGCTGTTACAAGGAAGTTGCATCATCTGGTTGCAGAATCGCTTATCTAACTAAAATTTGGTAATCTGTATCGAAAGGTTTTATGGAAAAGTGCTTTATCTTAAATAAGAAATAAACACTGATAAATTTTACCTCCTTATAAATGATATATATATATATATATATATAGGTACCCCTATACATCAGCTAGTAATTGCTATTGTCAGTAAAAACACATTTACTTTTGTTAACTGGTATTGGTGTCTTGCTAATTAATATGATAAACGGTTATAGTCCTAGGAAAGTTCTACAAAACTACGTTCGTGTGTAATATCTTTTTGTGTTACTTTTCAGTTGACCTTGAAACTCAAGGTTATTTGATTAAACGACCTATTTATCGACGCCCAATTGGTCGATCTTATTTTGATCCAAACTTCAACTTGGTTGCAATATTTATTTTTTGGAGGGGAATAGGGGATATTTATATGTAGACCTAAACATCTACAAAAGTGGGATCATAGAGTAGGCTACTTATATACTAGTATGGTACTAATATTTTATTACTCTATGGTGGGATCCAAAGGTAAAAAGACATGTTTTTGTCTTTATGCGCTGTGTTTAATTTGGAGACCTGCAAAAATTGAACTTTTAAAAACGATGTTAAGTTTACTATTTTAATTGCATTTATTATCTGTTTTCCATTTTCAGTTAATTAATATGTTTTGTAGAATAGGCCTCTCGCATAAAAGCTACCTATAATATTTCCCAGTTATAGTATTAACGTGTTTTAGTGACTGTCCTTATGCGGTCTTATCCTGTTACCAGTACAAGCATGTCCGGTTTAATAGCTAGAAGATAAGGGCTTTAGCATTCTGCAGGTAGCCAATAGGCAGTTGGATCAAAACCAGTTGCGTATAGGACGGTTTGTGCCCGTGGCTAAATTAATAGGGTTGTACTAAAACAGAATGAACGTTATTGTTATAGGTACAACACACTGCAATAACTCTGATATGTTATATGTACAACACACTGCAATAACTCTGATATTGGGCACGAAGTAGGCTAATCTGACGGTTTCCCGTGTGATAACGCCCTTTCGTTTTCCAATTCGCGGAAATTAAACATGTATGGTTATGTTGCCCAATGGTTAACGCAACCGATACATATATCGATATAACACGGTGTTAGAGACGAGCCATCATGGCTTCTTAACATCGCCCGGTTAAACATATATATATATATATATTCTATCTTCTACTGCTACAACTCTACGATATTGGTAGGGGAAAAGTGGGTAAAATGGGCCACGTGGGTAAAATGGGCCCCCTCCAATTTTCAATATATTTTGAAGAATAAAATTTGCTGCCAAAACCAGTGTCAGTATATCAAATTATGGAATCTCCAAACCGAAGTTTGAGCGTGAAATCACTAAACTCAATGTTTTCTGTAGTTATTTCGGTTTGAGAAGGTCTGAATCTAAATTTGCATTTTTTGTTTTCTGCTAATATATAATAGAAAAGATCAAATATATACTAAAATAACTTTTACTGTAGTTAAATAGAACTATATAGCCTAGACCTAGT
>CH003001.1:408814-439207 GCA_000149265.1 Ciona savignyi | reverse complement strand
ACAACACTGCAATACAGTACATGGTGCAAAACTCAAAATATCGAACTGCTGCCAAGAAGAACAAAACAACGTGGAGTGTGGGTGGAAAAGAGGTTGGTATGAACTGAGCATTGATACATGGTATTTTGGTGACCAGTCAACTGAACCCCTTACAACTGAACCCCTTACAACTGAGCCCCTACAACTGAACCCCTTTACAACTGAACCCCTTTTAACCGAACGCTTTTAACTGAAAAGGGGGTTCAGTTGTAAAGAGGTTCAATTGGAATGGGTTCAGTTGTAAAGGGGTTCAGTTGTAAAGAGGTTCAATTGAAATGGGTTCAGTTGTAAAGGGGTTCAGTTTAAAGGGGTTCAGTTAAAAGGAGTTAAGTTGTAAGGGGCTTAATTGTAGGGGTTCAGTTGTAAAGGGTTCAGTTGTAAGGGTCACTGGCGTCGATTCCCGGGGTGGCAGGGGTGGCATTAACACCCCCCGGGTAAAAAAATGCGGGGTGGCAACATACAAAATATACCATACTTGCCACCCCAGTTTTTTTCACTCATTACGCTATTTTTTACAATGTGTTTACTGTAAAAAAATAATTTGTAGCACAGAATCATAAAAATCGCAACCTAAATAACACACAAGTTCATTATTATTTCGAAAGGTTAATAAATTTCACCTATACATAACACCATTCACACGTCGATTGTTTGATTGTCTACGTAATATAAGCAACCATTCACACATCGATTGTTTGATTGTCTACGTAATATAAGCAACCATTCACACGTCGATTGTTTGATTGTCAACGTAATATACGAACCATTCACACGTCGATTGTTTGATTGTCAACGTAATATACGTAACCATTCACACGCTGATTGTTTGATTTTTAACACAATATTACGTATTAAAACCAAAGTTATACTAAGTATCGTAACGTAACCGTTTAAAAACTATAGCCTATGTTAAAACGACCGATATAACTTTAGATTATATTTATACATGCTAAACGAAATGGCAAAATACAAAAATTATTTTAACTCGCCGGTAATCCATCTTAGATTAGAAATTTGTTACCGGTATTGTATAAATTGTTTCTAAATTAAATAGCCGCCGTTATCTTTATAAATCCATTTCTCGCGTTCTGCCGTTACTTGAAAATCGCATTTCAAAGAAACACCTCCCTATTATCTTACATTCGTATTGGCGATTGTGGCGTGGGGTATGAGTCATCTAAAAGAAACATGCGTATTCTCCGTTCGGCAAGGGGCGTTAAATAGAAGTACATGGGAGGGGGAGGCAAATTAACTTTAACAATGGAAAGTTGTTTGTGCCTTACTGAATAAAGTCGGTTTGGACTTCGTTTTGGACTTCGATAGTAATAAATATTTTTTTTTGTTATAACACTCTTGTGTTTTTTTACGTTGTGTTTTAAATCTTTTTCCAATAAATACGAAAAAATCCTCGAAGGCCTCAAATCGACAGCATGCAAATTGAAAAAAAGGCCCGGAACTTCTTTCAATGTTACTATTTATATCTATCCATCGACGCGATTAACACAACGTCAACGTTATTCTATATAAATAAGGGGCTTTCTACACTTTCGAATGCCGACGTGTTTGTTTTATCTTGCCGCCTGCGGCTGCCGCCATCTTCCAAATAATTAAATAACAAGAACGAATCCGCAGTGCTATAAAGATATATAGTGATTTACTAATAGGGAACGATTCGTAGCGATTGTGCCGCTAATTTTTGTCTATTTAAAAGTTGGTTACAGCTAAATAAAGTTATGCCGTCTTGGCGCCACCCCCGTTTTCGTTTACAACACAAAAAAATCGACGCCTATGGTAAGGGTTCAGTTGTAAGGGGTTCAGTTGTCATGGAACCGGTATTTTACTTCGTACCTGGTATATTACCAAAATCCAAAAATTCAAGTAGCCATGTCATTGTTAGCAATAGTCATAGGTGTAAACTTCGGGTATCTAAGATGTTAATTGCAACAATATAAACTATAATACTGATTAAAATAATTAAATATAATAATAAGACTTATAATTAACTCTACCAGAAGTAGAAGGTGACTATGGTACTTTACCATGATGCTCAATGCACTTATTTAATACAATTACCAGTGACCAAACAAAAAGGTTATGCTTATTTTACCTGACTGTAAATAGTTTGCTAAACCAAAATATTTTTTTTACCTGGATGTGCAGGGGTAACCTATAAGTTTAAGTTACCCAGTCTGTAAAATGTGAAAACTAATTTTGGTGAGAAAGTGTATGACGTTTATTACCAGAATATGATTTTTACTCAATTCTTGATTTGGTGACTCTTGACTCCAAACATTTAACACTGTAATAAACATTACCTCAACCAAGTAACATCAAAATAAATGGTTGAGTAATATCAAATACCGAACTTACCAAATACAGGTGTGATAATGTCTGTGCCTTATTGTCCTTTACCTTTAACCCTCCATGATGAACATGATTCTATATTTACTAGGAAACAGAAAAAGTTTAAAACAAAGGAAGATTTAAAGCAAGAAGAAGAGGATTTGATTCGATCAATAATTGAGGAAAAGATGGACATCCGGGGAGGTTATCAGAAACCTGTTCTCACTGATGTGCTATGGATGCAAATGATTTTATTACCCTATTATATTTATAAGTAAGTGTAGATGTTTTGATCCTGTAATTTACCACTGAGATAGCGGGATCACCGTATTGTTTGGCTACAAAAACTATCACACAAGTTATGATAAATATTTATGGAATCCTTAAATACACTATGGGGTGTAAGCTGTGTTAGGATTATTGTCTAACAGAGTAGTTGCATTAAGTGAGGAAGTAGTTTTCAAGATTAAACCGTCAGATAAACATGTTAAGCTTGACATATTTGTATCAATTCCAATTATTACAGATTTTTTCACTTCCAAGTATCTTGGATATACAATTACACAATAATGAAGAAAGCGTACACTGAGGAAGATAAGATATACCTGATTTGTAAGAACCTCGGGATCAAACCTGTAGCATGGGATATGCAAAGCGATAAGAGTAAATATGAGTGCGTTCACAGGGAACTATGGATCAAAAGTAATGCCCAGGTAAATATTTGTGTCAGTTTTTTTCAGAATTTTATAAATCTTGTGGATTCGGTTGTAATTTGAGTGTATTGTACATGATAGACATTGCAGGTAATTCTTATCATAAATGTTATTACCCACCTTTAAGGCATGAACTATGGGACTAGTTTAGTTTAGTTTATTCATTTTTTGCCCTAGTATTTAAAAATGGCAAGCGAATATAATAACGACACGGGAACAGGAAAAGACGACTATTGTGTTGTGTCCAACAAAAGGTGGTATAGCATAGGTAATCTTCTAATTAGCCACACCCAAAGTTGATGGGGTAATGCTGTTATTGTATTTTGTTTGTTTGTGATAGTAATTCAATATTTGAATTTTGTATGATCTATTAGAATTTATTAAATAAGGCAACTATCATTTATTGCCCAGGGACAACAGATTAAACTAAGAATTAAATGGACAGACACTGCATTTTGCACATTTTTATGAACTCTGTTGTCCTGGTGTCAGGTTTATATTGCTGAGAAGCAGGAAGAGATGAAAGCCAAGATGGCTGACGATCCGCGAATGAAAAGATATAGAAGATGGATGAACAAGGGAGGTCCTGGAAGAATAACTTTTGATGAAGATTAATGATCCCTTTATTTTGCGACCATTGACCTTTGTGGTGTTGGCCCGAATATTTTTAAGGGAGCATCCCAAAGTTCTTTGGGGTTGACACAAATATTTTGTGTGATCAGTCCAAAGTAGCTTTGGTATTATTTCAATGATATCATTGGGACGTCTGAAAGATAGTAGGAAAAGATTGTCTTGGACAGACAGGTGACCATTTTAGAGATAATACACATTTCATGCAAAATACGTAGAAGTATTAGTATTGATTAAATGATCGTGAAAAACGTTGGTATGTGCTTTATATAACAGTATACAGACGGTTAGTTTTTTTTAAATTAGCTGGAAATTGTGGTAACTACGACCGGTTTAAAAATACTACGATTAACGTCAGGGGTTCATTAAATTCAATGCACTGGATTGGGTATTTACGTTTGTTTCTACAAACGAGAAAACGTATGTGGCGTAATCACCCGAGCAATCGTGCGACTACCTCGCTCGCTTTTGCAGAATGTTTGTCTATAATTGAGGTCTTCTTTCATTTTCGTTGTAACCGATTAATCACGTGGGTTAGGGCAAAGTTTTCTAACTGCCTTAACCAAGGACACTACCGACGAGCTTTTCATACGTTATAAAATCAAAGTCGTTAAAACATGTGATGCTGAAAAGAGTTTACAAAAAATAAAAATAACGGACGCGACAATTAGCTGATAAAATTCCTACAAAATAAAATCCTTTGGGTTAAAGCAATGTCAGCGAAGTGGTTTCGTACACGAACATTCGATGTTCTACTGTATGCTCACACACGCTTTAAAAAGAAACTAAGCAAAATAGTTAAAAACTTTCAAGAAATATTAATACTTTTTTTGCACAATTATGGTGTTTTTTTTGTAAAATCGGGCAGAGATTTTTTTAAACTTTTCTATGCTATCAAAGGACAAGCTCTATTTTGATATTGCTTAATTTACGTAAACTTTTTGAGGGTTTTAAGTTTAGGTTACAGACCCAAGCTTCAATTTTAAATTGTGAAAAAATCTAAGACTTTCTGTTTTAGGATTTTAAGTGACAGCCGTTTTTGTGAGGTCAGTTTGCATTAGAGATATAGGGAGAATAATTAGTTAAACGCCTCCTATAATTATTCATTGGTGCTAATCGTTTTTTCAAACACGATATTAAAGGAATAAATGTTTTATAGTTGCAATATTTTTTATTTGTTTTTATTAAGTATGAAGACCGGACATATCGACAAAACGTTTTAAGTTAGTTTTCGTTTGCGACTTCCTCTTCGTCGTTCAGATTTGCCAGATTTTGTTCGTTGTCGTCTTCATTTTCCATGGCGTTCACGGCGGATTCGTCTTGGTTTGTTTTCTCAGATAGGGCATCCTTGAGATATACTTCAAGATTGACGGATTCTAGTAAAAACAAGAATAAAATGTAAAGACAACTGAACGAACAAGAGATTATTGATACGAAAAATCGGCGTGGTAATTATACTATATAAATATTTTATTTGTATGCAATTTGTTGCACAAAAAGTATATTTAAAGCTACATTCTTACTGTCCGAAATAACTTGGTCAAAATTCGAGATCATTTGCTTTGCCTTATCTTCTCCATGCGTCATTGCCAATTCGGTCTCCATTTTCTTTAACTCCGCTTTGTAAGCATCTGTTTTCTGTGGGGGTTTTGCCATTATATGATAGTTGTGATTGTATAGTAATTTATATCAGTGTTTGAAAATTTTAAAAAAAATGGAATTTTACTCGAAAACTTTAAGCCATTTCGATTCGCTGAAATAAAATTGTTGTACACATTTACAGAAATTATTCATATATATTAAAACATAAATAACATATTCGCGAATAACTTCAAAGAAAATCGAATGACGGTTGTGAGCATTTACCCCTTCGTCTTTGAGTTGCCGCAATGCGGTTGCTTTCTCATCTCCATAATACGAGCTAAAAGAAGGCGACACAGAAATTAAACAATAAGTGTTTTAAATGTTTGTTAAACATATATATGCCCTATTAGTGTCTACCTCTTAGAAATATTTGCTGGGTGCCCTAAAAGGATAATAATGGTCCCCCACGAAAAGACTTATTTTTACAAGAAAATAAACTTTGTGTCATGAAATTTTGGCTTGCTTAAAAGCACTAGTTTTGTTTGCCTAATGATTAATTCTTACTGATTCTTTTACCAGTATAACAATAGGTAAATCAAGATGCTTACCATCTTCGACGACCATACATTCCGTACCATCTATCGCGACGATAGACCACTCTGCGCCTCCGTATTATTCTCCGTCTTCGTCGCCTCCACGCATCACCATTGATGATCAGCACCAGCAGAAACAAAACAAAGAAAAGTTTCCAATTCATCTGGAACAAGAAAAAGACTACTTGAGCGTTTAATAAACGGTGGTATAGAAGTACACTGTATAGTAAAACAGCATGTGAAGACATATGGCAACAAATCGGGTATATATAGCGGTTGCTGGGCTTTTTGACAGACCAAAAGAAGCATTGTTTGCTAATCACGGATACATTATCTTATAAAAATCAAACAATAATCTATCAATATGCGGACCTAAGCCATCCAAACGATCAGCCGTACGATTGTTGGCATGATGTGTCTTGAGATGCCGGTAATCATTTCCTCATTTCTGTTTATTGCCTACACAAATCAATTATATTATATTTATTGAGTAAGCATTTTGTTACAATGAGCGAGCGCAGGTTTGAGTGTCATACAATAGAGTCTATTGATAATGCAAATAAAATCGTTTGACATTTCTATCCGGCTTTCAAGTGGGATTTAAAAGATTGAATACATCAATAGACATATCTGTTTATTTTAGTTATATTTTCAGTTATATGATACCGCAAAGCTTATTGTGAATATTGAAGCAGTTCTGTAATTATTTCTATTGCCATATAAGCTCACATAACGGCATCTGACACTTTTTATGAACGGTGGTTATTGTCTCTAGGAATGATTTGCATACAACTATGATCAAAATAATTGTGAAGAATTTATAGCAGCTTTTCAAACATATGAAAAGAAAGCGTCACCACACGTTTCTTTATTTCATTGGTTCCCTTTTTAACAGGTTGTTAGTAAAAAGCATTTGGCGTAGAACAATTAAATCGTTAACTCTGTTGGCTGTGTAATTGTCCAATCGACACCAAGTAACCAGTCCCTAATCAGCGTTTCCCAACCTTTTTTGGTCGCGGACTATTTCCTTATCAGCGAAGGTCTTTGCGGGCTCAAAGTGAATCAAATTTCAATTAGCGTAAGTCAAAAGTGTAGCGTAAGTGGACTATATGCATACGATACACTACCACAAATTTAAAATTACTCTTAGTTACAATGTCTCGTTAAAAAAAACATATCACTGCTGTGTATAAAGATCAAAAACAAATGAAAGTTTTGCAAATTGTTGATGTGACTGCGGACTCATTTAAACCTTCCACGGACTCATTTAAGACTGCGGACTCGGGTTGGGAAACACTGCCCTAAATATAAATGGCGTATAACCAATTAATAAACCCTTTATGCGCGACAGGATGTGACGAGTGGTTCCTTAGTTACTGTTTTTAACAGTGTTTTGCTGAGTAATAATAGTGGTGATTCCCCGATGTTTGTACGGTTAGAAGCAGCATATGCTAGGTTGTGCGCCATTGTTCTCGTTGCTGTGAAGTTTTGTAATAGTGGAGAAGTGCATTTTAAAATAAAAGTGTTGATTGTGCATCTGCTTGCTGTTTTGTTGCGAAAAAGTTGCCGAAGTACGGAGGGGTATCAGCTTAAGCAAGGTTGTAGTTCAAGTTTTAATTTTAAATTGTGTAAAAATCTCAAACTTCCTGTGTCAGCATTTTGAGTGACAGCCGCTTTTGTGAGGTCAGTTTGCATTGGAGAGATACAAAGAATAATTAGGTAAATGCCCTATAAAAGAATGCAAATACAGAATTTCGAATCTTTATAAGCAATTAAATAAGAATAGTAATGAATCGAAATTAAAAACGTTAAATCACGGCTGCGATCCAGCGCGAAACAAAAACGTACCGCTAATCATGCAAACGTCAGAGCAAAGTCTTAGCACGCGATTGATAACGATGATTAGTTATCTTTCGATGATACGTAAAGATAGCGCTTCTTCACTCGTAGTAATGACAATTAGTATTCGGCATGGTATATAATATAGTCTTTAAAATAACGTGACAATGGAAACCGATTGTTCTATTAAGCCTATTAAACATTAGATTACAGAAAATATAAGTACAATAAAACAGCTTGGTTCGTTGTGTTGTCAGGCCCGGTGCTAGGAACCGCGGGGCCCAATTAGAAATGTGATGGCCGGGGCCCCTACTCTCCATAGCAAAATTTATGGGTGTTTATATATCATAAAATACATACCGGTACATACAAACTACAAAAATAGACTTTTAATACTTGCTATAAAACAAATTAAAGGTAATGTGGATGCTTATTTACGATATATTATTTTACTTCCAAACATATTGTTTAGCAACCATATTCATTATGACGTAACAGGCAGACACAGAAATATAAATTTGACTTAGTTACGATGCATAACAAATTGATATTATGAGAAAGAATATTATTTCACTTTTTATTTTACGTTTCAGTAGTATTTTAAACCTCATAATACAGAAAGACCCCCGCTAGCGCGGGGCCCCTTTAAGGTGCGGGGCCCAATTTGATCTAATCGGTCAAATCGGCCTAAAACCGGCCCTGTGTGTTGTAATAGCATTTATAGTAATAGCAAAGACATTTTATAGTAATAGCGAAGACCGATGCAATCTTAAATAGAAAAAAAACAAACTTTGCGTCGTGGATAGACGCGCTTAAAACGCACGCACATACAAAAAAGACGGTATATTTCCTAGGGCTTTAATCACGTGGTTTATTGCACCTAAAAATATGACGAAATTATTCTATAAGCCAAAATGGTTATTTAGAGACTAGACACTTTTTAGACCAGCGTTTCTCAAACTATTGGTCTTGATGGGTCGTGAAAAGTTTTAGAAAGCTCTGATTAACTATACTGGCTATTTTCTATACAAAAATCAAGGGAAAATTGTCATAATTATGACATCACACAATCTTGAATCGTGGCGTAATTCTAGAGGTGTGTTCCTTTGCAACGATAGCGTAACCTAGACACCAACAAAAACTATATATAAAGTTAAGTGAGTCGCCATAAATTGTCGTAATTAATAGTGGGTCCCAACCCTAAAAAGTTTGAGAACCACTGTTTTAGACAATATTTATTTCAATTAACCAACTGTTATTAAATTGCACAAAAAATAAAATTTTACGTGTTCATTGATTCAGTTAAAAAATGAATTTGCAGTAAATAAGTTAATATACTTTTACCGCGGTATAAGTGTTGTTACATTGAAATCACTTCATCGTGCGTATACACTGCGGAGTAATATTATAAATGAGGCTATTAGACGTAACAATGCCTATTGTTATCGTTGTTGCGCAACTTATACCTCGTGTAAGATTTGGGAGCCTCCTTTTAATTTTCTGTTTGAAGTGACTGGTTGCAGTATTTTCCGCAGTTAAATTGACTTGGGCCATGTGTATGTATAAAAGTGAAGTTCATAAGTTAGCCTACTGTGTAAAATATTTAAAAATCGCAAACTTTAGTAATAGTCCGAGAGCTCAGCACGAATTTTAGAACGTCATCGAGAACAAAAGGTTTCATACGCGAATTTGGTTAATTATGCTATGAACGTTCAATTTCTGTTTGTCAGCTGGTTCGGACCGGGGGCGTATAAGCGCTACGTTACCCCATTTTAGCCCCAAAGGGGTCAATCAGTAACGTCAAAAGTACAAGAATGAAATTTATTTAAAAAGAAAGCCATAAACATATTATAATTAAAATAAGTGAAACTGACAAAAATTTCCGGGGCAAAGACCCGGTCAGCTGGTCCCATTTGTGCGACCCAAAAGGGCGATTGATGACGTCATAACGAACAAGGATGAAACCTATTGGAAATCGAAGATACAGCAAAGTACATAATCAAAATGATTTAGCTGACCTAATTTTCAGGGGCAAAGTCCTAGTCAGACCCCAATTACTGCGCTGCCCCTTTCAAAACAGGTTAACATGACGTCATAACGATCAGGAACAATATATGCTTAACACGAAAAAAATATATACATAAAAGGGCAAAAACAAGTGAAACCGACAAACTTTTAGGGTTATATTCTCACTGATACCTTAAATTGCGAAAGTAACTGTGCTTTTTATAGTTTAATTAAAAATTAAAAAAAATTACATAGGCGCAATTAATCAAAAGAGTTAGGAAAATAAGGAAAAACGCATTATTCAAAGATATTTGTAGTGGTTAGTTTCTTTTAAAATCGGATTTTTCACTTATTTTTTGGCAAGTTTTTTTAATAAATCCAGTAAGTACGATTTTCCATCGGCGACAATCACATGCACTGTAATTTATTACAGATTATATTTAAAAGATTTATCGGAAATCATTTTCGTAATCACTCAATTAGTCAGAATCGTAATCACTCAATGAACGGTGTTCGTTAGTATTATCATATTCCCTTAGTGTAGTGTCATCTGTGTCGATGTTGTCGCTGATGTGCTCGTTTATCATGGTATCACATGAAGGAGGAACACAGTCGCCATGATACCAGCACAAAGAATGCTGCTCATCTACCAAAGTCCAGCCACAGTTTTCTGGTAGCAAAGACGGGGGGTTACAGGAATGGGCATTTAACCAAATACTGGAAACGTAATTTGTTCGCAGTATTTTCTGATACAGAGAGGCAGCACACGGTGGCAGTGTGCCGGCAGTGATTCCTTTAATGTCATTCATAGGTTTACCAGTATTTTGAGGAGTATATGCTTTCAGAAACGCATGTAAACGTGCATCATTTACCGAAGTGTTGTTCTTCATCCCATACATTCTACAAACGAACTTTTCAAGGTTTTGGATCGCTACGGATTCAACACCTTCCGTTTCCCCTAAACTTGCAAATGCATTTTGGACCATGTCGTCATCTTCAAGAAGTTTAAACGGTCGAATTTTCCCCTTTCTGCTGAAGGAAGCTGTGTAATCACATCCTGTGAATGCATGGAATCCAGGGAGAGATTTACATAACTGTAAATCAAGCTTAACGTACAGTTTCGAAGCATTTATATATCGCAGAGTGTTATTTGACTGCAACCCGACCTCCATCCATATTTTTAAATTTGGAGAAAAATTATGCATATTCCCAAGAAGAATCACTAATACATCAGTATCAGCTGTTCGTATGACCACATTGCTTGGGATAGAAAGTTGAGTTAGATGAAATATCATCCGCGAATCTGCTTCCTCGTGCGAACTTTGAAGTGTTGGTTCTTCCATCCTTATCACTTTACCATTGCTGTTGTGATACGAGTAGCATTTTTCTCTACAGGTTACGTACAGCAACTTGTCTTTTAGAACGTTGGAGATGGAGTCGTCTTGCCAATAATCGACAAGAAATTCTGTAAGAGATTCCTTGAAATTGTCATTCCAGCGCCTTCAAGTAATCTGAAGGCCGTTTTTGAGCGGGACCGGTTATTCAAAATGCCACCGATCTGTCTGAAGTTCCCTCTCTACTATTTCTTTCACAATCCTTGATTGATGGTGACATCGTTCTATCAAAAACCAAATGAATAGTGCTGCAATCATTTTGACACAACTTGCACATTAGATAGTAGGCAATTCTTCCAAATGTTGTAGGAAGATCATGCACCAAATGAAGATAAAACATTCCGTCAACTACCAAACAATCAATCTTTGATGGGGCGTCGCTTGTGATTCGTCTCTCCAGTTCTTTCAGTAGCGTGGATTTTTGTGTTTTGTGCATAATCCCATCAATGTGGGCACAACGAAAGAGGGCAATGGCGTCAGGGGGTACGCTAACACTTCACCCCATATCCACTTGTTGTCCAGGGCTATGCAAAGGATTCTTCCAAACAGATCACGTTCCATTTTCACTTCATATATTTGACCGTTGCTGCGTTTTCTTTTTGTTTTAATGCCTTCTGACGCAAATGTAGATACTTTAACTTTGGGGATTCTTTCTTCAAAGCATTTAGGATTTTCGACACATTTCTCAATGAAGGTATCTCGTGCTTTTTCGCCTATCTCACGAGCACGCAGCATAAATTTAGTTGTATCAACAGAGGCAGCTTTTCCAGAACCAATGTTATATAAAGTATTCATTGGTAATAACTTGCGAAAACGGGTTAAGCGAATCATTTATCTTGTTGAGGATATTTTGCAACCGTTCGGAGTTTTTGCGAACTTGATGTGGCTTCAAATCTTGGCTAACATCTTCTATACGATGAAGGCCGAGTTCATCGAACAGTATTGACAAAATGTTTGTACGAATGTAATGACTTCTTGCCCACCTTTGTCGTGCTGAGATAGAATTCGTAAATGCTGTTACACCAGTTCGTTGGCTTGAGGCATCTGCATTTATGGTTTGCTCCACGAGTTAAATCGATAGGTACCCTTGCAAATCCTTTGTGTGTACGTCTCAATGAAAAGTTTCCATCTTCAAACTCTGATCCCAATTCTGGATGGGCTTCCTTATTTTTTAGCAGGTTGTCGTAAAATCGTGTAAGCCAACGAGCGTAATTAACATAAAAGCGAAGAAGAAAGAAGCTAGCTTTGGCAAGCAATACACATAAAGCTGAAAGTCGCCAGTGCGTATGCTTCGTGAAAATTCGTGATAAAGGTGAACCATGTTTACGTATGACAACCAGTATTGAGCAGTAGCTCCGTGATTTCCTTGTTCAGTTTCCTTCCGGAAATTCTCGTACTTTTCCACAAGATCTCGTAGCTCCAGTGCAAGATTATCAACCGCATCATACGATTGAATGCCTTTAAGTTCTGTCAACACAGTATTAGACAAGGAACTTGTAGTTGCATTGAGAAAGGCTTTAAAGTGTGTGATTTCCATGGCAAGAGATAGTAACTGGTGAATTCGTTTACATCGATTGTAATGCTTACCCAAAATGAACGCATTCATTGAGCCAGTAGCTAAACATCCACTTTCTTCCAAAATGTGAGGTCCCCCAGACTCATTTATGAATTTACCCATCACTTTAAAATATGCCATTTCGATGTGAAATCCTCCAAGCTGAACAAAAACGTTGTCAAAGGTAGGAGTTTCTTCTGCTTGAATTTGCATAGCTTTCTTTGCTATTGCGAGATCGTACGTGACGGAAATCTCATTCTTTCCGCATTCACTTGCAACACGCTGTGCAATTCGATGCGTTTCAGCTACAACCGATGATGAGGTTGGAGACTGGTTAATCTGAGGTAAATAAAATACTTTATGAGTTGACGTTGAAGGTCCTTCCCAGGTTGGCGTTCCATCCAACCCACATTAGCGTGTGTTCAATGGAGAACCAAGCAGATATCATCCACAGAATATCCAAATGTTTAGCTCGTGCATAGCTTTCTGGTACAAAATGTCCCCTTGGGTCATCTGTTGGTAAAAATTCCGATGACGACATTCTAGGAATTTTTCTGTATGGTTCTATATCAAGACCACTCGGTACAAAAGTACGTCGACGAGAATTACTTGCCTGCCGTTCTGAATCATCTGAAGGTACATCACTATCAGGCTCTACTACATTTTCTTCTGTATTTTTTTCTTGATATGCAATCCCCACGGTATCATGAAGAGTGTCTTTTCCAGTTAATGTTTCTACGAATCGGTCGTAATTGTCGAATGCTAATCCGATAGGCACATTTGGAGATAGTGAAATTCCATACGGCGTAACACGATTGGTCTCACAAGAAGCAAACGTAAGTTCGGTTTCAATTTCTTCAACGGTGTGGTAACTAACACAGTGCCCCAATCTGTTTAAGATCTCGATTACCTTTCTGCTTCCTGTGATACTTTTCATTGCAAGCCCCAATTTCAAATGCTTTGATGGTTTATATCGTCCACCTACAACAGAGAAAGCAACATCTTGGGAAACAGAGTCGATTCTTCGTTTTTTGCTCTCACTGTTCCCAACACGTACATCTGGACCATTGATAAGGAAACCAAAAAGAGATTGAAATAATATCAGGGGACCGGCGATCTCCCCCTTTTTCCACATGTGAAACTTTAAGATCCTTTGGAAGTTCTTTTGTTTCAGCATTTAGAATGGCTGTACGAAGGCTAAATGCAACATCCCCTCATTTTAACTGCTAATTCTTTTTGACGGTTATGTGAAGACCTTACTGCCGTTTCTATATCCATCGTGCTGTTAAATAATAGATGGCCATGCTTATTTTGTCCAATGCATATTCGAATTTGATCTCCAAAGTGTTTAATTAATTTATCTCTCAAATGCTGGGAATTCATTGTCGTTTCGTCAAATTGTTGTCCACCTATTTCGATTGTTAATGACTTGTAATATTCATTGACATCTTTCAAAGCGTGCACCTCTCCATTAAGTACTACAGTATCATGTATCCATAAACATATTATGTCGAATGCGCGAGCATGCACATCCCTAGAGCAATGCCACAATGATTTACACACTTGGTCAGTCGAATGATGCATTCCTGCAGCTTCAGCTCGTTTCTGATATTGTATTCTGCAAATGTCATGGTAATGAACTTCTTTTGCGACGAAATCTACATCCTTGATTTTCAAGAGCATTACGGTGTCACCTAAAATTTCAGCGTATCTTTTCACATTCTCCTGAAAGTTTGTCGTTTGGCATGCCGTCAAGGGAATTTTGTTTCCACTTTGTTTTTTACTTTCCTTGGAGCAAAACAAACATACTTTTTTGAATATTCCCGTCCGCGATGACGAAGTGCTTGCTGTTTGTGTTGATCGCATTAACCTATTCGCTGGTGCTGTTCTACTGGATTCCGAGATTTCATTGAAAATAACGTTGCTGGAAGTTGTAGGACAATCATTTATTTCTTTAAGGAATTTTCTTTGTTTGGCCGATAAGGCTGTGAATTTTTTGTAGCAGTCAAGGTGAAAACCAGAGTGATTATCGACAGATTCAGGAAGATCAAAATTTCCGTATTTCAACGCAGTATGCTTTCTAACTTTTAATATCAATTGACATTTTTTTAAAGTTTCAACATGAAACAGAGTTATGTGACCACTTCGACAGCCAGCACCAACGTGGAGGACACAGCACAAATCTTTAAAAAATAATAAAATATTACTTCAAACATACTTTATGTATCTAATACATGCACATGTAGGTATCGTGTAACACATAGTCATATATACGTACATACATGAAATTAAACGTATGTAAAGAAAAGCGTGTACCTTGATGGTTCTCTGCTACTTCCTCTTGGTTTTTATCAGATAGTAAGCCAGAATCATCCCCAAGTGAGTTTACGTCTTAAATTAAAATCAACATGTTAAACACTCACACTGCTTTCATTGCAATAGTAATGTAATACTTTCAAACCCATACCTTCGACTTCTTCTGCCATAACTGTCGTTAGATTGTTGCTGTTTTAAAAATACAAACCGTACGTAAACTAAGCCTAGCGATATATAGCAAACAACAACACACGGCATTGTTGCCTTTTTTACAATTCCTGAATTTCTATGACCTAATAATAAACGTAATAATAAAAGTTTGAGCTTATATGCAAGTGCAAAGTTCTGTCATAATAATAGAAGCAATAAGATGTATGGGTAGCAAGGGGTTATTGTACAGTTGGCGTCCTGAACGCAACTTTGCCTAAAATTAAGTCGGCTAAATCATTTTGGATATGTACTTTGCTATATCTTCAATTTCCAATAGATCCTTGTTCGTTATGACGTCATGTTAAAAAAGGGGCAGCGCAGTAATTGGGGTCTGACGAGGACTTTGCCCCTGAAAAATAAGTCAGCTAACTCATTTTAGATATGTACTTTGCTGTATCTTCGATTTCCAATAGGTTTCATCCTTGTTCGTTATGACGTCATCAATCGCCCTTTTGGGTCGCACAAATGGGACCAGCTGACCGGGTCTTTGCCCCGGAAATTTTTGTCAGTTTCACTTATTTTAATTATAATATGTTTATGGCTTTCTTTTTAAATAAATTTCATTCTTGTACTTTTGACGTTACTGATTGACCCCTTTGGGGGTAAAATGGGGTAACGTAGCGCTTATACGCCCCCGGTCCGAACCAGCTGACAAACAGAAATTGAACGTTCATAACATAATTAACCAAATTCGCGTATGAAACCTTTTGTTCTCGATGACGTTCTAAAATTCGTGCTGAGCTCTCGGACTATAATATCCTAACGTAAAAGTTGAACACAAGTTTGGAGTTGGAATAACGTATTGTTATTGCTGGAGTTAAGCGTTTTGTGACGAGTCCTGTGTTGTGCGACGCCTGGTCCAGAAGGCGCCGCGAAACGTAACAACTGGTAAAAATTCTCTTAGGAAGATAATAGCCAGTCTTGATGTCTAAACTAGGAGAATAAAAATCATTTTGTTGGGATTACTTTTCTCAGCCATCCCTTGCTACCTCCCACTGAAGATAGTGTTTTAGAGACTTGATCTAGTCTGATTAACACTGTGCATCGTGTGTTGTACTGTTGTTTAAATTAGTTCTTAATTTTTCTCATCACTGTTCAAAAGCATATTTTCACTACATTTACAATTTAAATAAATAAATGGTAAAACATACTAGAATAGGATTCGAATTATATTACAGTAGGCGCTCCTTATTATGACCACCCGCTTATTATGACCAATTTGGTATTACGGACCGGAATATCTCCATTTAAAATTCTGAGCAAATTGCGAATAATATAATCAACATTTCCTCCATCTCTCTTGTTACAGTACAGTATTTTTCCCACCACACACTTACCCCGGTATAATTTTGCCTTTTCAACATTTATACCGAGCAAAGTTTCGAACCCATGATGGGCTTGTCACAAGGACCGTTTTTTGTATAACAATCGGTATATTTATAGGCCGCGTTAACCATTCGGCCACACTACCGTATAATACCTTTTTTAACATTTTTTTACCGGGCCAAGTTTTGAACCCAAGATGGGCTCGTGACTAGATGAATCGGTATATGTATCGGTCGCGCTAACCATTTGGCCACACGACCGTACACTTTTCAACATTTTTTTTTACCGAGCCAAGTTTCGAACCCATGTTGGGCTCGTTACTAGGACCGTTTTTTGTGTATAAGAGTCGGTATATGTATCGGTCGCGTTAACCATTTGGCCACACGACCGTACCTTTTCAACATTTTTTTTACCGAGCCAAGTTTCGAGCACATGATGGGCTCGTCACCAGGACCGTTTTTGTATAGGTAGGTATATGTATCGGTCGCGTTAACCATTTGGCCACACGACCGTACTTTTCAACAGTTTTTCGAGTTTTTCAAACGCATGTATGCCGCGTGCGCCCTCTACCGAGGGTGTTAATGACGAAACAGTCACATCGCCATGGCGTAGATTTACTAATACAGTCGTACAGTATATTGTTACATACTGTACTGTTATCAGTTTTACAGTCACTTGTACTATTACAGTACTGTACTTTGTTTACTGCCTACGTCACACTGTTACTTCGGTTAAATGATGAATTTGACGGTATTTGGACTTCCATGTGGCTTCGATTCAGGCGCAGTTATGGCGACTTCGGTTTTGTGACCTTCGGGCTATTATGACCAAAATGGTCTGGTCCCAAGGTGGTCATATTAAGAGGCGCCTACTGTATTTTAGAATATATAATACCTAATTACCGTATATTGTGCATCACTACCTAAATGTACAGTGTACTTTAAAGGGTAACTATCTAATAACCTCGACAAGATGCTTACTCTAGTAAAGGATGGATATTCATGTTTATCGCCGTGAATGGGAAAACTTAGGGGGTTAACACTCTGTCAATCTTCAGATCACCTCGTGCACACCTTCGGGTTACCGGAGCTATTGCAGTGTGTAATATTCACACGTTCCTTTAATTTAGTAGAACTTATCAATCAGCTGTATCCAGGCAATGTCGGTTAAGTACCATGTCCAGGGACGCAGCCGACTAGCTAGCGACCAGTTTCGAATCTGCAACCCTTCGGCTGAAAGGCGACGCACTAACCACCAAACTAATTAGCGTTAATAAACGAAATGCAGATATATGAATCAAAAGTTGAAACAGTGTTTTAGCAGCTACTATTAAAGTAGATATCCTTGAGTTAACGCTTGACCACTATCCACGATAACAAAATATTAAAGAGAAATATGGCATACAACATCACAATCCCGGTTAATTTGACGGTTAAAGCTGGAACAGTGTTTAATTATTTTAGCTGCAGCCACATCAAACTTGTGTATCTGACGCACTGACGGACGCTGTGATTTCGCCACACGACAGTTTTACTTATAAATATTGATAAACATTTTTATTAATGCTGAAAATATTTAACACACCAAAAACACGAAAAATCGTATTTAACAAACATAAATAAAAATGCAGATAAAGTGAACTGTCAGCTTTTCCTGTCAGCTGATGCTTACGTTTACTGAATTATATAACAGATGACCTCTAGTATTTTTAAGGTAATTTTATTGAAATTTTTTAAACTTTATCTTAATAAATTAATAAAATGCATTTAAAATAGTTTTTTTTTTAAATATTTGGTATTTATTTATTACAAAATAACTATACCTTTCGGTAAAAATCTAATTTATTTGTCTTATTAACATCTATCTCGTATGCGATTTAAGGATTCTCCACGTAGCGCAAATCTAAAACATTTTTTAGTTGGAATTTGTTAGTCTGGGTTGGTAATACTACAGGTCCTTCAGTAAAAGTCGAAGTCATCATGAATATACTTAACTTATTCTTTTTACTGGCGGTTGTCGGAGTAGCGAACTGCGAAGAATCCAGCGCTAAACTAATTTTGACGAAAGGTATACTAAATTCGGTAGTGACGCAGGGTAATGATTTAGCGATCGAGTTCAACTTGTATAACATCGGCGACGGCGTTGCTACGGATGTTGAACTTGCCGATTCAACATTACATGATACCGACTTCGAGCTTATATCTGGGAAAATGAGTGTGAAATGGGATCGAATCCACCCCGGTACAAACGTCACGCACGTAGTTGTTGTGCGACCGTTAAAATCTGGAGCTTTTAATTTCACATCCGCTGTGGTACAATATGTGGCTAGTGAAGATTCTGAACCAAAGTTTGGATTCTCAAGCGAAATCGGAGAGTTGGAAATTTTATCGTTGAAGGAATACAACAGACTTCATGCAACACATATGGTTGAGTGGGCATTGTTTGGGGCATGGACCATTCCATCGCTTCTCCTGCCTTATATGCTGTACTACAACAGTAAAAGCAAATACACTGTCAAAGCAAAGAAGAATTGAAAAACTTTGTTTCTGCATTGGTTGGGATTTCATTTGTACTTGTTTTAACACTGAAAAGTAAATAATGAAGCTGTTAAATGCACTGATTTGAACTGAAGCAATATTTGTGGTGATTGAAGCTTTTTTGGTGATCTAGTTGTTGATATTATTCTCTAATGATTATGACCGTTGTGCATATTTTTTCTTTAAATTTGTGGAAAATAATTTACGTGCCTCAATTTAAAATTTGACGTTAATAAAACAATCAAATACTCAATATTGCAGATACATCAATAATGACAAAGTTATTAGAATGGTTAGGTGGTGTTGGAATTATCATTGCTGTATGGGCATCAGTGGTGTTTCAACTGGTTGAGACGTCTCCGGACATTCAAGCGTTTGTTTTCCCGATGCCATTGGTTTTATTAGTTCTGTTTGCAGTTTGTTCCCTGTTGGTGATTATATACAGAGTTGGCACGTTCAATAATTGTGAAGATGCTTATGTTGAACTTAAGGCCCAGATAAAGGAAGCAAAGGCAGATTTATCGAAAAAAGGAATCCAGTTTTCATGATGACCCAAATTGTGGTGAAGTTGCACAGTGATCTCTGCTCAAGAATTCGAAATATCTTGCTTCCAGAGCTGCTCAAACTGAACATGATTACTGAGTTACCTACAAAACAATTACACAAATTCTTTTATTTTTGAATCACTGTAGAAACTAACCTGATCAGTCTTATCTACATGATTTGGAAAATATGTACAAATTTAATGTAATTAATCATTATTAAAATAATTTAATACAAAATTGAAATTTAAGTCCAGTTCAAGGAGCTGACATACTATTTGTACTATATCAGTATGTAGTAGTACAACAGGCAAAAAGTAACAATTGTTTCGCAGTATTGTGCTTATTGCACCCTTAACTTAAAGACTTCTGTATGATTAAAAAATTTTTTCAAAAAATGTAATAAACTTCTGCATTTACAATTGGATACAAATATTAAGTTGTAGGTTTTATTCGATTCCGTTCGAGATGCAGCAGTAATCTTTAATTTGATTTGAGATGTTTTTGTAAGACAAAGTTCCTTGTGCATGTGGATGGGATTGCAAATATGACTGTCCGCTATCACAACATTTCCCAATTAGTGGGTCCAATGGTATGCTGCCCAAGTACGCTATTTCCATAGATTTAGCCACCCCCTTGACCCCATTTTCAGTGGGAGGAAAAATGATTGAAGATTTCTTGCAGTTGGGACAAACAAATGCACCCATGTTCTCAATAATCCCTATAATTGGAATGTTGACTTTCTTGCAGAAATTGATTTCCTTCCTCACGTCTAACAAAGCAACTTCTTGTGGGGTGGTGACTATGACAGCACTGGTGATGCCAGCCTGCCAATTAAACGATTTTGTTTATTTAGTATGGTGTTTTTTATGGTAATTTTAAGAACAATGTGAGACATGGTCAAAGCTAGTTTTAGGCTAATTTAAAGATTTAATCGATACAATTAATTACATATTAATCAAAATTTCCATATATGACGTATAAAGATTATTAACTTAAATTGCCTATTATTTAATCTCAATTTAACAAAATGAAAATCCATCCTGTTTTAATATCTTTTGGTTTTAATCAAGTCACTTGAAAAGGTTTTTTTTGAGTAAAGATCAAACCAAGCACAACCTGATCATTTCATTGTAAGTGACAAAAAAATAATAAAGATATACCTCGCTTAAAAACTTGACGATTGAAAGGTGTTCATCTGATGTTCCTGGAGGGGTATCAACAACTAAATAATCCAAGGTGCCCCAATCCACGTCGCGTAAGAACTGCTTAATTAAACCATTCTTTTTTGGACCACGCCAAATTACTGCATCCTTTGGACTTGCCAGCAGGAATCCTGGAGACATCACACATAGATTGTCATCCACATAGATAGGGGACCATCCAGATCCACTGCTATGGACTTGTTCACCTTGCAGCCCCATGATTTGAGGGATCGATGGCCCACAAATATCAATATCTAGAACTCCAACAGTGCAATCCACATCCTCACTTAATGCATACGCTAAATGCGAGGTGACCGTGCTTTTCCCAACTCCGCCTTTGCCGGATAATACCAGAATCTTATGTTTCACATTGGTTAAACTATCACGTATTTTGGACAGGTCCGGATCCGGTGCTTTAGCCTCGCCGGATGCACAGATATTCTGGTTAGGACAACCGGCACATGCTGAAGACTTTCCCGCATCCTCGCTTTCGGTTCCAGGGCAATGGCTTGGTGCATCTTGTGGTACGTCCATTGTTTCATGTGAAACAACAACAAATGCAATTCATATTCGCTTGCAGTTATTTTGCTGATTCATGGTATCAGTGTTACCCTACGCAGTTTTGTATTTTCTAATCGTTTTACCATAAGGTACTAATATATACAGTACTAGGATTCTATGGTTTCACTACAACTTGTCGCCATCAAAATAAATTATAGTATACCTCTATTGCTTTGGTCGTCATTAAAAGGCTAATGTTTGAAAGCAAATCATAATTTTTCCACTGTAACTCGGCCTATAATACAATCTAATAAATATTTACGGATTTTATAACCGAAAATAACCAAAGAACGATGAATTTAATTTATTCAAATTACAATTATATGAGATATATTTAAGTTTCCGTATTTTATTTTATATTTTTGCAATGCGAAATAATTTTATTGTCAAAATCCGAATATCGGTATAATGACGTAGAAAATAACAAACATCACTTTAATGACGTACACATAATAAGCATTTTATCGAGTGTTTACGAACATATCCAGATCGGATTTTCTGCATTAAAATATAGTTCTCTGTGCAATTTCTGATACTGTGGTTTCATACATTGTATTATTTAACAAATAAACCAACAAAATCAAAAATATGCCAGCGCACTATAAAAAAGGAAAGAATACAGAAAGGGTGGCGTTATTGGATGATTACGAATCCGACGATGATTTCTTCCTGAAAGGTCCGTCAAGCGCATCAGACAAGGTTAGTATGTTGTTTTGTGACAGTAAAAATATATCACAGTAACACACTGATCGGCTATACTGGTGGTGGGAACGTATATAATCGGCTGAAGATGGGGTGTGAGATTAAAGCCTGCCACTAGCTAGTTGATTGTCTCTTTGGGTTCGACACTTGGCAGAGACGAACCTGGGTCGTTTAGCTAACTGGACTATTGACACACAACCCATCGCCTTTCAATCGAAAGGTTTCAGGTGCGAAACTGGTCGCTAGCTAGTCGGTTGTGTCCTTGGGCAAGGCACTTTACGGACATTGCCTGGACCCAGCGGATTAATGGGTTCTACCAAATTAAAAAAGAACGTGTCTATCATATACAACACACTGCAATAGCTCCGGTAACCCGACGATGGGCGCGAGGTGATCTGACGATTGCCCGTGTGTTAACCCTCTTGGTTTTCCCATTCACGGGGATAAAAATGATTATCCTATCCTATCCTAACCAACTGGTTATCTAAAAAAATAGACCCAGAGATGGTACCTGTAGTAAATCTGCGAAACAGCATTGTTTATTATATAATATATGTTCTTATTATCACTGATCTATAACACTATACCCTGCACCCGGAACCATAGTTCCGAATAACTACCCTTTCACATAATCCGAATAACTGCCCTTTCACATAACCAAAGGTCATGGCACTGTTTGATTAGAGATTGAATTATTAATAGATACATGGTGCTTAGAGATAAACATACTGCGAGATGAGAAGCAATCTGCCGTGTTCGCATTTAACCGCAATACTCCAACAATAGACCCAAATACCCACTTATTTTGACGAAACCCCACAGACCACAGTGACGGTCAAAATGATTTCATCTTTAAAAGACACTGTCAGTTTACTGGAGTTATTGCAATGTTTTATATGATATATATTTATGGGTAACCTTGACTAATCGCATTGCGTGTTACAGCATTTAACAATTTATATCATCCCAAATATAATTACCCAGGTAAAACGAGTACAAAGCCAAGTGAATGAAGTAGTTGATGTGATGCAGAATAATATCGGGAAAGTTTTAGATCGTGGAGAGAAACTAGAAGACCTGCAGGTATGAACATTGTTAGTATTAGTTGATTAGGGGAAAATGGTGGGTTACCTACACCTTCATTCTAAAATACGAAGCCCATCATTAACTTTTATTTATTGGTCACATTTAAAAGAGTAGCATCCATTATCATTTTATTTAGAAAACTTACATTATTGTTGCAATCTAGGATAAGTCAGAGAACTTGGCTGATTCAGCGACACATTTTAACAGCCGTGCCACTCGACTTCGTAAACAAATGTGGTGGAAAGATTTCCGCACCAAACTCTGTATTGGAGGAGCTCTTCTGCTTATTCTTGTCATTATTATTGTTTCTATTGTTGTAAAGAAAAATGGGAGTAGATGATTGTAAAATTGGTATATACTATGTGATACACACTGCTGCTTCCATTTTCTTTTTGTTTTATAATGGTTGGTGAAGGAGTTATAATTATATATATTTTGGTGTTCATTATCAGTAGAACACTATTAAGGCGGTATCTATGTATTTAGAAAATCCAGAAATCACAATATTAATGAAATAATTATGTCTGAAAATTAAACATCAATGCCATACCAATAATCTCCAGAACAATATGGAAATACAGCCCCCTTGAAACTAGTATGGGACACCCTTTTATTTAAGCTAATAGTTCCAACCTTGCCTCATGTCAAAACTTATTCACCTTGTATTTTACAATGTGGTTTTTGGACAATTATAGGGTTGGATCACAAAAATCTTTTCTTCTAAACAAGCCTTGTTGGTGTCTCAGCCTTGTCCTTTTAACATTGATTAAATACACTGTATAAAGTATACTTTTTTCACTTTTTCCTGCACTTAAAAATGTTTTACTTTATACCTAAATCTCATTGATGTACGGTATTAAAAAACATTTTTGTTTTTGTAAGTCCGAATTCATTTTTTTGTTCATTTATTACTTCTTTGTGGGTAGAAAACATTTACTACAGGTATGATAAAGCACCTCCTGTCCACAGTCAAGTTATAACAATGAATGCCTACTTTCAGTTTTTTATACTATTACTCACTGGAGTATACTGCTGTAGTATAAATTAAGTTTTTGTTTTTACAATTATTATAGTGCTGTTTATGTTATTATGTTATCTTTGGTATGATCTTATTTCACACACATCGTTCTTTTAGTTTAGAATCGCATTAGAAACTAAATAAAACAGAAAAAAAATCTTTTTGGTAAATTCTCAGATTTAGATAAAACAAATGACGGTAATATTCAGTCAACTAAATTTAAATTAAACGGAAGGGGAAAATATTAATATTTTTTTCAATTTACCCTCGGTCAGTTGTGTTATTGAGTAATACAAAATAGGAGAACTTAAATACAATTTTGTATTAAGGTTTTTTGAACGAACTGGATTATTAAGGTATTGCTTTCTATCTATTTGTCGTATGTGTAAATTCGTAAGGTAACATGTTTACCAGTTTAAAAATAATGTGATTATACAAACTGGAAGCACTATCTACTTTACCTTTTGTGAATTATTAAGCACTAAAGGCCACTGATTTTTACATACAGTACTGCATGTTAACACTAGTGTATCAAAACCCATTCACAAAGAACATAATAAATTGGTTGATATGTTTAATATCCTAATAATTCTAGGAATCCTATTTATACCTAATGTATACCCTGCACAAAAAGCATATTGGCACAATCTTGCATGTCTTAATCCACACTCCATAATGTGCTGTAAACAGTTGCCTCTCAATATCAAAATGCTTTATCAACAGAAAATTTCTTTCCCAGGAACCATTTTCTTATAATTGTTTTGTGTTAATTCCGCAAGTGACAATATAAAGACTTATGTTTCATCCCCATGAATGGGAAAACACAGGAGCATTATTACATGTTTTTTTGGACATTGTCAGATTATACGAGCTATTTAGTATATTTTGTATGATGTTGATGTTACTTCAGTTTTAGTAAAACCAAATAATCCACGAGGTTTAGACGATGATGCACCATGCAAGGTGACCTATCAGATTGTGTGACAAAATAAATTACTCTACAACAAAAACTGTACTATCACACAAGATATAGTAACACACAAGATTTATAAGAGAGAGAAAACAAAAAAGTTAAAGTATCATTTATTTACAAGATTGTGTTTTTGTAACTTAAAATATTTTTTTTGTAATAAAAATGGACAGGGTTTAGATTAGAATTGCAGAAAGTTCATATTAGTGTTGAGGGCATTGATATAATTAGTTTTTTTGTTTTTTTTCGAGTAGTTTCTACTATGCTTTTTTCCTGCCACTTACACAATTGTTTTTCTCATATATATAAAATTAATCATCATAATATTTCAACCATGATTTTTTTTTCATTTTAAAACGTTAATAAATCGTTGAAATGGGTTGCTTTTTAGTCAATTACAGCTTCGTTTATGTTTTTGCTCATTTATTACATTAAAGATCAATGGTATACTTATTTTAAAATTAAGAAGGCAGATAAACTACAGTAGTTTAGTAAATACATGGTATAACTAAAACAAAAAGTCTATTAAACCTTACATAAAAGTAATAGAAATTGAGATTAAAAACTTTAAATCAAAATTAATAATATTAAAAATTTGCCTAAAAGTGTAGATACACAACTCAGTACTGATGGGGAAGCTGACTTTATATAATTTTAGTCTGACCACATAGCTTGGTAAGTTAGTGCGTCTCCTTTCAGCCAAAGGATTGCAGGCTCGAAACTGGTTGTAGCAAGTCGGTTGTGTCCTTGGGCAAGACGCTCATTGGATATCGCTTAAATGCAGTGAAATAATGGGCTCTACCAAATTAAAAGAACATCTAAACCATATATAAAAGACTGTAATAGCCCTGGTAACCTGTCAGTGGGGACGAGGTAATCTGACGATTGTGTGTGTCACCCCTTTTATTATCCTATTTACAGGGATAAAAACAAATATCCTATCCTATGTGGAAAAAAAAAAAGAACTAAAATAAAATTCCATAATCATACCTTGACTAATAGCATTAGTAATTGGTATATTTAGTTAAGTTTACACACATTGTTAATGTTCATCCTATTAACAAACAACCTATTTAAATAAAAAATGAAAAAGCCTCAAGTGTAAAAAAAAACCTATTGTAAATACATACGAAATTTAAATGGATAAAAGATAAAATGACAGAAACAGCAATAAATATTGCTTAGATAAGAATCTCAATAGAAAAAAAACTTTTGACAGAATCATCATGGCTTGATTATTTGTGGAATTAGGTGACCTTCGCTTTTAAATTTGCAAACATTGGTCATCTCTTGAATTGCTTCCCATTCAGAAGTGTAGATGCTGTAGAAGGCTAATTTTCCAGGGGATGAGCTGTAAAATTAACTAGATTAACGCCACACTAGCAGCTATATTACATATTAAATACTGTAGCAGATGCAGCAATGCACTGGGGAAATGTGGTAATATGTTAGGTAAAACAAGTTCACGATACCTTCCATAAATTGCAATGTAGTCGCCTACTGTGCAAGCATATGCAGAACCAAGTGGATGTGGCACATCAATAGTAAGTTTTGTCCAAACCTCATCAAATCCATTTAGAAATTCACCGTTGCAGAGCTGAACAGCATTAACGCCCAAACCACCTGGTGATCATTATCCATTCTTATTAAATTGCCTATCATATAAGGTTTAAAGTGACTTTATTTTTTTGATATAGAAGGAAAGTTTTTGTAACAAAAATCACCAAAAACATAAAGTGATTTGTTGTATGTAGCTGTAGCGCAATAAGTTCTCTCCACATTTAACGTTGGCCCACTCAATGTTTGGTCATTTTCAGGGCAGAACATATCTACTAAGTTGGTAACTGTAAAAACAAAACTGCTGTTAATCGAAAGTGTTTAGGCAGACAATCTAGACATTTAAACCACAAACCGATTGTCCTTTTTACATCTTTGAAACCACCAATAAAGCTGGCTTTGCCTATAACACATTATTTAATTATTAAAATCTCTAATTTTAGCACAGGTTTAATACTTTTAGGCAATATTAAACAGAACTTACCATGAAACTCCACTGGTGAAGATCCTGCTTTAGGGATGTAGTTTGTATAGATTAAGCTCCATTTATTGATGCAACTGTCGTACTTGTGTAATTTCCGATTTTTACAAAAAACATAAACTATGTCTATTGAAAAAATGCCAGTATGTTATTATAAACTAATTGATTTTAAAGGTGACCTTGTAAAATTACAGCGGAAACAATTTCTCCAATAGAATTTCCATCACTTGCTATAAAAGTAAACGTCTTTCCATTATATTTTCTGTGTCCAGACCCCCATTGTGATATACAATAAGCAGATTCCCTGTTTACCACAACAATGTCAGGATTGGTTGAACCTGAAACCTGCAAAAAATTAATGTTTTACACTCGACACATCCACCACATATATATATTTGCCTAATTACCTCAACTTGTGTAAACCGTTTTGAACTCGACTTGTATTTGGCTACCTCAGAGTTATTGTTGCAACAAAGAAATGTGATTTCAAAATCTAGTAATATAGTGCCATAAGTTGGGTGCGTAAATGTGGATTTTTCTAATTAGCAGCATCACAATTTAAGAAACACCCTGCAATTGCTTCAGCAACCCAAATTTGGATAGAAATTAGTGTTACAGTGCCTATCACTCCTTTTGTGAACCAACTGTAAAATAAACAAAAGCTTAAGATAGTCTATCTTGGCAATGGAGAAAATATATAGTACATGAGAGGTGTTATTAGGAAAACATCAGATTACTGTATTTCCATGTTTTGATTATCACGGTTACTTTTTCTTTATTAAATTCTTGCGTCATACAGAAAGTGCCTTGCCCTTGGTTTCTATCCCGAATCATATTGGCTGGTCCTGCACACTGCCAATGAGCTAACTAGCTAGACAATAGTTTGTAAATAAAAATAAAGTCACTAATGACAAGATATTGAAAACATATCTAATTTAAAGATTTAACTATTATAATGAAAACCCCAACCAGGTTTGTATCCATGACGTGGCTCTTTGTTGTCCGCATCAAAGCCCAATCCTGCCGTAAAACTTTTTGCAATGCATTTCATGCATTGAGTATTTTGGACTAAAACCTGTTGGAAAGTTTTTTAATAATAGTTGGTCATTGCCATTACTATGTTCATTAATACAACTTGTCTTGCGTATGCTAAGCAAGTCATTCAACCTTATTCTACAGACGATTTACACTTTGCAAAAGCTGATCAGGTGTTATTTACATGCAGCTTCTGTGTTCAATCTCTATCCTACTCAATTTTATGTTTTGTAAAGTCACTGGGACAATCTGTTAAAATACACAATCCAGTGGAATTAAATAGCTTTTCAAACCAAATATTTTAAACCTGAATGTTTAAACTACCTCCTTCATGACAACTTCATCCATGTACTTAATGGGAAGGATTTGCAACCGAAGTAGTTCAAAAAGCTTTGTGAAATACTGCTTTCTTTTGTCCAAGTCATGTTGAACCCAACGCACCAGAGCTTCGTATACAAACGTTTCAGATGTTACAAAGATATCATCACAAAGAATTCTCTCAACTTCCCCATGATCTAGGTTCAGGAAATCATGGGACTTGGAGACTGTCCCAAAATTCTTTAACAAAAAGTCATGACATCCTTCTTCCAATCCATCCAAATTGTATTTTAAAGCAAGATTTCGAAATTTCCACAAGTTGTCTTTGTCAAGAACAGATATGATGTATAGTTGCACTGTGTTCAATAAATCTAAGGAAATGATTATCTTATAATAGATAACTCATATTTATTCCTGTGAGTGGAAAATGGGCATTGTAATATAGTGACCAAGCTTTTTTTCATTGTTATAATACCAGGGTGTCCCAAAAAAATGACACCAATTAAGATGCAAATATCACAAAAAAGTATGAACTCGAAATCAATGAAATTTAACAGGCATATGAGTTGACATAACTTATTTAAAAAAATATTGTCATTTACGCGTTGTCAACAGTACAACACACGTGCTTATTAAGTTTCTGGAATTTACAGGTTTTCAATGAGTGATTTTAAAATGGTGTCATATTTTTGGGACACCCTGTATGAAGGAAAAATTGCAATAGTCTATGCATAGTAATGGTTGTACATATTTCGGTTGCATATTGAAGTGTTTTTATAATTGATTAAATTTTATATAATTTATTTATTCACTAGATTGTTACAAAAAAAATAAATATAACACCGGAGTTTACCAAATTTTAATATATCTTAAATTGAATCAGCTTACTGGGATTTTCTACCCCAGCATATCAAAAAAAAATTAATTTATTGATTATGTTGCAAATTTAAAAGTTTTTATGAACCCTCTGAGAACTGTTTAATCCTGGTGCCTACTGACTCCCAGTTGAGAACCATTGACTTATTTTACATTGCCGATATACAGTAAGTTATAAAATTATGAAAACACTAGAAGTACAAACCCATCAGCTGCATAAAAGACCCAGCGTGCAAAATGCCTTCAATATTTCTGGAACATAATTTAATCTCCCCGGAGTAAATAAAATTTAATACTTCCTCCATGTTTCTCACAGAGACTTCTTGTATTTTAACTCGCTTTTCTCTCTTTTCCTTCATCTGTAAAAATATAACATTTCTCTAGATACTTTTGAATCGTGGAATGTTCATTACCCCCCAATGAATGGAAAACGCAATAGAGTAATCTTTAAATTAATATTTGCCCAACTTCAGATTATATACAGAATTGTACCATTTTATTACATAGATTGCATGCAGCAATCCATCATTGTACTTTATTTTTTAAAGCCGCTTAATGTACATAAAACTATCAATGTTTTTATTGTATACCAATTCAACAAGTTACACTAAAGAGTTAGACTAAACAACTATTTTTAAAATCCATTTTGACTGTGTTAATGTTCCTGCATGAAGAAATGATAGTGTTCCCTGGTTACCTACCACAGTTAATATATCTTATACAAAATGTATAACGCTTGTTTCTTAATCAGAAACTAGAGTTTGCCAATTTACCAAATCCAAATATAAAAAATGCAAACACTTGAGACTTTTTTTTTATTTTCACATTGCTCACCTGCAACCCATCGGCTGAAAGTCGACACACTTAACCACTGGACTTACCTGTCAGATGTCGGTGTATCATATTTAAAACTACCAGGAGTATACTTCATCAAGAAATAAGAGACGGAATGTCAA
>CH003001.1:381932-405422 GCA_000149265.1 Ciona savignyi | reverse complement strand
GACATAGCGTGATAATTTAAATGACGCCATGGCACCAAATAGCTTGATGGGTACTACAGCCGAAACTGTTCGCCAGCTAGTCTGATGTTGTCACAGGCAAGCGAAAATTTCCGGGATCTACCGGTTAATGGGCTGTGTAACAGACAAACCAAGGATCTACATATCTTACATCCAGATAACGTCGTCAGAAGAAGTACTTTGCTAAACAAAACTTACGTGAGTGGGTGCACTGCATGTATGATCACAAAACATGTCCATTCAGTTAAATTGCACTAATTTTATTTCTAAATTGATTGCAACAAGATTACAGAACAATAAAAACAATATAAATTTAACGAGTTTATAATTTAGCTTCATATAAAAGATTTGTCTATAATCAATTGCAACATTTTATTAAAGCTTGGAACAAAGTTTAAAAGCCCAGGAAAAGATTTAAAAATTAAACGTTATTAAAAAAATACAATCAGTAGTACACTTGTACATTTATTGCTATACCTTAGATTAAATATTTTTACATCATAGAAATAAAAAATAAAAAGCAAATGTGAGGTGAAGAAATTAATCATAAAATTAAATTTAGTAAAAACACAATGAAAAGCAAAAAGGAATCCACTAGCAAAGAACTGATGCTTTATACAGTGGACTAAATGACTGAAAATAACACTTATCAATATGAAAGACATATTAATAAAGCATAGGATTAAAATGCAGTGATGTCTTCTTCATCATAATCGGGAACATCAATTGCAACATCATCAATTGTAACGTCACCTGTCACGTCCATGCGAAGGAGCTCCTAATAAAATAAAAATGATCGACTGCTTCTGGTTCACTAAAAATAGGTTGGACCCACAGTGGACTTATCACAGTGGGTAACTAGGATCATCTCTTAAGCAATTGTAAAGCCTCATACAAACCAAGCACACACAATGAGCAGTTTTTTTAGATTTTACTTAGCCACATTTTGTTTAGCATATTATGCTAAACATGAAACTTGTTTTATAGAATTACATAGCAGTTTAAGTAGTGTAAGTCACTCACAGATTATATCTTTACAAAACGATTTCACCAAAATTATACATGTTACCAAACATTTACACTACATGGTAGTTTCCTGGAATTAGCCTTGATTTAAGGGAATCAAATAGGCAATACAATAAAACAATCCAGGGATATTTTGTCTTACGAATTAGCTAAGTAATTTGTGTCCTTGGACAAGGCACTTAGTGATCATTAAAGTAATTCGATGATTGCCTAATAGATGGTGATAAAGATGATTGAATAAGTTCAAAGTTACAAAATAGGATTTAAAATTTATCTATAGTTAAACAGTGAATTTCTACATGAATAGCAATGCTAATGGGAAATCTACATGTTCTAACACAAAATTTTAAATTTTCATGCAAATTAACTTTGCGATTTTATACATTTAGTTGTGATGCCATTCATTTTATATTTAAGATCATTCAGTGTGTATGTCATTCATTGTGTGTGTGATGTCATTCAATGCATGTGTAGTGTTAATCATAGCATGTGTGATGTCATTCATTGCATGTGTGATGTCATCCACTGCGTGCACTGATACCTTGTTATCGTGTCGGATTTATTAATGGGAGGTAAGCCCGAAAGTGGGGGCAACTTCTGCCCGACTGGTAGAGGCATCACACGAGATGACGCTTTACCAAGCCGCAGTTTTGATATATGTTCCTATAAATTTATTATTAGCATCTACTATAACATGATCAAAATATTATCCAATTTAAAAAAATGTTTGAACTTTAAATTTTCCATCTTTATTATTAAAATAAAGATAAACTAGCTAATAACTAAATAAGATATATTTAAGTGGCGCTATCAGATTACGGGTTTGTATAATTTGCGATTGTGATTTTCTATTTTGTATGTTTAAACGCTATATATTTTTATTTTATCATACAAAATAGACTATTTAAGTGGTCAAGAATTTTAAGTGTGAAAGCTGCAAATCACGTAATAAGAAGATTATCAGTAAATCAACAATTTCACCGTTGCCCA
Source organism: Ciona savignyi (assembly GCA_000149265.1). Taxonomy (NCBI): domain Eukaryota; kingdom Metazoa; phylum Chordata; class Ascidiacea; order Phlebobranchia; family Cionidae; genus Ciona; species Ciona savignyi. The sequence continues at coordinate 403,388 of CH003001.1, read as the reverse complement.
ATTACAACTGATTGCGAAAAATTTCTAATTCACTCAAACTTACATCTGGATCCTCTGTCAGTTTCTCATCCAAGTTGGAGTTGATAAGATAAATATCAGGTCTCTGTCGCGGCTTTGCGTCCCAACAAGTTTCCATTATATCAAACCTGTGTCAAAATCGTTGTAAGATTTCCTATGCCCTCAGTAAAGTTGCTAGAGCTATCACAGTGTGACAATGAGCAATATCTTAGTGAAAGTAAACTTTGCTTTATACGAGGTTTTTGTAAAGCAGCTTATTTCCATAGCCGACTTTTAAAGCGTCGCCTTTCAGCCGAAGGGTTGCAAGAAGGAAACTGATTGCAGGCAAGTCTGTTGTCTTTTTGAGCAAGGCACTTTGCAGATATCTCCTAAATCCGGTAAATTATTGGAATCTGTTAAAACTAAGAATGTCTTAATCATAAACAATAGCTCTATTCACATGACAGTAGATGCAAGGTAATCAAACAGTTACCCAAAGAAGTTGTTTCCTTACATGTTTCCAAGGTAATCTGACAATTGCATGTGTCATAATTATTGCTCCATCTCTAAATTATTTATTTTAAGTTCTCACATTTCCTCAGAACAACCGGTTGGTTTTGGAAGTCTTTGATCGGATTCCAAGTATTCTTTGATCTTCCCCGTTCCAACTAAGAGATCTTCATAGGGAGTGGATCCAAGAGATATAATCTCCCACATTAGGACCCCAAATGACCAACTAAAATGAATGAATAATAAATTAAATACAAAAGTAGCTTTGATAGTCTTAGTAAAATAACAAAGTACTTTATAGTTTTTTATTGTAAGATTTTGGATCGTTATTCTTATGATCTTAATGCAGAGGAGCTAAAGTCCCAAAAATTAATTATGTTACTTAATGAAGTAACTTGATGTTTAACAAAAAAATAATAACTAACAACATTGTGGGAATCCCACACGTTTATAATTGTCTTTCTGTATATCGGTCAGTACTACATATACAATTCCATAATACGAGAGAGAGCCTCGTTTGACTAAGCAGCTTTCTCAACCTTTTACCCTACCTACTTAAGCTATGCCGCATGTGTGTACAGCGCTTTGACTGGCTTAACGCTGCGTAAATACCTAATAAATACCTTACCTATGTTTACACCTTGTCTTACCCTGGTTATCACCCGTCAAAAGTTGGAGCGCTGCTACAACATTGTTGAATTTTACCTACATGTCTAATGTGATATCACAATGGCGATAATTACATTAAACTTACATGTCTGTTGATTTTGAACTGAGATCTCCGTTGAGTATTTCCAATGCTTGCCATCTTTCTCTGTCTCCTTCCTGTTACAGTCGTTAAGCATTATATTGGGTAACTCCACTATGGATATGAAGCATTGCATTAAAAATGAATGCACACATGTAATAGCCAAAGGAATGTACCTTATGCTATCCTTAAAGGATGCAGCTAGACAGAATACTTGTGTTCTATAAATTTGAGATCCACTGAATTAAGAAAATAATCATAAAGTTACTAAAAAACTAAACCATTTTAGCCGTTGATTTTTTCCACTAGCTCATTTGTACCTGGTGAACAAGATTTCAATGCACCTTACCTTAACAACAGCAATCTCATTGTTTTCAAAGTCAGTGAGCATTGGATTGAGCTCAGAGTCAATCATCACAAACTTAGCTTGTAGGTGGCAATGAATAATATTCCTGTGAGAAACAAGTTTGGTCAAATGAATTGACGAATGGTGAAAATAGGAAAAAGGTGGAAAAATAGATGCTACAATGCAGAAATGTTTATTCGTGCAAAAGGTAAAACATGGTATTGTTTAAGTTACACACAAAATTTACATGAAATATGTAGGAACAAATTCTTGATACTGTAGTAATTAAGCACAATTTAATATTACTACTCGGTCTACCGCTTCAACTACCAAAAAACAACTGTTTTATAACCAAAATACAAACAAAAAATTATATAAAATCAGGTAATCCAAAAATCATTGTTATGGAGAAACAGCGGGAAGCCAAAATGTGCTAAGAGTTTAAATTAATGACATAGAAGTTAAATAAAAACTTACAATACCATGAACAAGAATTTCGATTTAATTATTTGGGACAAGTGCTTAAAACACACTTTCGAACACAATTTCAGCTCCTTTAGTAATATTTGTCAATGATCAACTAGTCTTTAAACACCACACCTCAAATGCAAATATTGCAAGCCTCTCCCAGCTCCTGATAAGAAATGAAGAAGCTGAGTTGCAGTTATCTTGCTTCTGTTGTTCTGAAGATAATCCTGTAAATTTCCCTTCTCTGCATAGCTCATAGCATAGTGAATTTCATCTGCAAGAAAGATAACAAAATCTAATAAATCCATTGCACATTTACCACAAAACTAACACCATAAATTTTTTTTTATAAATGCGAATTTAGGATAACACAATCATGTTTTTCCGAGAAATGGGAAAATGCAGGCATATAATTAAAGAAATGCCTTAAATAAAGATACACACTAGAATAGCAGGACTTGGAGAGATTTTCGTACTATCAAATTTTCGTAGTATGTCCAGTTGGCTTAAATAGTTTAAGTGTGTTAGGCCTCAAAGTGGTCGAAACCACTGACTGACGAGTCATCAATAGAAACAGCTCAATCAATCTGATAGCTCCACTGTAGCCATGTAGTAGTAGCAATTGCCTGTGTGATAGTGTTTGGGGTTGTGCGTTCAAAACTTGCTAGGCCACTTCAGGTCCCACATTTGTTTTACTGGCTAGTTCGAAGATCAAAGTTTGGGTTGTCATTAGAATATGTTGATAGACTGAAAAGTTACAACAACGGTGTATAAATCATAAGCAAAAAAACTTAATAGCTAATCATTCTATGATAATAATGCTGTATGTACCTGAATCCTCATAATTGCCATAGAACTGCAGTATATTGGTGTGCTCTTGTTCACAAACTTTCTTGAGCAATCTTATTCGTGTTTCAAGACTACTCTTCTCAGTGTATGATATCTTGTCAAGTCTGACAAATATGGTTTATAAATTAAATTAATTAAATAGCTGCAAAACTCAAGCACATCATGTGTAAACAGCACAGGTTTCTGGTTCAAAACCTACTTTTACCACAACTGCACAATTCTCCCTAAAAATAGGGGAATATCACTTGAATGTGCACATATGAAATTCCATGCCCACAATTTAATGTGCCACATCTTACCAATATAAGTAAACAAGTGTGTTTGAGGAACATACTGATGGCCACTTAACGAAAATAGCTTTAAAACAACCCACTTTACATTTCTCCCATTAAGTGGTCTTAATGAGTCATCCCAGCTTCATTGTCATATATGATTGTATGATTATTCCCACATTTTTGACTTCTCATACATTGGGGCTAGTGTGAACATATGCTAACTTATAATACCAGGCCAAAAATTGGACTTGCCACTCATGAGAAAGCAAATATATCTAGCAGCTGTGTCCATACAATTAGTACTATCCGGATAATCTATAAATCCAGTTGGTAAATGTGTTCAATAATACAGTATAGATGCCTCTACCATATATACAAAACAATGCAATAGCACTGTGTAAATCGAAAGTGTGTACAAGGTAATCTGACAATGGCTCACATGATAATCACCAGAAGAAGTTTATCATTCACAAAATAAAGAATATTTATTTTATTTATATGAATATATCTCATCCAATCCTACAAAATGCATACATAATTAAATATGAAACTGTTATATATAATATATAAACAATTTTAGAATTGCTTAATCTCATGTTGTCCATTCCAAAATTTTAGATATGTTCTCATTTCCAGGAACATTATTTAAATTTAAAATCTAAACACATAATCTGATGTAATGAATCTCTTTTACAATCTTTTATATTTATATATAAATGTAAATAAAAATTATGCTTAAGTGTAAATATAGTATAACACATATATGTTGAATATAAAGAGTAAAAACATTTTTACATGCACATTAAGTTTACTGTCTTACTTGAACTTGTGCACAACTGCGAGTTTGTCTCTTTTCTCATTGCCGTACTTCTGTATCGTTACCATTTGCAATGAGCCAAACTTTCCAGTCTAGAGAAGTTGGATGTTTAAAAAAGGATTGTTTTTTAAAAAATAATGTGTTATTATATTTTTTTGTGTTTATTAACAATTTGTGTGTTTTTTTATGTAATAATGTTATGTAACTGCCATCATTTTTACTGTTTTATAATTAGTATACAAAAGGTTTTATTTACATAAGAGTTAAACAACTAAACTAAGTAGCAAAACTGTAACAAACTAAAGTTTATTCGTTCTTTAATTTTTCTTGTTTAAAAACATAAAAACATTTTGCAACTAAATTAAATAAACTTTATAAATAATGTATAAGGCCTTAAAACAAGGTAAGAACAAAATCTTACTAAATTTATTATGAAATCTTTTTTTCTAAATTAACTGGATTCAAATGCTTATAATATCATACAAATTAGAGTAAAATCAAATGGTGAGCACACTGCAATAACGTTGGCTACCCAAACAAGTATTTTGTCAATTGCCCTTTCAAAGTACCATTAATATGAAAACTATTTAAGGGATTGAAGCAAAAATCTAACACACAAATTAAATATCCCATTCACCTTCAAGTACTCTTCATGCCTGATGTCATTATTCATGTAAGCACTGCCATAATCTTGTACAAACTCCTCGTCAGTTGCCAAGGGAACAACATTTTTATACTCATGGTCACTAGCAACCACAGCGGTTGTCACGGCAGCAGCAGCGAGCAGCAAACCAGCATTACTGCTGGTAAAAAAACAAGAGAATAGTTTGGTATAATGTTTGACAAATAATAATTTAATATATCAATAAATAAGCTATTTTTTAAATAGCTCCAGCAACACATTACTTGTATTATCTTGTTTCTTCAATATTAATTTTCATTGTTTTACTCATTTCTACACAAAAAAGTGAAAAATAAATATTTTTAAAACTTACTTATCGTCATCTTCATCCGGTGCAGAAGGCTCCCCTGTCTCCTCTTCCTGGTTACTATGGTGACTATCGTGATCCGATTCATCATCTAATGCAGGTTCTTCATCAACTTCGTTAACATCCTGGTAACTGTTCACCTCTGTGCCACTGTCATTCTCTCTCTCTATTTCTTTGTCATCTGCGAAAAAGAAGGTTTACATCTAAAACTGTTTTAATACAAAACTGCAACATGTTGGAACCGAAACGCAGGATCACATGTTTGTTGTGAAAAAATTAATTATGACAGCAATGTCCTCATTGTATTTTACACTCTGCACATAGCACCAAAAATGTGATAATACAAGGTAATCTGATAATTGTTTATTTGAAAATGGCTCATGTATTTTCACATCAGTGGGATAAAATATGAATATCCTAGAATTTTTATCACCTAACAGAATATAAATGAAACATCTATACATTGGTATATGCTAAATATACAAAGTTATGCACAACTAACAACTTATTTGGTGGAAAACTCAAGACTTACCAGTTTGGATAATGTCTCCATTAATTGATTCATTCTTTCCATCAAAAGCTTCATTTTCATGAGACGTGAATCCAACAACTGGCTGTGATGTAACATGTTGATGTTAGTTAAAATATAAAAAATTGATATTCTAAATGCAAAATGAGATAAAGAATCCCCTTTACACATTTTTTAGGGTAATTCTGTTGATTCATGGGGGATAATACAGCAGGCATTATAACGCATACATTAAAGATTATATCTAATATAATGTATTGTGTTTCATACAGACAAACACAGCTTACTAAAGGCTAGTCTTTATATCATTACCCCAAGACCTGTAACTTAGACATTTATAAAACAAATTAAATTTTGTTCGCAAACCAGTAAAAACTACACAACAATATTATAAATATTAAACAATCATCAAAACTAACCACTATTGCTCCGTTTTCAGATAGATTTTCATTGATGACTTTTTCATCATCATCAGTATCTTTAGTCTTCTTGCAATATTTGTATACAAAATAAGCAAGGATGATCAAGCAAATAGCAAGAGCAGCACCCAAGCTACCAGCTACTGCATACAAGGTGGTGGCTGGAACCTGAGCAGCGATTACCCCCCCTGTTAAAAATCCTTGTTATGGTATCTCTAGCATACACAGTAGTATATTTATCTGTTAAGTATAATGTAAAGTTTAGTATCAACTAAATCTTTGATTACCCTGAACAGGACATTAATTATAATAAACTTTAAGATTAAAGAATGTGTAAAAATATGAAAATGGTCAAAGTCAGCACAGGACATTTTGCATTTTTACCCAATCTTTAATTTTTTTGAATATATTAAAGGTTTCAACGTTTTAAGCAGTTATGACACCACCATTCCATTAGCAACTACGCAACAATTAATGACAACATGCAACTACAGGATGACAATTGAACATGCATATAAATAAAGTATCCACTTTGATCTGTAACATAAAAACAATGGGTTAAAGTATTTAAATAATCTAATGTAGTTATGCCCAACTGGGGTGCTGTGGTCTTCTGTGGTACCATTTGAATTAATGAGGCATACCGGAAGAATTTGCAAGCCCGTTCTACTGTTTTATTCGGCCTGTGGAGTGCTTGTAAAAATTACAAGTTAAAGTGAAAATTGGTGAAGTTATTTTTTCATTTTGTTGTCTAAGCATTTATTTTGGTGCATTTTACAGTGACAGAAAAGTGATTAAAAGCACAGTGAACAACTCAATGCACAAAAGTTTTATTAAATAATAATTAGGTTTGGTGACCAAGTCAATCTTAAGTTTAATGACTGGGGTTATTTCTGTATTTTAACTAAAATTAACACGAAACTTGATAACACAAATAAACTTAACTAAACATGCACAATGTGCCATGATGGTGCATTAAATTATTTATAAGTGCAGAGAGCATGTAAGACTTACCATTGTAACTGGTGGTCGCTTCACATGGTGGTGGTTTGGTTGTTGTGGTACGCATTGTAGTTGTGGATGAAGCTGATTTTTGGGAATAACCGAGAAAACTGATTAGTTATTCGAACAAGAACTTGGTTCTTTCTTTAACTTAAAATATGATTATCAAGTGATGCCCTTGCATTTGTTCTTACACACTTCAACTAATAGCGACCATGTCTTCCCCCATAATAAAACCAACATCTGAAATAGCTTCCACAAGTTAATGGTATGCAATAGGGGCATTATGGCTTGTTTTAAAAAAATCCCAAATTTTCACCAATTCAGGTAATTATAAGTGGTGATCGATTTGGCAAAATGATAAATTTGTGCAAATGCTGCAAATTTCTAATAATTACGGACCTGCAGTGTTGGGTACAGTGGGATTAGAATTATTAATATCAGCCGTGCTGCTATCAGGTGAACTACTAGATACAGATGTTGTAAGGTGTGGTTGGCCGCTGGAAGAAGCCAATTGTGTGGATGTTTGACTTGTAGTATCTGCAGGAGTTGTCACTTGTAATTGACCCGAAGTAGTCATCATATTTTTAGTTGTTGACTGATCTGTAGAGGAAGTCTTGGCGGTTTTTGATTGGTTTGTCGTAGATGCCACATGAGTTGTCTGGTCTTGACTGGTTGTAGCCATCACATTGGATGTTGCCAGTTGAGTAGTTTCACTCATTGAACTGCTTTGTTGATTGGAGCCTGCTTGTTAAGGTTGTTCAAAAACTCATTTAATAGAGTGATTGATTATTATGGAAATTAATGTTTTATTGCAATTAATAAAGTTCATATATTTATCAATTAAAGGAATGTGAGATTAAAAATCCACTGTGTTTATGTGTCGAAAGAAAGGAATATTTCAAACTACACCTAATTGAGACTAATATCATAAAAACATTGTTAATTAGTATTAGTGAAGCAATTGCACCCACACTGCATCTATGTTATTATGGAAGCTTAATTGTAAAACACAATTATTGGGTTACCCACCAGTAGCAACTTGTGTGACAGGTGTAGATTCTGTTGAGATTAAAGCTTTTAAACTTAAATATAAATGGAAAGACAGTGGGAGCAATTTAATTTATTTGGCTCTGTTGTTGGGCAAAGCAGACATTGTCTTAATCCAGTTAACAATATATTACTAAAATTATACAACACACTCCAATAGCTCTGAAAATCCAACATCAAAATTTAGGTAAAATATAAGTCATTACTAATTATAGGTCATACATAGTATTATGCATAAATCTTAAGCTAATTATTCATAAATCTTTAGCTAATATCATGCATAAATCTTTAGCTAATATTTCTGTTTTTACAGTGGATGTAAATATATTAAGTATCATATTCTATAAACACCATGCCTTGAAACAATACAAACAAAAGTATGTGGTTGTGAATCATGGTTATACCTGTAGTTGCTGCAGAAGTCACCTCCGCAATAGTAGAGCCTGGAGTTGTTGCTGTAATGTTAAGTGTATTGATAGGATACTCACTATTACTAACAATCACACTTACAGTGTATTGTATATTTGATAAAACTCATTTGATTAAATGATATAATTGGACAGGATAAATCAATAATCTACTATGTTCAGGTGCAGTCTGCTAAATGCTGTATTTAACTGTTTAGGAATTTTAATTTATTTCAGTATTAATTAAATGTACTATACTGACAAAAGGAAAAATATTGATTTTTTCTTAGGCTCATACAATTCTACAAATTATGCCTTTAAACTAATAAAAATTATGTGAATTATACATAAGTGAGACGACAAATTTAAAAGTGCTTGGTTATTATTGAGTAATTGACCAAGTTTGATTTGAAATGTATTTCTGCATTTTGCAGTTTTTATTTTTTACTTGAAGTATGATTATACTACCATGAACAAAATAAGGCCGTGTACCGGCAGTTTGTGTTGCTTGCCTAGTTTGGGTGGTTTGTTGATCCATTGTGGTTTCCACCGATGTGATAGCTTCGAAAAATATTGATTTTTTTCTTAGCCTCTTACAATTTTATAAAATATGCTTTTAAATATAATGAGAATTATGTGAATTATACAAAAGTGAGATGAAAATTTTTTATATGCTTGGTTATTATTGAGTAATTGCCCAAGTTTGATTTGAAATGTATTTCTGCATTTTGCAGTTTTTATTTTTTTTTATTTTAAATATGATTATATTATTATGAACAAATAAGACAATGTACCGGTTGTTTGTGTCGCTTGGCTAGTTTGGGTGGTTTGTTGATCACTTGTGGTTTCCACCGATGTGATAGCTTAGAAAAATATTGATTTTCTTTCTTATGCTTTTACAATTTTATAAATTATACTCTTAAAATTAATGAGAATTATGTGAATTATACAAAAGTGCGATAAAAATATTTAATATGCTTGGTTATTATTGAGTGATTGCCCAAGTTTGATTTGTAATGTATTTCTGCATTTTGCAGTTTTTATTATTTTTTTACTTAAGTATGATTATATTACCATGAACAAAATAAGACAATGTACCGGTTGTTTGTGTCGCTTGGCTAGTTTGGGTGGTTTGTTGACCACTTGTGGTTCCTACCGATGTAATAGCTTCGAATAGAAAATTTTGATTAATCAATTTTTTTCCATTTTTAATTAATTTAGTTTCTTAGTATTTTTATTCCGCAAATAAAAAAATAGTATTCAAATTGGGAACTAAAATAAATTAAAAAAATGGTATTAGTATTTGAGAAAATATAATTTCAACATTTTCAAATGTGTTACTTTATACAATACTATTTATTATAATTTGAATTTTTTGTCTTAGTTCGTCACTTTATACAACCTTATTAAAAAAAGTAAATAACAAAGCTGTGTATTTACATTTGATATTACCAAGTATAAATTTTATGTCGAAACATTTAGGCAATTATTACCCAGCAAATACGGTTGATAATCATTAACGATAAGTGCTCTTCAGATACCAAAGTTTCGCAGTAATACCTAACCTTCTGTTTCAATGACATTAATTATTTTATTTGTTATACCCTGCATAATATGAGTTATGACTCTATAGTTTTAAACAAGGTTCTTCATTATAGTCAATTCATTTCCAATTATTGGTGTTGATTTTATGACCAGATTTAAAAGACTATTTACAGTTTATCAAAAGAAAAATCTGATACCTTATTTTAAACATTTGTTTCTGTGATATTTCCTTTTGATTTGAAATTTAAGTGTTTTTATATTTAAAGTTTACTTATACAATGTACGACCAATGATGATCCAAGTCAAAATACCCACCTAACCATATGTACCATTGTGTAAAAATTATATGGTTAAGGTTATGTGTAAAATACACATTAGTATTAAATAAGTCAAAAATGCAACATTACCACAAAATTCAACACTTATTAAGCATATACGATAGTATTTTACATATAATTTTCAGAACTATTTTTTCCAAACTTGTTTATTACGCTCTACTCTCATTGTTTAAAATGCAAAATGCAGACATTTGAAAGGTAGTTAGTTCACTTTATTACCGTTTTAGCTCTTAAATCTTATTACCTTTGTATATGTATTTAAATAAGGTTTAACACCAGTATCCATTTTATTCCTAAGTTTATAGAGAGTTCATAAGTTTACATGTTTTGAAGTTGCTTGCTAAATTTTATTTGTCTTTGTTATAATTTTTGCATCTTGCATAAAAGGAACAAAAAAATAATAATTACCGGTGCTATCTGGTCCTGTGGTTTGATGCGTGGTAGCTTCACTGGTAGCAAGTTGAGTAGTTGCACCCACTTTGTTATTGAGCAATTAGTTTAAATATTTGGTGAAGTATGAAATTGTTTGCAAAATTTGTGAATTAATTGTATTGCGAGTTTAAAAATTAAATTAAATTATAATAATTGTGCAGAAATAATAGTTTTAAATATTAACCTTAATTAATAAGTCTTACTTATACAAAAAAGAGAATAATGGGGTTATTACACAGTCTTTATTAAAGAATCAAAAGAAGATACTTTGTTTACCAACATCTAAATGAAGAAATTATTTAGGTAATTTTTAGTTAGGCGAAGTAAAATATGACAACCTATAATTTAAAAAAGGTGCCAAACAAAAATTCTAAATTAATTTGTGGAAATGAAACGGGTGGCAGAACAGAGAAAATAGTTTAACATAAAAATAATGAAGCACATAATACCTGTGGTAGCCTGCATGGTTGTAGCGGATGGAGTTGTTACTGTTTTAACAATGTTTTGGATTAGAAGAATTGATGTAATGTATATTATATATTGGCCATACAACTTATATGCCGGCCACAAACAGAATTTTAGACAACACATAATGTATTTTTTTAATTTAATTTGGAAAACAACAGCCTTTACACATTCTATTTATTTCCTTTGCACATTCCCTATGTGCAGCATTCCCTGCTGAGAAGAAAAAAATAAAGTTTTATTTTACTCTTATAAAATGTAATTTTACTAGGTTATGATTTTTTTATTTCAGCTTTATAAAAGTTATGACTGCAGTTGGGTGGGGTAAAGGAGTGAAATGCTTTTGTTGAAGCAATTGCACCATAAGGTTTTAACAATAAAGCTTATTATATATGGTCCGCAGTAAAAAAAACACACATTGACATAGCTAATATCTATTTACCATTGGTTATTGCACAGGTATATTCAGTATTACGGAATGAAATTAAACAAGAATATGTTATGTAGGTTCAAAAACGTGAAATATAAGAATCAACTGGAAAAATTTAGTTGTAATTTAATAAATTGTCCAACACTGTTTTTGGTGATCTTGAAAAAAACAAGTTAAATTTAAAAATATTTATTAAAAACCTTGTTCAGTTGTAGCTTGTGTTGTAACTGGTTGAGTGGTTTTCATGGTAGTTGGCCCAGGTGTTGTGACTAGGGTAAATTAGGAAAAATATAAATAAAAATTAAGATAAAACTTTAACAATTACAGTTTGGGTTCATTTGATGCTAGTATTTTAGCATAACTATGTGTATAGACATTCAAACCGAAAGCCTTTACGCATCCAAAAAAGAATTTTAACAATTGAAAGCAAAACCTACAATATAATGGTGCAATTGTTGCAACAAAGCCATTCCCTTAAATAGTTTTTACTAGTTTCATTTTAATTTATATTATCTTATTTACAGCCTTTTACATTTTACAGTTTGGGTGACTGCCCTACAAGGTAACTATCCAGAAGGTACTTGTTTACAGTGATTAACTATACAGGGAGTAGACGAATAAGATTAACTGTAGGAATGTTAGCGGTAATATACCAATGGGGTATGACATTAGGGTTAACTATTTTAAAACAGTTAATTTGATGAAGAGTAAACTGTACACTCAACACTGACCTCATGCAAACAACAAAGAAAGTAACAAACCTTGCTCAGTCGTAGCTTGAGTTGTCATGGGTTGTGTAGTTTCCATGGTAGTTGGCTCCGGGGTGGTGACTGGTATAATGAGACTTAAACTTGTTAGTTATGACAACAAGCCTTTCACAATTTTCAGAAATTTGACATGATGTGACAAAATGATTACTCGTTGTCGCTAAAAGTTCTAAATGCTATAGCTCATCTAAAGCTTGTTTTTGGCTACAATCTTATAGAATAATCAACATGCCTGATGACTTACTAATGTTAGATTGCCTGTTGTTTTACCTGCATTTTTACGATTGCAAAAATGCAACTACGATCACCGTAATTGCTTAAAACATTAGCGTGATCATACAAATTAATGCGCCTTATCCAGCTAGACACCAATTCTAACCTGAGTTCACTGTTATTGAGATCGGGTCAGACTTTCGGTTCGGTGATAAACTATCCACAGCAATGTTCACAGCCACAATCTGTAAATGTAATAGCTTAATAGGTAAGGATGTTGGCGGTCTGCAGGCAGCAAAAATGTCATTGGATTAAAACTAGTCTTTTGTTACATGGTTGTGTCCTTAGGCAAGACATTCAGCATACATCACCTGACGCAGTGAATTCATAGGATGTACTTTAACTAATAAAACGTTTTAATCATATTTAACAGACTCAAACAGCTCTGTTAGCCCGACAGCGGGTGCAAGTTAATCAGACAACTACCCATATAATCTGCTCCCTGAGGTGTGTGATATGCTCTCTGATTTATAAGGTAAACGTAAGATTGTCATGAGATAATCAGTGTGTTTTCCCATTTAAAAATAAACATTCTATCCTAAGTGTGTGGGCTTAGGAGTCTTACGATACCCATACAAGTTTTGGTCTTCCCACCATGCTATTGATATACCTCTATGGCATCAGAGTATGGTGCTGTAGTTCCAAGTGGATCGTAGATGAGATAACCATTCTTTGTGACATCATAAGGTGATGTGACCTCATAAAAATATTCCCCCTGTGAATTGGTTAAATAAGACTGTAATCCTTCTTGATCATCCGGCCCGTTGGTCTAACGGTTAAATGCGTCGTCTTTCAATCGAAAGGTTTAAGGTGCGAAACTGGTCGCTAGCTAGATGGTTGTGTCCTTAGGCCGGGTTCACACCAAAGCGACAAAAACGTTTTTGTCGTGTCGGACCGACGTTTTTCAAATAGAACGCATTGTCTCTTATGCGCCGATTCACACCAGTCCGATTTTGACGCAAACGACACGTTTTCTGTCGTACGACAAAAAAACATGTTTTTCAGGAATAGAGCATGCGCTATTTTCTTACGACATGTTTTTTTGTCGGATGAGTTTAATATCGTGAAAAATCAGCATATACAATTGTTTTATTGCTAATATGCAGTACATATAGTATTACTATGAATATAAATGTGTTGTAAAGTAAATACACTAGTTTTAATAATATTAGAGAGTTTAGGTTGAAGTGAATATGGACTAAAGTGAACAGCAATTAGGCCAAGACAGATATATTTAGTTTAAAATCAGTAACTTAGTCTGTTGTGATTAAATAGCCTAGCAAATAACGTATAACACTTGTTCAACATCTCAGGTAAGCCTGTTATGTAGCCTAAACTGAACAAAACCAGTATCGGTACTTAAACTCACATAAATTTCCCCGATAGAAGATAGGTACTGGTTAAATATATATTTAGCCTGTAGAATTATGGTGGATCCAAGCAAACTTCAACTACTAATTCAAGAATTGAATGTTAAGGTGGCAAAATATAAGCCTAATATCTCCAGTCCAGTTCTGCATACCGGTATATGAATTGAGTTGTACAAGAGTTAACTTGGAATATTATTTGTCAAGTTTTGAACGAGACTGGTAAGTGTGTAAAGTGTTGCATTTATAAATCGATTATGTTCTATATATGATTCTACTTTTTGTAAGTATCTAGCTAGTTAAAAAAACCATTACAGCGGTACAGATCTGGTTGCCAAACTAAACTACCCAATACAAGTTGGATGTTAATTCTAATATTCAGCAAAACTTTTGTTAACCACTTTTGTACATAAGAATGTTTTATTGCATTGAATAGTAAATGAAGTTTTGCATCTAGGCAATTATTAGATTACAACAGGCCGTGAGTACTAGCATTAATAATTGCATTACCATAGTGAAACGAATATAAACAATCCTATAATCCTGTACACTTATGTTTTGGTCTTGTGGATTATGTATATTAATGTTGAATAACACCGGTATACATTTGTGTTTACAGCATGACTGGACCAGTTCCAGTAATTCAAGTTCATCATGTGCCAACACTGATACAGATATGGAAGTACAATTTTAATTTTACTTCTGCAAATTACTGCCGATAACTGAAAAGTACATACCAGAGGCTACAGAACACTGAAGTGCCCCAAAATAACAAAGAAACCAGCAAATAATGCACACAAATAACCAAGACAATGCTTCACTTTTTAAAATGTCATAGTAACTTTCAAATGGTTTGCGAGCATCCCGATAAACATTTTGTTTTCAAACTAGATTAGTATCACTATTTAACTCTTTTAAATTCATGCATCTATTTTGTGCTATAGTAAATTGTTGATGTTAATTGAGTTATTTCCATTTTATTTATCATATTCATTGTTCTGTGTACAACACTCTGCATACTGCTTGTTTATATGGGTGATATGAACTGTGAGCAAAAACAAATGTTATTGTTTTATTTGTACAGATGAAACCAATACATTTACCCTCCAATGTATTTATCCTAGTTATTGGTTTTTGGTTGTCAAAGTGCAAAATATTGGCACCACTTTAAATTACTATGCCACACTTTTTGGCAGAAGAACAACCAAAATAACCTAAGACACCTCTAGTACAGTTTTGGCAGCCATGTAGTGTACAAATGTTAAGGTAAAGAGTGTTTGATGTTAAGGATTTAAGGTTGTAATACTGATTATATAGAAGTATGTTTCTTTTCTATAATTGGCTTCAGTCTATAAGTAATTCAGGAAAAAGTTTAGGTTGTCATACTTCAAAAATGTGACTTTTTCAGGTTCCATTAGCATGTTTAGTTTATCCTATATAGGATTTATCCAAGTTAATTGGTGTCCTATGGCGATAGTACTCTGAATACCAATTAAAAATTATGATGTCTTTACCTTTATTTTCATATAAAATTCTAGTTAAAGGTGTTTATCCATACTCACGCAAACCGTCGGACCGAAACACGTTTTATTGGTGTGAATCGACACAAAACAAAAAACGAAAAACACGCTTACGACAAAAACGTTTTTGTTGGACGTACGACAAAATGTCGTTTTGGTGTGAATCCAGCCTTAGGCAAGGCACTTTAAGGACATTGCCTGAACCCAGCGAATTAATGGGTTCTACCAAATTAAAGGAACGTGTCTGTCATATAAAATACACACTGCAATAGCTCCGGTAATCCGACGATGGGCGTGAGGTGATCTGACGATTGCCCATGTGTTAACCCCCTTGGTTTTCCCATTGAATATCTTATCCTATCCTATCCTTGATCTGACTAGACTCTGTAGGATAACAAAATAACAAAATTTTATGGTTTACAGCAATAGTCCCCAATCTTTTTACAGCTTCATAACAGTGTAGATTTGATAATTTTACTGTGGCCCAGTAAGGGGAACATCAATTAGTTGTACTGTAGAATAAGCCTATGTTTAAGTTTACTTTGTTATAAGTTCAAATGAATTGCGCAAGGTTTAATCATGATAAATTAAACACAAAATCTTCCAAAAAAACATTCTAAACAGCGACTTTGTAGGTTTTAATCATATTGCTACGTAATGGTTAATTCTTGATTATAAAGACTTAAACTAAATAACTCACGGTTGCATCAGCATCTGTCACACTGATAATAATGGGATTCATCCCTGCTTCATCATCTGTGACATACGATATTGAGCCAGATGTGCTGGCTTGCACATACCCCACAGAAACACCAGTAGGTAAAGTTACAACTGGTTTGTGCTGGTCAGGAGGTTTTGCAGCATCAATCTAAATAAAAATAAAGTCTTATTTATAAAACCAGGCTTAAACTCATGAACACAAGTGTACCCACGAAATGTCCTTTTAAATGGTCAATATATAAAGCTTGAAATTTCACCAAAGTAAACAAATAACAAAGCAATTAAACTTACAGTCAAAGAAGTGATTGAATATTTTCCCGTTCCTTCTACTGCAAGTACTGTCATTGAAAACTGTGATATTCCAGAACTTTCTAAAACTGGTTTCTTCATTGTGACAATACCAGTTCCCGAATTGATCTCAAAATAATCACCATAGTCTGTTGGCTGGCCTGTGTGATACAATCAATTGCACAGGATTAAAAATACATACACAACAGTAGCTTAAAAATACAGCAATATATACACAATAGTAGACTGAAAATACAGCTACACACAGTAATCTTTTGATACCCAGTAGCTACATTTATCCACCCTCACAAATGGTTTAATTATAATCCATTCTGCAAATTCCAAGCTCCAAGCATTTACCATTAATGTAGAGATTGAAATAAAAAAAAACATATTTTGCTTATTTTTTATTTATTTTTTATAATTGTGTCACTTTTTTATTATTCTTGCACTGCCACTGATGTCCATAGTCAAGTTATAAGATATTTTTAAAGTTGGTTGGTAGACAGTGAACATAGTTTTCTTAGTTATAAAGGAAATTCCCAAATGTTACCAGTAGTTGAAGCTACTTACCAGTTGGAAGAGAAAATGTTATTGGAGAATCAACTTTTACATCTAAATCTTTAGCTTCAATTGTACGGCCATTAAATGTCACCTACAAATATTTATTCGTATAGTACTTTACATCCAACAATAATATTCACAAATTTAAAACATGAGATTAAATTGGTTGAACAAAAACTTTACAAATATGTACATTATATTCTCAGAAATAGTGTCAGTCAACTGTCTGTGGGCGCTAGGTAATCAGACAATTAACTGTGTTTTTATGTTCTCTGCTGTTCTTTACCTTCAGGTATAAACTAGGTCACCTTATGCTACATATTTGCGTCATATGTCCGACTGATTAGCTCAGTGGGTTAATGTTGGCTTTCAGTCAAAAGATTGCAGGTTCGAAACTGGTCGCTAGTGAGTCTGTTATGTCCTTGGGAAAGGCACTTAACGGACATTGCCTGAACCTAGTAAAATATTGAGTTCTGCTAAATTAAAGAAACGTCTGAATCATATACATCAAACTGCAATAGCTTCGGTAACCAAACGCTTGTCACAAGGTGATTTGATGATTGCCTGTAAGTTAACACCCATTGCGTTTTCCCATTTACGAAAATAAACATGATTATCCTATCCTATTCTATACTTACATTAGTATCTCCATACACCACGCTGGCACTATATAGAGGTGGATAACAAATATCCCCAATTTTAGTGCATCCAATAAATTCTGGAGCGTGATTGTCATCGTCAATGATAGTTACCATCACTGTAGTTTCTACATGTTGTATAGAGTCACCCCCAATGTTGTTTTTTCCTGTGCTTGTGGCCTCTCTGTAAAGTATGTGGGGATAAACATGGTCATTAAAGTTAAACATTTATTTAAGAGAAAAGTAACAAAAAGGTTGTAACCAGAAATTTACTAAGTCATTGAGCATGGCACTTAAGAGATAAGAATTTACCCAATAAATTTATAGGCTAAATAAAAACTAATATGACTTCTATAAAACACAACATGGTAACTTTGGTACGCCAAAGTAATTTGATAATTTTGTTTAACTAATAGAATAGGATAGGATATTCATGTTTATCCCTGTGAATGGGAAAAACAAGGGGGTTCACACACGGGCAATCGTCAGATCACCTCATGTCCATCGTCGGGTTACCAAAGCTATTGCATATGATAGACACGTTCTTTTGATTTAGTAAAACCCATTAATCGTATGGATTCAGGCAATGTCCGTTAAGTGCCTTGCCCAAGGACACAACCGACTAGCTAGTGACCAGTTTCGCACCTGCAACCTTTCAGTTGATAGGCGTACTTAACAGCCAGACTAACCGGCCAGATTTTGGGAAACATGGCATAGATATATGTTTGCCCATTGAATAAAAGAACAAACAGGCTTTATTACATGACTGTAATTACACAGGGCTGTTATTATCACATTTAATTGAATCCACATCTGTGTTATCAGAAGTATAGTCAGTCAAGTGTTTCATGTTATTGAGATTTTCTTTATTCAACTGGGTTCCTAGCCATTATTTCAACTGCTGTCCACAACCTAAACATGCTTTTTAGCTTCGAACTTAAACTGAACTATGTGACCAGACAAAAATATGCAGTTATATTTTAAGCTTCATACAAGAAATACAATTGGATCAAACCTTTGAAGTGTGTAAGAAGCCTTAACACACTTGTACTAACCTACTTAAACGAATATTCAAGTAAAAATATTCAATTTACATTGTTACATTGTGAGGGTCAAGGGACACAATTGCTTTGTTCACTTGTAAAGTGGGACTTGAGGATGATAACAGTTTGAACACATCTGGCGGTTCTTGGAGATTAATTTTGTAAGAGATAGATGTTGTATCTCCATCCGTTGCTTTGACTGTAAGGACATTAGCACCAATGCTGGATCCCTATGAAGTTGTGGAGATATTATGGCAAGACACATTCCACAATTAAGCAGCTATATTTGGATTTATTCCACCAGGCTTTATGTACAAGTTAAATAATATCTTAAGCTTTTACAGTGCACGGTTGACTGGTTTATACCCTTGTGATGGGGAAGACATTGTTTTAATTTAGAATACATTGTTTAACTTAGAAGACATTGTTTAACTT
The DNA here is from genome assembly GCA_000149265.1 of Ciona savignyi. Lineage (NCBI taxonomy): Eukaryota > Metazoa > Chordata > Ascidiacea > Phlebobranchia > Cionidae > Ciona > Ciona savignyi. The sequence goes on along the minus strand of CH003001.1, from coordinate 384,157 downwards.
ATTGAAGGGAATGAATTGCCCGCAAAAGAATTTTAAAGTTTTCTGGAAAAATTTCCAAATTAAATGCGAAGACGACAAAGTCTTTATGCCGGAAAATCAAAATCACGAAAAAAAAACTAAAGTAACTCACATCACCAATTGATGCAGTATTTGATGATGTAAATATTGGAGGGTTGACGCTGTTTATATTCTTTATAGTTATAACCAACTCTTTTTTCTGCAAAGTATAGTGTTAAATTTATTTTATTGAAAAAATCAAAACATCATATTGTTAATTATAAGAGCACATCTTTAAATTAAAACACCAGTAAACAATTCAGTTAACAATACGTTATAAACTATAACACAGTATATGGATTAATAGATCTACTAATATCCTGGGGGGTGAAAGAATGTACATTATACAGTGTTTTAATAAAATACATATAACACAAATAAATAGTTTCTAAGGATATCTATATTGTGTATAATGTGTAACACCACACTAAATATGTCTTTTTTTGGTCAAAATCAGTATTTAAGCACAACACTTTAAAATAAATGAAACTGCTCTGAATAGATAACTTAATTGGTAATTGTGTAAGCAGCTGAAAACCCACCTAGGGCTAGACAGTTATGTGCTGTCAAGTCAGTTAGCATACATTAATTAAACCTACTAGAATGATGGGTTATACTTATAGTAAACCTAAGACTAAAAACATTTAAATTACATACAGCAAACTGCAAAAAATTCGTTAACCTTAGCACAAAGTAACAAAGTAATTGCACATGTAATAACCTCATTGCTCTTTATTTACAGGTATAAAATATGAATAACTGATTTCCTAATATGGGGTTAGCTAAATAATGTATACAAGAAGTTAACACAGTGGCAAACGTTAAATCACCGCGCGCCCACCTTTGGGTTACCGGAGCTATTGCAGTGTGTTGTGTATTTTTCAGACTTTTCTTTAATTTAGTAAAACCTATTAATTCAATAGGTTCAGGCAATGTCCATTAAGTGTGTTACACTAACCCACTAAGCTAATCAGTCCGACAAAAAGTAGGAAAAAATAGCTAGGGGCTTTTATAAAAGTAGCAGCTTGCTTACTTACTATTGATATTGTTGGAGAGTACTTACTATTGAATTTGATATTGTTGGAGATGTACAAACAATTTTTCCGCGTATAAGTTTACCAGTTCCAGAAGTTCGTGTGATGTTCACCCCACTTTTTACCAACAGCTGGTCTCCATTTAGGAAAAAATAACTATCAAGAGGTGGTTCAAGCGAAAGTGTATAATTAACTCCGACTGTCCCTTCATATGTGGCAGTCCAAACTGAAGTGTTTGTAGGTGCGTACTCGAACACGTCGCCTGTATCCAAGCCTAAAAGTATACATGCCGCACCTAAAAAATAAAAGCTTTGACATTAGTAGTTAGTAACTAAAAAGTGTCAACCACGTGTTTAACCACCACTATTTGTAAAACACATGTTGTGTTCCATATATTCATGCTACAGGGTCTCTAACCACAATTTGTATTTTATACACAGAGTATATAGTTTGTTTCTGCAAGCATAAACGCATGGGTCCCATAGTTAACCAACCAAACTTATTTTTCATGTGCAGTTAAATAAAAGATAAACGTCTAAAATTTACGAACATTTCACCACAAATATTTTAAATTAAAGCTTCTTTTCAAGCACTGTAGTGAAATAAGGCTAAATTCCCAAAACAGCCCGATTTATTTTTTAATGGTTTCAGGAAATTCCCTTGGGTTTAGTAGATAAGTTTCTGTTTTTATAAGTGACTTATATTATGGAACAATTCTTAAAGTTTTAATCTGACTTGTAGACTGCTTATTAGAGATGTCAGTGCGATATGGCATGTCTGTTACAATCGTAACTCAAGAACATATCTTCGTTTTCAAGGAAATTACCCTAAGTAAATGTTTTCTATTTTTTAATTGGCACAAAGTGTCTAATGGTCTAACATTTCACTGAATCTGATCAAAATTAGAGCAGCCGTTTAAGCGCTATGCCCCCAAAAGCTAATTTATTAGAAAAAAAAACGTTTTGGTTTTTAACGTCTTATGGGAATTCCCCTGGATTCATTACCCGAAATTTTGGTTTCTGCATATCTAGACCATGTTGTCTAACAAATGGCTAAGTTTCATTATGATTCCATTATTCCTTCTGATAGATGTCGGGGCGCCATGCCATGCCTGTCACAATCATGATTTGAGAA
>CH003001.1:360816-381832 GCA_000149265.1 Ciona savignyi | reverse complement strand
TGTCACATCATGATTTGAGAACAAAATCTTATTTTTAGGGTATTTCCCTAGGTAAATTTTTTTTCCGAGTGTTAAATCAGTGTCTAATGCACTTACATTCTACCAAATCTGATTCAAATTGGAGCAGCTGTTTAAGCGCTATGCCACCAAAAGCTAATTTTTTTAATAAAAAATACCGTTTTGGTTTTTAACCTCCCAGGGGAATTCCCCTTGATTTATCACCCAAAATTTTGGTTTCTGCATATCTAGACCATGTTGTCTAACAATTGGCTAAGTTTTATTACGATTCCATTATTCCTTCTGGTAGATGTCGGGGCGCCATGCCATGCCTGTCACAATCATGATTTGAGAACAAAATCTTATTTTTAGGGTATTTCCCTAAGTAATTTTTTTATTTTTTTCAAGCGTTAAATCAGTGTCTAATGCACTTACATTCTACCAAATCTTATTCAAATTGGAGCAGCTGTTTAAGCGCTATGCCACAAAAAGCTAATTTTTTTATAAAAAATACCGTTTTGGTTTTTAACCACCCATTTATCACCCAAAATTTTGGTTTCTGCATATCTAGACCATGTTGTCTAACAAATGGCTAAGTTTCATTACGATTCCATTATTACTTCTGGTAGATGTCGGGGCGCCATGCCATGCCTGTCAAACCTTTGACGAAGAAAAAAAAGAAAAAAAACGAAAAAAAAACCGGACAAAAACAATATGTGTCCCAATTTTTCAATTGGGACCCATAACTAGGTAAAAACATGACTTTATGCATTTGATATTCTAAAGAATACATTGTAATATTCCCCACATTTTCTATGCCAACGACTAAATGTGAATGCCCTGGGATGCCTGTTCTTTAACTCACATTTGAACCATGCTTTGCAATGTGATGTCCAAGAACAAGGATTTAATTTCATGCATATTTATAAGTTGCCCAAACTTAACGTAAATGTATAAATGCTTGTTATTTTTCTAAGGCAATTGAACTGTCAGCATAAGATAACAGGTAATAAATATAGATCCATTAACCAAACCGCTGGCATTAACCAAAATGATTAAAAAATACAATTCAAATGAATACCTTCACTCTTGTGCCAAGCACACATGAAAATTAACATTAAAGGAAACAGCTTCATTTTCTTTTTATCATAATTCCACATCAAAATGTTAACACAGATCCTGAAAAGAATAAATCTTTAATTGGTAAGCAAAATATTTAGAATAGAACATTAATGTTTTCTCTGTGAAAGATAAAATTGAATGGAGTTCTCGAAATATAAGATTATATGCAAAAGAATACACTGGAAAGCATTGTCACAAGGGTAACTGTCGAACTACCAAGCACTAGCTGTCGGGTTACTGCTACTATTTAGTTTGTTGTGTGTGATTGGGACGTTGATACAATTTTAGAACAACCTATTTATCCAATGGGTACTGTGATCACCACTAAGTGCTTTACCCAAGGAAAAAAACTGACTAGCTGGCGATCATTTTTGATCCTGCCTCTTTCTAGTTCTATATTAGAATATTTCTACAAACTATTTTTATTCTATAAATGTCATTAATAATAGAACAAACCGAAGTTTTTGTGTTTATAATAAGAGTGAATAATATAATAAGAACTGTGTTACACCCCAACAAAACGAATATTTGTCCAGCTGTTTGGCTGAATAGATGCATATTTAATGATAAGAACGAATATGTGGGATCAAACCATTCTGGTTTTGAGTACATTGTGTTGTTAAAAAAAACCACTGAACGAATGCTGCTTATTTAAAGCTTGTAGGTTATTGGGTTAAACAAAAACTGCAAGCCAAACCAAAATCATATAAGACTGCAATAGCTTGGACAACTTGACTATGGTCATGAGGTAATCTGACTGTAGAAATAGTCTGACTCTACCCCCAATTAAAAATTAGCTTGTCGGTTGTGTCCTTAAGCAAGGCACTTTACGGACATTGCCTGAACCCAGAGGATTGATGCGTTCTACCAAATTGAACGAACGTGTCTATTTTACACAACACAATATATTTTTTTAAGTCTAGTAAACTTTTCTTAATTTACCCAAACCGATAATTTCACTTCTCATACTTATGCCCGAAGCGACGAAGCTATAACAGTGGGTGGATAGTTTAACTGGACTTTAAATGTGGATGGCTAATTGGATAACACTGGGTTGCAATGTAATGTGGTTTGCTTACACAATACTACTTACTATATCATGATCAATATTCAGAAGCTATAACAGTGCTAATACTTTATCAGATACTTTACTTAGTCATGTAGCTTTAATTTCGGTTTAATTAGATAAGACCTTCATTTTGAATTGATGTCTTGCTTTCATTTTATCAAAACAGTAACATTAATTTATTCTTTTTTTTATTAAAACGAATAATATTAATTTACTTTTTTACTTTACTAATCTAATATCTGCCTCATATACTAGTGTTTGATACACAAAGTGGGCTGTTAAGCGTACACAAAAAGGATGACAATGAAAAGCCACTCCAAGCAATTGAACAACTCTTCAACCTCCACATGCTCGACATGAATGCTCTCAACCAAAACTTCAAATATTCAAAACTTTTCAGAACTAACTGAATTTATTAAATCTTAATTGAAAAAAAATAAATTATCCGACCTATTTTATAAGGTATTAAACCATTGTTTGATTTTAAATGCAGAGCAGTACCAATCGTTTTCCTTTTTTTTAATTACCACAGCATTATGTCATCAATGTGTGGTAAAGTTTTTGTTGCTTCTTACCCAAGATTTTTAAACACAAATAATTAACAAAAAATATTGGATCCAAAGTCATTTAAAATCTAGCAGAATGTTGTTAATGAGTAATACAGTTTTAAACTCTTACTTAATGTAAATCTAAAATTATTAACACAATAAGCATTAATTATTTAAATACGTATTGTTATATTTTGGCTGAATTTTTATCCTTTATTTGAATTGCATCGAAAAAACTACACAATTTCTTATTAAGCTGTCATAAAAAGATAAAAGCTGCTACTGTTCGATCTGAATTGCTTTGAACAATAGTACAAAATTTGCGCTAAATATGCTACAACAAAATAATGCTTAAAATGAACAACACACATCCCTTGACAACCTTATGTAAAGAATGACAAGCTTATGTATCGTCATAAAAATGATTCGATAACTTAATTATTAACCATACCGTAATGTTTGGATAGTAATGAAGTATGTACAGCGCACCAGGTACAAATGGATGTGCTGCTCCCACTGCAAACACCCAATGTTTGTTTTCAGTCAACAAACTTAATTGTCATTTGTGTAACTGGTAAAAATTAACACATTTAAAGCCAAACGTGTAAAGGTGAAGAAAACTGCCCAACATAAATCGCAAATTAATCAGATCTTTTTTTACTGGATACATATTTGGACTTGTTTTATGTTTTTAATTTCTTAATTTTATTTACATTGAAAAATTATAATCTGTGGTAAAATGATGTGGTTATAATAATAATTATACAACTATAACACACACAATAATTGTAAGGTTAGCATTACCAGCCCCTAATTTTTTTTAACTTATATTATATTGCATGATTTTACATTAACATGTTCAACTACTGTAATTATCCCCTGTTTAATTAATAATCCTTGTAATCTTTACTATTGTAAAGAAGTAATCAATAAAATAAACTAAAGTTGTAAAAAATATAAGACATGGAAAAGAATGTGTGTCTGAGGGTTTATCAGCATGCTTGACTTATCACAGAACTCATATTTAACATAATTTGCTTTAATTCAGAGAAATAAAATAAATTCAAAATTGTAATTTTAAAATAAAACAGACACTTTATAAAATATTTCATGCATTATGCAAAAAGACTGAAAACATAAGACTGGCTTTTTCAGCTTATTCTCTGGTTAAAATATTTTTTCGACCAGTGGAGACAATTATTATAATTAACTTCTATGTAACTGACACACTCAGAACATGAGACTCGATTAAGAACATCCAAAAACAAGAATAAAGTCAAACATATTCACTTGTGCCAAATGCAGTATGATGCATCATAAATAATGCATGACACAAATGAATAGACGCTTTGTGCAACTTAACCGTACTTAGGTCCAGTACATTCAAATTTTGAGGATGTATTATCATTCAACAAGTATTTGATAATACAAAAAATAATTTTGTTTAGTTTTTTATATATTTTATTTGCACTAGTAAAAAATTAAAAGGTGTTAAAAATTAACCAATTTAGAAAAGGAGTAATTGTGAAAGAAACAGTTTTTCAAGGAATATAGCCATAACTAATGAACTTTCAACAAAGCATTTTGACTCAAATGGTTTAGTTTTTACAACGAGAGTAAAAATTAGACTAACTTAACTCCACTGTCAGGTTGTAGGAAATATTGCAACATGCTGTACAATTTCCAAAAAAAATTGTATTGACCATTAGGCCGACAAATTTTCGAAGTCAAAAGAAACTTGTTCAGGATACACCAGTATACAGAAATTAAACACAGATTGAATAAAAATTGTACCTAATCGGCCATTTGAGACTACACTTTCACATAATTTTATTATTTTTATTGTTTCTTTTTGTTTCTAGGACCCAAGTCTTTAAATATAATCAACAAAAGTGGTATTGAAGCAATAAACATAGCTTTTTCTGGTTAATTATTAAAAGACCGTTCTGATATATTTAAATAAACAGTTCAAGATTGATTGCAACACTAACAGATCAATACAGATTTCGAAACTTAAATAATAAAATGACGTGGTAACAGCTTCAGTCAATTGATCGTAGCTAATAAAATTCACGGATAATCAATATAGATTAAAATACTTTCGTTCATCCCTTGCAATACACAAGGGTCAATATAACACAAGAAATTCATGTTCCCACCAGAATATTATATTTTACTATAATAGTAGGATGGGATAGGATAGGATATTCATCGTTATCCCCGTAATGGGAAAACCAAGGGGGTTAACACATGGGCAATAGTCAGATCACCTCGCGCCCATCGTCGAGTTACCGGAGCTATTTCAGTGTGTTGTATAATTGAGACGTCCTTGAATTTGGTACAACCCATTAATCCGCTGGGTTCAGGCAATATCCGTAAAGTGCCTTGCCAGAGGACACAACCGAGTAGCTAGCGAGAAGTTTCGCACCTGCAACCTTTCGATTTAAAGGCGACGCACTTAACCGTTAGACCAACCGGCCGGACTAATGTTTTACCCTAGTAAATGTGATGCAAAAGGCATTATTAGGAAACATTTTGATCGAAGTAAGTGTAGTGTATTGTAATATAATTAAAAGCTCACTGTTTTATTTCAACACATTAAATCACTGGGTTTAGGCAATGTCCGCTAAGTACCTTACCACATTCGACTAAGTCAGCTTCTAGTTTTAATTTAACTGTTCATACTTTATTACTGCATAGCCAAATTCAGATAATTGCAGAAGTGTTTTATGAAGTTCCTTTAATTGTTTAACAATAAAATTTTGCAAATAGCTAAATATTAATTAAAAATGCATGATAACTAAAAGCTTTGTGCATTTGTGGTATTTGGCATATCGAGGAACTAGTTCAAAAGTAATGACCTACACAACTGATGTTTGACATGTACATTTGATAACTTGTGCATGTAAATGCTATGCTTTCCGACTAGTTGTTTACTTTGAAATTCTAGCACAAGAGGGGCACATTTATGTAACAGATAATGAATTTGACTGCAAACAAATGTGCCGTGTAAAGTAATGTACTTATCTGCATAAAAAACAAAGAAGATTGAAAAGTACAAAACGTTTTCAGCTAAAATTTCAAATAACTTTACATGCCTGTAACCAGAGCAATGGTAGTTGTGGGTTTATTGTTTGAATTACTTTTTTAAACAATCAAATTTGGAATACTAAATAAAAATTTTCTATGATGTCTGGTTAACAAAAAAAACAGTGCAAAAATAATGAACCATTTTATTCTTAATGAATTATAATGTTGATTAAATATTTCATTTACATAATCCTAAACCTGCAATCTTTCGGCTTAAAAGCAAGGCACTGACCCACCAAGCTAATTAGTCGGACAATATTATATAATTTTAATTTTAGACAACCAATTTGAATTCTATGAGTAGAAGCATTGTACATTAATAGCTTTGCTCAAGTAAACTACTAGACAAAAATACAGCAGACCAGGTTATTAGAAGGTGTGGATGATTGGTTTGTTTATAATTATTGATTCGGGTTTTTTAAGAAGTATTTTGTTGGAGGTACAGATTAACCCTTGAATATAAAATTTCTGTGACCGCAGCTAAAGTATCGTAGTTATTTTCTCTTTCTCTACTTTGGGCAATATGACACATCAAAAATAATATTATTGGTGGTAGAAAAGAATTGAAAATTGGGTATTAAAATAAGGTTGCAAGATGTAGATTAAAACAAATTTAATGTGATATCATAAATCATCTATATTAGTTGGTAGCTGATTACATAGTACTCAAAAAATAGTTGCCACAACTAGGACAATATTTTTTGCTATACACCTTCCTTCATTCATTTTGGGAAGTTGAATTTTCAGGATTTTAAAAACAGTAGCTAGTCACTGCGGATAAATTGCATTGGTTAAATGATTACGACAAAAGGCAAAACAATTAAAACATGCATAAACCTTTAAAAACACTAAAAGTTCGCTTTAAAACTAATGATGAAAAATGTGTTAATTAAATTGTGTACCTCAGTAAGAAGGCCCAGTTGATGAAATTACCAACATTATAACATGCTAAAACAATTGCATAGATTCTAGTGTAGCATTGTTCAAAGGCAAAAAGATTAAAATTTAGAAGGACAGAATAAAAATGATATTCTTATTACACTCCTTTTGGTTAAATAGAAAAAGGTTAAAATACTACCAATTACTTGATATTTCGTTTCAGTTTATATGTTAACAGAACGATTACAGCCTTCATGCTTGTGGTTTTAGAAATAAAACGCAATGATCCGCAAAAGACATTTAAATAACAATGGGCTTTGTCAGTCGAGTAATAGTCAGATTAATCTGTGTCTACTCCCAGGTAATTTCAGCTCTTGTAGTGTGTTTTTTATGATTTAGACGTTTTTCAATTTAGGTAGAACATATTAATCCATTGGGTTAAGGTAATGCCCGCTAAATGATCTGCAAAACTTTGGCTACAATGTACTGAGACACATTTTTCAACTTTTGGCGCAGGGGTTTACCCTAATGCATTACTCATCATTTTTATATTTTATTTACTTTGAATTGGACGGCAAATATGTTTGTAGTGCTTCTCAACAAATTTTATACTTTAATTTTGAGCGGTAGTAGGTGGGGTGTTGCTTGCTTATAATTCAGTATAGATTCTTGTCAGATTTATACATGTCTAGGAAAGTTTCAACTCGAGGAAAAGTTTTAAGTTGCAGTTTTTTTCTGCATCCATCAAGTAACGGGTCCATGAGTAACCAAACTTAACTTGTTTTCCATGTTTAATAACATTAGTATATTTTTGTAAGATTTGTGAACATTTCCCCTTATCAGATTGTTTGTGAACATTTCCCTTAATATAAGTTTCAACTAGAGCGACATATGGTGACAGGATAATACTTTTAAATATCTCAGGTGGTATTGACTATGAGAAATATCTACTGCAACGGATCTCTACACAACTTCGTCTTGTCGAAATGAGTGCTACTAACTTTGCCGATTAGCCATTTAAACTTTTAAGAAGACGCGATGTAAAATTTTGGTCTGAATGTACGGCATTCCACTGTGCTAAATATTGAAATTCTGCTAACATTCCTAAAACTCTTAACATAATTGACCAATTCCTTCTTCAGTAGACACTTTTTACAACTTCCTGAAACGGGCATTATTTAGTTCTAGGGTTTATCGAAAACCCCTTGACTTTTATCCCGGGTTTATCAAACCCCCCTGATTTATGCTTTTATCTAATTATAAAAACCGTTTAGTAAACTGATAACTAATTTAAGTGGGGTTGCAGATAAAGGTTTACCGAAAAACCGTTGGGTATATGACTCCCGCATTTTTTGTTTTCCTTTAAATTTCTCTTGTTTTTGGCTTAACAGGTATTTTATACTAGTCGTATACTAGTGTATTATATTAACATCTACAGTATATATGTTGGGTTGGGTTCCCGGAGTAAACTGGATAAGACAAGATATTCGCGTTTATGTCCGTGAGTGGGAAAATTCGGGTTGCGTTATTACACCTACAATGGTTAAATTACCACGCGAAAACACAAGGGATCGTTCTCACACGCATAATCATCAGATTACCAACCACCCACCGTCGAGTTACCAAAGCGATGCAGTGTTTTGTGTATAATTAAGACATCCATTTATAATTATATTCGAAACCATCAATCAACTGGGTTTGGGGGATCTCCGCTACCAGCATTTACCAAGATCTATTTTAACAACTTTTTATCGTCTTTTGCTGTTCCGGTAATAATATTCGTTTTGCTTTTCTCAACTTTTTATTTTCCAAGATCATGTACTTGTTATAATCGCAAAATCGACGATTGTAATTATCCACAACATCCCAAGTCCTCATTCGCTGTAGTTACTACGAAAGGGCCAGTACTTTGCGTCGTTTGTTCTGCAAAAACAAATTATTATTTCGACCTCACGTTAGTCGAAATTGGGTCATAGTTTCGATAGAGGCTACTTGACATTCTAAACTTATTTGGTGATTTCCTGTATTTTTTATAACTTGTAGATTTTGGTTACTGTATAACGCAGTCTAACCCGAAACACACTTGTGTGGCAAGACATACTTTTTGAATTAGCATACTGCTGCTTAGCTCAGTTATCTTATTTAATACATTAAAATATGAATCACGCCGTTATTTACATGTCCATCCCACACGCCCGCCAGTTACGATCCAGTCCAGCTATGGTTTTCATGTCTTCCTCTGATAAGTTGAAGTCGAAAACCTGAGGAAAGGTTAACCATTCAATATCACAATCATATATTATTATTGGTCGAGTCCAGCAAACGGAAAAATTGCCCATTGTGTTACCGCCGATGTCACCCATTTCTTCGGTCAACTTACTGTTATGCAGTAAATATCATCGAAAATTAAGCACCTCCTAAACTAATACTTACCTGATTAATTATTAGCCAGGTTATCACCAATAACTCATCACTAAACAAATGTTTGCTTTTCCATAGTTAGTAAAATCTCGTGGACATATATAGCTTACAATGTTCACAAATGTAGCCAAATTTGTCCTACCGTGTTCTAACTAACATTTTTTCTTAATAAAATTTTCATGATGTATATACCTGCGCATTTTCTTTAATGCGATGAGCCTTCACGCTTTTCGGGATAACAATGATGTTGCGTTGAATTTGGAATCGCAGTGCAACTTGGGCTGCGGATTTGCCCAGTTTTTTGGCGACTGCGTTTAGAGTTGGGTCGTCCAACACCACCGGATCTTCTGGCTTGCCCCTGTCAAAAAAATTTGAGAGTAAGTCACTGACTTTGATATGTTGGTCTATCGGATTTGTGTTAAAACCCATGGTTACTGGAGCCCTTAAGTTAATTAGCTTTATATCAGCCAAAATTGCAAAAAACGCCAAAATTGCAACTGTTCCGATTATTTTCTACAAAACAGCTTTATGCTTATCCAATAAATGTTCTATTTAATTTACCATGGTCTCTGTGCAGATCCCAACGGACTATATGCAGTCACTGCGATTCCTTTAGATTGAAAGAATTCAATCTTCTTCGTATCAGCGAGATACGGATGAACTTCAATCTGATTCACAGCGGGTATAACCGAACATTCTTTGAGCAAGCGACTAACTTGAAATTCATTGAAGTTGGAAACTCCAATATTTTTTGCAAGTCCTTCCTTGTGTATCGCTTCCATGGCCTAATAAGATCGAAAAAATAATCTTTGAAATCTAATGGGTTGGAGCCGTATAATTGTAGAATACGCAAGAATAGGTTTAATGTATATAAAAGGGTGTTTTAGAATATGCAGAAAACGTAAAGATTACGTAGGCATATCAAAGAAATAGTTTTAATTTATGAATTGCAGGGAAAAATACAACAAACCTTCCAAGCATCAACATAATCAACATCGGTGTATAAGAATTTTCCATTTTCATCTTTGGGTAAAATCTCTTTGCCAACTTTCTACAAAATAAAGTATTTGTCATGTCTATGTTGGGCAATGTGTTCGCTATGTTACCCTTATTTACTTTTCCAAAGACTATAGATGACCACAAATTAAGCTAAGTTATTAAAACATTCTGCGATTATTAAGGTTTAATCATGTTTTATAAAAGTAAATGCGTCACCAGTTAAATAATGTTTGCTTACGTGACTCTCTTACAATATTCAACTTCAGCTATGGGTTAAACTACTTTTCAGCTTATAATAAAGGTATGCTAACTGCATAGTGCATGTGTGTTGCTTATTTTAATGTGGAGTAAAAACTTTTAAGGCCTGTTTCAAATCCAACAGGTTTATATAGCATGTTTGAGAGTTTTGTGAATGTCGTTTTGTAATAAAAAAACATAACATAAGATGTGACTTGCGATTCAAACCCGATGGCGTTGTTTACGCAATAACTTTATAAAATTCAACATAACCAGAATCCCACCTTCATGGACCACGGCCAATGCATAAGGTACAAATCGACGTAATCAGTCTTCAAGAAGCCAAGTGTTTCAAGCAGTGATTCCCGTACATCGGCTGCTTCGTGGAAAGTGCTCCATAGCTGTGTGTGTCGGGTTGAAGTTTACTAGTGTGTATTCTAGTTGATAGATATTAATTGGTAATTTGTATTATTTACTAACACTTATTACTATTGCACGCTATTATTACTATTACATGTTCGGCCCGTTTGTCGATCGGTTAACTGCGTCGCCTTCAATCGAAATATTGCAGGTGCGAAACCTAGTCGGTTGTGTCATTGGGCAAGGCACTTTACGGACATTGCCTAAACCCAGCGGATTAATGGGTTTTACCAAATTAACGTGTCTATACACAACACATTGCAATAGCTCCGGTAACCCGACGGTGGGCGCATGGTGATCTGACGATTGCCCATGTGCTAAACCCCTTAGTTTTCCCATTCACAGGGATAAACATGAATATCCTATCCTATCCTACAGTGTGTGGATATTTAAATGAAATATATATCTTTATGAGTCGAAGGTTAGTTTACTTAAGGGTGTCATAATCCTAAGATACCTCATGATTACAGTCGAGCTATTGGAATAATTACAATGTGCTGCTGGATGATTCATTTATATCCTTGTTTAGATGTCAGAATTTATCCCATGGTTATCATCAAACATTTCGTAGTCACATTCCAGGTGCTATTACTATTACAACGTATACATGGTTTATTTATTTGTATCAATATGGTAGAAAGCCTGTTTGTCAAGAAAATCATAAGGGATCTTATGTAAACAATCGGTTTGATGAAGCTATGCATATAAGTGTGTGTCGAATGTTGATTCAAGTTTACTGCCGAACCGCAATAATGAACAACTTATGATCAGTAAATGCAATATATATCTTATCTATCCCAACCTTGCTTGTAATAAACACGTCTTCCCGTTTGATTTTTCCCTCCTTGATCTTCGCCTCAACAGCTTCGCCGATTCCCTCCTCGTTCTGGTACACCCACGCCCCATCTATGTGCCGGTACCCTTCGTCTATCGCCATCTCGACACATCGCCTGATTTCGTCCTTTGGTGTCTGCATGCAGTTATTAGGGTTACAATTAATTAAATAAAACTTAAAACAAATCGCAGAGGCGCTTAAGCATTCCGGAGCTATCGTGTCCTTCGGCATAAACGACTTAAAATTGAGGCCCATTCGTAAGCGCGATAGATTCATAGAATTCTATATGAAAATGGACCCAATCTCAAGAGCCAATGACAGACTTAAAACTTAGCCAGGTAACACAGTAATGATTGTTTAAAAGTTTCTAATGAATCAGTTATAAACTTGTTTATATTAGTGTCGTTGCCTCCTTATACAATAGTTATGTATATAGTACATTATAAACCAGACTGCTAACCTGCCAAGTTCCGAAGCCAAGCAGTGGCATACTGGCACCGCTGTTTAACGTTAAGCTTTCAGTATACGGCATTTTGAACAATGTGAAAATCTCCTTAAAATAAAATTTGTTGCTGTTAAATAAATAAAAAAGTTTAAAAACAGTATAAGCTTATGTAGTCGGTACGCCTTACTTTTTTCCATCATACCTCTAATAAATATGATATACATTTAAGTCGAATCACCTTTACATAAACCGAAGCCTAATTGAAAAATCATTTTATGCACCTGCCCGTTTAATACCTGACACGTATTCTGGACAAACATTTTTTACTTTTATTTTTCCCACAGAACTGTGATAAATTCTACAATATTGGAAAAGTCATCTTAGCTCTGACTGGGTCTCTCACCTGACCCCTATAACCGCTGGTTCTACCCTGTTTAAACTCTACTAAAGTTGGAACTTGGAACGTTCAAAAATATTCCCGCGTTTTTAAAACTTAAACCCGATGTAGCGTGTTACCGAATGCCATTTAAAATGCCTGTCATACTTCTGTACCTAACATTTATTGTAATAAATTCAACTACAGTATAAAACTGCAATTATTGGTGCACGTTTTGCCAACCCTACAATATAACTGTGACGCAGAAATAGTTGGTTCATTTCTAATGTACACAAAACATTTATTCACTCCGACGAGTGTACACACCGTGATCGCATGAGTCAACAACTAGAACCAGTTAATCGTAATGGTCAATTTAAGACTGTGCATGAAGGCGATAAACACTTCACGGCATTGCTATAACTTACAACTGAAGAGTATCAACCACGTGTAGGCATTCACTGTTTCTAAACACATTTTGACGGTAAGTTAAAAGTTAAATATTTATGTAAGCACCGTTATTAAGCAAAATTGGTTTATTTTATACACCATATTTATAAATATAGTTTGTGTCTTCAAGCAAAAATTGATTCCAATCCGATTACCGAACTAAACTTATTTTCGATGTTCAGTTAAAGAAATATATTCTAGTCATATACGTGCATGTTTACGCTTCTTTGCCTAATATTCATAAAAGTAAAACTCTTTGCTGTGGGTTTTTAAACTATGCCGATTAGAGCATTTTTATTTAAGTTTCTAGATAACTCCTTTTTTACTCTTTTTTAAATGTCGGGTTTCGTCTTGACAATTGATCTAGGCAGATGATTCTTTAGCTAACTGTATTCAGCTGAGGTGACTTTCGCAATTCGACAACTAACGAAAGGGCTTTTATTCTTTTTTTATTTATAAGCTGGCATAGATAAGTGCATACAGTTTAACTGATTCAATTTCGCTTCTTGGTTCGTTAGGCAAATTTCTTATGCTGTGGGAATCTCTACGTATTTATAATTGTCTCTCTGTATTTTAACTACAATTTCGTCCTGTCATATGTTCATATTTTGTGCGTGGAAAGTTTCATATTTTGTGCACTGAAGCGATTAGTTTTCTGTTTCTATTTAGGGCAATATGACACATCAAAAATAATAATATTGGTTATAAAAAAGAATCGAAAATTAGGTATTAAAATAAGGTTGCAAGATTAACCCTTTATAAGGCTGTGGGAAATATATTCCCACTTGATAAATCGTTGATTAAAAGGCATTGGTATACATGTTACCGTTTTTAAACTTAATTGCGCACCTAGTGTATGAAATGTGAAAACTAAATAACCTTTAACCTTTTCACACATGTTGGTCAAATTTGTTTAGATTTGACTTTTGCTACGTCGGAATGAGTTTTTCAGAGTTGAATTTAGTATTTTAATCAGTTCAGTAGCTATATACATGTTAAACATTTAGTAAATACAGCAGTTCTTATTTAGTAACAGCGCTTGTAAGATTGTTTTAGACAGCAACATGTATTGTATGCAGTTCATAGTTTATGAGTATTTTTGAGCTGAAGTGGTTCGCATGAGTGGAAATATGTTTCCCAGCGCCCAAATATGAACCATTAATTTTTTGACGAGCCTAGAAAACTGCCTACAGCTATTATTTTGTGCAGAATAAATAAGTAGTTATGCTTGGTCAAAGTAATATGGTAGCAAGACTAGTCAAAGTGTAGGCTAAACGTTTAATATAGCTTTATATATACCATATACAGAACATTTAGCCTATCTACCCAGGGTAATTCAGACTGTCCCTCATCAGTTCAAAATTTATATATTTATTACTTGCAGTTGCAGGATACAGTGTACCAAAGTGATTGACAGTTATCCTAGATATGTCGAAAACTAAACTGTTTACAGCCGAAGAGGCATTTGATGAGTTATTTGCTCTGCCTGATCATGCCAGTGACTCCGAAGGAGAGGGAGATTTGGAGGATGAGGAGCAGACCAGCTGTGTACCGCCAGTCGTAACCGAACCGCCAAAGGATGCAATAACACCACAGATATTGACTGATGCGCCATGCTGTAGCACAGATAATACAGGTATAACCACCAGAAAAAGAAAAAAGGAGATAAAGAAAAAGTCAAATGTAGCTCCCAAAAAAAGAAAGAGTTTAATTTCTGGAAAAGAAACAAGAAAAAGAGCAAATATTTCAGCCAGTGTTGTTGAAAACAATCTTAGCATTATGTCAACTACAATTTCGAGCAGTGAGAATGAAGAAGTCTTGTCTTCCAGTGAGAGTGAGAATAATGGATGGTCGTCAGTTGTTTCAGCTCATTTTGGTGGACTTCCTAGCTTTGATAATCCAGCAGCACCAGAAGTGGAATACAGTTTCCAAGACAGTGCTTTGCCAGGCCATTTTTTTGAAAGGTTTTTTGATTGTGAACTTTTTACTATTTTATGTAATGAAACTAATAGATATGCTGTTCAAAAACAAATAAAAAACTGGACACCAACTTCTCCTAAAGAACTTCAAGCCTTTGTGGGGATTTTGATTTTGATGGGAATCCACCGACTACCTTCAATTGACTGCTACTGGTCGTCTGACCCTTTACTGCGTGTCGATGCAGTGCATGAAGTAATGCCATGCAAGCGGTTCAAGAAAGTGATTGAGGCATTTCATTGTAATGATAATCTGAGTGCAGTCAAACATGGAGAGGTGGGTTATGACAAATTACATAAAGTCAGACCTCTCCTTGATTTGTTGAATTTCAAATTTCAAAAAGAATACAAACATTCGTCATGTCAGTCTATTGATGAATCTATGATTTTGTTCAAGGGGAGGTCTTCTATGAAACAATATATGCCAATAAAACCTATAAAACGTGGGTACAAAGCTTGGATAAGAGCAGATCCAACCACTGGATATGCGTCTCAGTTTGAAATTTATACTGGGAAGAAAACCGCAAATGATGTGCAATGTTCGGATACTCTTGGGAGTAGAGTTATTAAAACTCTCTGTAATAGTATAAAGGTTGAAGAATATGACACTCCACTTCTTGTTGTTTATGACAACTTTTTTAGCTCTTTCGAAATTATGGACTACCTCTTTGAGAAGAAAATTTACTCTGTGGGAACAGTGCGGTCCAACAAAAAGAATTTGCCAAAGGTTATGAAACAAAAGTGTGACCTGAAAAGAGGTGAATGTAAGTACTTTACAAAGCAGGCGGTATGCGCAATACAATGGAAGGATAACCGTCCTGTAAATTTGCTGACAACAGCACACGATCCGGCTGACAACACTGAAAGTAAAAAGGACTCAGAAAGATGGCAGTAGAGTATCAATTTCATGTCCGAAAGCAATCCGTGACTATACTGCATATATGAGAGGTGTCGACCGGTTTGATCAGCTAAGAGAATACTACACCGTTTCACGTAGGTCAAAGAAGTATTGGTTTCGACTGTTTTATTTCTTGGTGGATGCTTCTCTTGTGAATTCCTACATTTTGCAGTCTATTTTCCATGGAGGTGACCTAAAAAGCTGCAATCACCTAGATTTCAACATACGAGTCGCACAGTTTTTGATAGGAAATTTTTCTTCACGCAAGAAGAGTGGGGCAAAGTCTATGTATTTCATGAAAAAGAACAATGTAGAAAGTGGAAAGAGTCTGGGAGTTCCAGCAGAAGTAACATTTTCTAATCTTGGTTGTCATTTTCCACAGCCTATTTCATCATACCGACGATGCCGCCTCTGCTCTACAACCAAACAGGATAAACGAAGCAAGATTATCTGCAGCAACTGTATGGTTCCTCTATGCATTGTGCCTTGCTTCACTAAATTTCATCACAAGTGAACATGTTTTTAAGATTTATCATTGTTTTTTATTGTTGCTGTTCGATAATTATCTTTCGTTCGAATTTTTATCCAAACCAATTTTACATTTGTAGTGATAAAATGTAATGCTGTAAGTGTAAATGTTGTTAAATGATGCAATAATGGATTTAATTCAATTAATTTAACTTTTGTTGGTGTTTATGTGGACATTTAAATTTGTGTAACATTGGTCATAACCAGGCGGTGGGAAAAATATTCCCGGTTTTCATGGGCAGTGGGAAGTATATTCCCGTTCTATTACTGCATGAACCTGTGTAAAAATAAAAACAAAATTTGGGGGAAATGGCTTGTTGTTGTTGAGGCATGCAATAAATATAGTTTATTTCTACATGCACCTTTTATTGTAATTCCGCCCGTTAAAGGGTTAAAACAAATTTAATGTGATATCATCAATCATATATATTAGTTGGTAGACTGATTACGTAGTACTCAAAAATAGTTGTCACAACTGGGGCAGTATTTTTTTTCTATACACGTTCCTTAAAAACTAATGAGAGAAAAGGTTTCAATTCAATTTTGTACATTGTACCTCAGTAAGAAAGCCTAGTTCAGCTGTTCCCAAACTGGGCGCCGCGGCGCCCTGGGGAGCCGCGAGACTTTGCCAGGGGCGCCACGAAAGCATGCGGAAGTTGCTGCATTTATTGTTTTTCTTACAAAAAAACAGTACATGTGCGTTACACCATTAAAATGTTAATTGGTGATGATTGAGCCTGGTGTGCAACCCCATACACTGACATACAGTATTCGTTTTACTTGTTAAAAATCCATTGTTCGGTGTTATTTACCACTATTTGCTAACTAACATGGCATTGTTTTTCGAATACTGGTTTGTCAAATAACTGTTTTGCTTTAATTGACTGTTCGTCACTTTAGTTTTAGTGAATAGTTTGAATGGTTATCCAAATCGTCCGGCCCGTTGGTCTAACGGTTAAGTGCGTCGCCTTTCAATCGAAAAGGTTGCAAGGTGCGAAACTAGGTCGCTAGCTAGTCGGTTGTGTCCTTGGGCAAGGCACTTCACGGACATTGCCTGAACCCAGCGGATTAATGGGTTCTACCAAATTGAAGGAACGTTTCGATCATAAACAACACACTGCAATAGCTCCGGTAACCCGACGATGGGCGCGAGGCGATCTGACGATTGCCCGTGTTTTAACCCCCTTGGTTTTCCCATTCACGGGGATAAAGATGAATATCCTTATCCAAATGCGCCCTAGTCTTGATATACAATATACAATACATGCAGTTCGAAAATTTTGGCTTTATGAAGAAAAGGTTATAATACTACCAATTATTTGTGTGTGTTGTAGCCCTATATGATTTCGACGTTTTTTTAAAAATTAGGTAGAACATATTTATTCATTGGGTTAAGAGTATGCCCGCTAAATGTCTTGCAAAAGAACACATATGACTTGCAGTCGATCGGTTTTAGATTTGCAACACTTCGGCTAGGATGTACTGATCCACCATCAAGCTAATTTTGACAAAAATTTTGATATTTTACGGACATTGCCTGAACCCAGCGGATTAATAGGTTCTACCAAATTGAAGGAACGTGTCTATCATATACAACACACTGCAATAGCTTCGGTAACCCGACGATGGGCGCGAGGTGATCTGACGATTGCCCGTGTGTTAACCGCCTTGGTTTTCCCATTCACGAGGATAAAGTTAAATATATATCCTATCCTATATCCTATCTTCGTCTTGTCGAAATGCGTGCTACTAACTGTGCCATTTAGCCATTTGAACTTTTGAGATGACGAGATATGGAATTTTGGTTTGACTGTACAGTATTCCGCTCTGTTAAATATCAAAATTGTGCAAACATTCTAAAACTCTTAACCTGTTTGCCAAATTCCCTTTTGAATAAACACTATTTACAAATTCCTTAGACATTTTACAAAAAATAATATCGGCGTCGGAAATGTAGAAAAGCAAAGATTTTTGTTGGTTTTGGCTCAACAGGCATATCATACTAATCCTAATAGTGCATTATAATAACGTTCATACACTTTATATGTTGGGATCGGTTCCCGGAGTAAACTAGGTAGCGCAGGATATTTCGGTTTATGTCCGTGAGTGGAAAAATGTAGGATAGCGTTATTCCACGTACATAGGTTATAGATTACCACGCAAAAACATAAGCGATCGTTCGCTCCCACATAATCATCAGATTAACCACTTCCCATCGTCGAGTTACCCAAACTATTGCAGTGTGTTGTGTATAATTAACACATCCATTCAATTATAGTAAAAAACATTTTTCAGCTGGGTTGGGGGGTTCTCCGCTTCGAGAATTGATCAAGATCTAATATACCTATGACTCTGGATTTAACAACTTTTGTTATTATGATTTGTTTTGGCTTTCTTAACTTTTTATTTTCCAATATCATGTACAGTATACTTGTTATAATCGCAAAATCAACAATTGTAATTATCCACAACATCCCAAGTCCTCATTCGCTGTAGTTACTACGAAATGGCCAGTACTTTGCGTCGTTTGTTCTGCAAAAAAATATAATTTCGACATGACGTTAGTTAAAACTTGGGTAATAGTTTCTATATAAATAGGTGCATCTGCATCATAAGAATATGTTACTACTTGACATTCTGAACTTATTTGGTAATTTCCTTTTTTTAATAATTTGTAGATTTAGCCTTCTGTTCACTGCACAACGCAGTCTATAACCAGAAACACACTTGTGTGGCAGGACACACTTTTTGAATCATAATATAAATCACGCCGTTATTTACTTGTCCATTCCACAAGCTCGCCAGTTACGATCCAGCCCAGCTATGGTTTTCATGTCTTCCTCTGATAAGGTGAAGTCGAAAACCTGAGGAAAAGTTTAACCATTCAATATCACAATCATATATTATTATTGGTCGAGTCCAGCAAACGGAAAAATTGCCCATTAAGTTGCCGCCGATGTGACCTGTTTCTTCGGTCAACTTACTGTTATGCAGTAAATATCACCGAAAATTAAGCACCTTGTAAACTAATACTTATCTGGTTAAATATTAGCCAGGTTATCATTAATAACTCATCACTAAACAAATGTTTGCTTTTCCATAGTTAGTAAAATCTCGTGGACATATATAGCTTACAATGTTCACATATTTAGCCAAATTTGTCCTACCGTGTTCTAACGAACATACATCCTTAATAAAATTTTCATGATGTTTATACCTGCGCATTTTCTTTAATGCGATGAGCCTTCACGCTTTTCGGGATAACACTGATGTTGCGTTGAATTTGGAATCGCAGCGCAACTTGGGCTGCGGATTTGCCCAGTTTTTTGGCGACTGCGTTTAGAGTTGGGTCGTCCAACACCACCGGCTCTTCTGGCTTCGCCCTGTCAAATAAATTTAAGAGTAAGTCACTGACTTGACCGCTATATTCCGAATCCATGATAGGCGCGCTTTAGGCCTTTTATGGGTTAAATTTCTGGTCCGGGTGGATACCGTGGACCCCCCCATACTAATGTAATGCAAGTCACTGACTTTGATATGTTGGCCCTTCGGATTTGTGTTGAAACCCATGGTTACTAGAACCCTTAAACGTTACATCGGTATTCACGCTAATTGTTCGCCAAAATTGCAAAAAAACTGTTCCGATTGTATTCTACAAAACAGCTTCATGCTCATCCAATAAATGTTCTATTGAATTTACCATGGTCTCTGTGCAGATCCCAACGGACTATATGCAGTCACTGCGATTCCCTTTGATTGAAGGAATTCAATCCTCTTCGTATCAGCGAGATAAGGATGAACTTCAATCTGATTCACAGCGGGTATAACCGAACATTCTTTGAGCAAGCGACTGACTTGAAATTCATTGAAGTTGGAAACTCCAATATTTTTTCCAAGTCCTTCCTTGTGTATCGCTTCCATGGCCTAATAAGATCGAAAAAATAATGTTAGTAACATAATGCATTGGGTTGGAGTAGTATAATAGTAAAATACGCAAGAATACATACGAAGGGTGTTTTAGAATATGCAGAATATGTATAGATTACACTAGGCAGATTAAAATACATAACCCGCATCAAAAACAGTTAAAGTATTTATTTAATAAATTGCAGGAAAAAAATAATTTATCAAGAAGACACTCCCACACCTAGACCATTGACACAAGGTCGATCCCGTCCTTGACTTGTAAAAGTTAATCCCTTCACCGACTAGGATACAAATACAACAAACCTTCCAAGTATCAACATAATCAACATCGGTGTATAAGAATTTCCCATTTTCATCTTTGGGTAAACTCTCTTTGCCACTTTTCTACAAAATAAAGTATTTGTTCATGTCTGTTGGGCAATGCGTTTGCTATGTTACCCTTATTTACTTTTCCAAAGACTAGATGACCACAATTTAAGCTAAGTTCTTAAAACATTCTGCGATTATTAATATTTGATCATGTTTTATAAAAGTAAATACGTCACTAGTTATGGGTCCCATTTGAAAAATTGGGACACATATTGTTTTTGTGTTTTTGTGGAATAAAACTTTGTCATTTGTTGGACAACATGGTCTTGATATGCAGAAACTAAAAATTTGGGTGAAAAATTAAGGGGAATTCCCCTGGGAGGTTAAAAAGCAAAACGGTATTTTTTTGAAAAATTGCGCTTTTTGTGGCATAGCGCTTGAACGGCTGCTCCAATTTGAATAGGATTTGGTGGAATGTAAGTGCATTAGT
>CH003001.1:339319-357606 GCA_000149265.1 Ciona savignyi | reverse complement strand
CGCAAGGGTCAGCTAAGCCGATGTGCAATGGCAAAGCCTCGCCCTGGACCCACTGGCTGCCTGATCCCAGTATTTTTTTTTTTTTTTTTTTTCTTTTTTTTTCGTCAAACGCTTGACAGGCGTTGCATGTCCCCCCGACATCTACCAAAAGGAATAATGGAATCGCAATGAAAATTAGTGATTTATTAGACAACATGGTCTAGATATGCAAAAACCAAAATTTTGGGTGATAAATCCAAAGGGAATTCCCCTGGGAAGTTAAACACCAAAACGGTATTTTTTATGAAAAAAATAGCTTTTTGTGGCATAGCGCTTAAACGGCTGCTCCAATTTGAATAAGATTTGGTGGAACGTAAGTGCATTAGACACTGATTTAACACTTGGAAGAAATAAAAATTTTACCTAGGAAAATACCCTAAAAAATAAGATTTTGTTCTCAAATCATGATTGTGACAGGCATGGCATGTCGCCCCGACATCTACCAGAAGGAATAACGGAATCGTAATGAAACTTAGCCATGTGTTAGACAAGATGGTCTAGATATGCAGAAACCAACATTTTGGGTGATAAATCCCGGGGAATTCCCCTGGTAGGTTAAAAACCAAAACGGTATTTTTTATGAAAAATTTAGATTTTTGTGGCATAGCGCTTAAACGGCTGCTCCAATTTGAATAAGATTTGGTGGAATGTAAGTGCATTAGGCACTGATTTAACACTTGGAAGAAATAAAAAATTTACCTAGGGAAATACCCTAAAAAAAAGATTTTGTTCTCAATTCATGATTGTGACAGGCATGGCATGACGCCCCGACATCTACCAGAAGGAAGAATAAAATAGTAATAAAGCTTTGTCATTTGTTAGACAACATGGTCGAGATACGCAGGAGCAAAATTGTGGGTGATAAATCTAGGGGAATTCCCCAGAGACGTTAATAACCAAAACGGTATTTTTTTCTAAAAAAACTAGTTTTTTTGGCATAGCGCTTAAACGGTTGCTTTAATCTGATTTAAATTTGGTGAAATGTAAGTGCATTAACTACTAATTTAACAATTAGAAAAAATAAAAAATAATATTCAGGGAAATACCCTAAAAAAATAAGATTTTGTTCTCAAATCATGATTGTGACAGGCATGGCATGACGCCCCAACATCTACCAAAAGGAATAATAAAATAGTAATAAAGCTTTGTCATTTGTTAGACAACATGGTCTAGATACACATGAGCAAAATTGTGGGTGATAAATCTAGGGGAACTCCCCGGAGACGTTAAAATCCAAAACGGTTATTTTTCTGAAAAAATAGCTTTTCGGGCCATAGCATTTGAACGGCTGCTCTAATTTTAATCAGATTTGGTGAAATGCTGGATCGTTAGCCACCATGTGTCAATTAAAAGAAAAAAAACATTTACTTAGGGTAACTCCCTTAAAAACGAAGATAAGTTCCTGACTCATGATGGTGACAAGCATGCCACATTGCACTGACATCTCCAACAAGGATTCGACAAATCAGATTAAAACTTTAAGAATTGTTAGATAACATGGCCCACATATGTAAAAACAGAAACTTAAGTACTAACCCCATGGGGAATTCCCCGAAGCCATTAAAAACTAAATCGGGCTATTTTAGGAATTTAGCTTCATTTCAATACAGCACTTGAAAAAAAGCTTTAATTTAAAACATTTGTGGTGGAACCTTCGTAAATCTAACACGATTGTTATTTTTTTACCTACACATGGAGAAGAAGTTTGGTTTGATAACTATGGGACCCATGCGTTTTTGCTTGCAGAAACAAAAACTACATACTCAGTTTATAAAATACAAAATGTGGTTAGGGACCCTGTAGCATGAATATATGGCATACAACAAGTGTTTTACAAATAGTGGTGGTTAAACACGTGGTTGACACTCTCTAGTTTTGTGTAGTATATACTTTTATGCCCTGTTCCAAATTTAACAGGTCTATATGGCATGTTTGAGATTTTTGTGAATGTCGTTTTGTAATAAAAGAACATAACATAAGATGTGACTTGCGATCCAAACCCGATGGCGTTATTTTTTCAATAACTTTATAAAATTTACCATAACCAGGATCCCACCTTCATGGACCACGGCCAATGCATAAGGTACAAATCTACGTAATCCGTCTTTAAGAAGCCAAGTGTTTCAAGCAGTGATTCCCGTACATCCGCTGTTTCGTGGAAAGTGCTCCATAGCTGTATGTGTCGGGTTGAAGTTTACTAGTGTGTATTCTAGTTGGTAGATAATAATTGTTTTTTTGTATTATTTTCTGACACAACACTTGCACGCTATTACAATGTGTGGATATTTAAATAAATTGTATCTTTGTGAGTCGATAGTTAGTTTACTAAAGGGTGTCATAATCCTAAGATACCTCATGATTAAAGTCGAGCTGTTGGAATAATTACAATGTGCGGCTTAATGATTCATTCATATCATTGTTTAGATGTCAGAATTTATCTATGGTTATCATCAAACATCTCGTAGTCACAATTGAAGTGCTATCACTATTATACTTATACATGGTTTATTAATTTGTATCATTAAGGTAGAAAAAAACCTGTCTTGTCAAGAAAATCATAACAGATCTTATGATAACAGTCGGGTTGATGAAGCTATGCATATAAGTTTGTGTGGAATGTTGATTCAAGTTTACTGCCGAACCGCAATAATGAACAACTTATGATCAGTAAATGCAATATATATCTTATCTATCCCAACCTTGCTTGTAATGAACACGTCTTCCCGTTTGATTTTTCCCTCCTTGATCTTCGCCTCAACAGCCTCGCCGATTCCCTCCTCGTTCTTGTACGCCCACGCCCCATCTATGTGACGATACCCTTCGTCTATCGCCATCTCGACACATCGCTTAATTTCGTCCTTTGGTGTCTGCGTGCAGTTATTAGGGTTATAATTAATTATATAAAACTTAAAACAAACCAGAGGCGCTAATTTTGTATTTAGGCATGAACATTTTAAAAAAAATGATAAGCGCAACCGATTCACAGAATTCCACATAAAAATGGACCCTATCTCACGAGCCAATAACAGAACCTATCTAGGTAACAGGGTACGGATTGTTTAAAAGTTTTCTGATAAATCTTTTATAAACTTGTTTATATTGTTGACGCGTTGCCTGCTTGTATATAATAGTAATGTATATAGTACATTATAAACCAGACTGCTAACCTTCCAAGTTCCGAAGCCAAGCAGTGGCATACTGGCACCGCTGTTTAACGTTAAGCTTTCAGTATACGGCATTTTGAACAATGTGAAAATCTCTTTAAATAAAATTTGTTGCTGTTAAATCAATAAAAAAGTTTAAAAACAGTATAAGCTTATGTAGTCGGTACGCCTTACTTTTTTCCCATCATACCTCTAATAACTATGATATACATTTAAGTAAGTCAAATCACCGTTACATAAACCGAGCTTAATTGAAAAATCATTTTATGCACCTGCCCGTTTAATACCTGACATGTATTCTGGACAAACATTTGTTTACTTTTATTTTTCCGACAGAACTGTAACTAATTCTACAATATTGAAAAAGTCATCTTACCCCTGATTGGGTCTCTCACCTGACCCCTATAACCGCTGGTTCTGACCTGTTTAAACCCCACTAAAGTTGAAGCGTTCAAAAATCTTCCCGCGCTTTTCAAAATTTGAGTCCAATGTAGCGTGTTACCGAATGCCATTTTTAAATCCAATGCCTGTCATATTTTTCTGTATCCAACATTTATTATAATAAATTCAACTTTAAAATTGCAATGAATGGTGCACGTTTTGCCAACCCCACAATATAACTGTGACGCAGCAATAGTTGGTTCATTTATATTGTACACAAAACATCTTTTCACTGTGACAAGCGTAGGCTACACATCCTGATCGCGTGAGCCAACAAATATAACCAGTTAATGTTAATGGTCAATTTAAGACTGTGCATATGGGCGATAAACACTTCACGGCATTGCTATAACTTACAACTGAAGAGTATCAACTAGGTGTAGGCATTAACTGTTTATAAACACATTTTAACGAATTAAGCAAAATTTTGCGTTATTAAGAAAAATTGGTCTATTTTATACACCATATTTATAAATATATTTTGTGTCTCCAAGCAAAAAATGATTCCAACCCGATTACCGAACTAAACTTGTTTTCGATGTTCAGTTAAAGAAATATATTCTAGTTATATACGTGTAGCCTATGTTTACGCTTCTTTGCCTAATATTCATAAAAGAAACTGTTTGCTGCGGGTTTTTAAACTATGCCGATTAGCGCATTTTTATTTAAGTTTCTATATAACTCTTTTTTACTCTTTTTTAAAATGAGGGTTTTCGTCAGAATAAGCTTGGTATTTGGGTCTGTTTCTTGACAATTGATCTAGGCAGATGATTCTATAGCTAACTGTATTCAGCTGAGGTGACTTTCGCAATCCGACAACTCACGAAAGGGCTTTTATTCTTTTTTTATTTATAAGCTGACATAGTTAAGTGCATACAGTTTAACTGATTCAATTTCGCTTCTTGGTTCGTTAGGCAAATTTCTTATGCTGTGGGAATTTCACCCGTATTTATAATTGTCTCGCTGTATTTTAACTATTAATTCGTTATGTCGTATGTTCATATTTTGTGCGTGGGAAGTTTCATATTTTGTGCACTGAAGCGATTAGTTTCCTGTTTTTTGCAGCGTAAATCATTTCCTGTGGTTCTGTTTAACGCCTGCCAAGCCTCGTGTACAAACGAATTAATTATAAAAGGAAATTCTTGTGTTTCCTGTTATAATTCGATAACCATAGGCAAATGCATGCACCAAAAAGGCGACACTATCTGCTATCTTACAATTCTTGTCTCCTTTTCAAAAGAAAAGAATCTATAACACCGTTTTCGTAATATATATAGAATATTCATTTATAGTCTATACGCAATTCAATTTGAGCAGTTCCTAGTCTTGGTCTTTTCCTGATCTACCACTGCATATCCTACATATATTAGTTAAAATTTTGTTTCAAATAATATTCAAAATGCCTTTTCCAAATAATTGACTTAGATTTAACACCTGTCTTATTTAAATGTCTTGCTGAAACACATAAAATGGAATGGTTGCTATTGGTAAACTTTCAGCTCTTGATCAGGCTCGCTCCTACTACCAGCAAAACTCCCGGAACAATTTGTTTCTGTTTCTTAGAGGAATAATTTTTCAATAAACACAATAGAAAACTTAATCTTATTTCAGGTGGGGCCACGTTACAGTATGGATATATCAAATTACCTCGTGACCCTAGTCGTGTTCATCTGTACTAATACCTTAGTCTGTAAGAATATGTTCATGTACAAACGGGTACAAATATCTCGAAACTTACATTGTTAACAAGAATTCGACTTGATTCGGAGAATTGTTTTACATTTTTATTAGTGATGATACCCTTGTTATTTGAGTTTATGTACAAAGCACAAAATAGCTTTTCAGTCAACAACTAAAATGAGTAAAACCAAACAGAACATTTTTCGCAGTGTGACTTAACGTTAAAATGATGGAATCAATACATTCATTGTAACTCAAATATGGGTTACGTCAGTAATAACACGTGCGAAACCAAATTTACCAAGTGATTCAATTAACACAATTATTTAACATATAAGGTTACGATAGTGTCTGTTGCAAAGGATGTTAGTTAAAGACTGGTCAGTCATTATTCTAATATCAAGATAAATTTTATAAGATAGGACACAAGGTTTAATTTGTATCTTTAACCTTTGCTGGGTTATCGAATGAAGCATCTTCCAAACGATATCGTGCCGTTCCTTTATACTTGTTCGTGGTGGCGAGTTTTCTGCATGCAACAAGTTTACGAACCAAGTTTGGTAGCCACTACATGTAGCCTATACAATTTTAGAAATTGTTTTAAAATTTTCGTTTTCTTTGCTACTTACGTGTAATTGTAGATGAGAAAAAAGATAAGAACGATACAACACAGCAATACCACCCCCAATACTACCCCGATGATAGTAGCTGGAACATTAAGTTGATCACCAGTTAAAACCTGTCAAAAAGGGTATTTTATATACATTGTTGCAATATTATTTTAACCGACTACATGTCATCTTTTTGCCAAGTTTTTTTAATGACCAATAATTCCTGAACTATAATCCAACACGACGAATACTGGAACTGATATATTTTCACTTTTATAAAAAAGTCCGACGGGTTAGTCTGGTGGTTTAGTGCGGCACCTTTAAGCCGGCGGGTTGCAGATACGAAACTGATTGCTAGCTAGTCGGTTGTGTACTTGGGAAAGGCACTTAACGGACATTAATGGGTTCTACTAAATTAAAGAAACATAAGAATCATACACAGCACACTGCAATAGCTCCGTGTAACCCGACGGTGGGCGCGAAGTAATCTAACGATTGCCCGTCACTCCTTGGATAAACATGAATATCCTATCCTATCCTACCCATAACCTATATATTGTTTACCGCTGCTGTCGTTACTGATACAGTTGTGGTCTGTTGAATTATCTCAACGCACATCAGTCCATCAATAGCGAGGTACTTGGTAGCATTACAGGAACATCTGTAGCTTCCTAGGGTGTTGATGCAAATCTCCTGACAGCCACCGTTGTTTTCCATGCACTCGTTCTTATCTGTATATTAGGCATGGATGAATTATAGATAAGCCATAGGTGTAGACTAATCACTAAGGGTAAATTGATGAACAATATCTGGGTTCCGAACCGGTAATATCAGAATATTTCGATTATTTCAGCTGATATTTCTAAAATTTGATATGCTGTTTTAAATATAAATTTTTGGCTTGTTATTCTCGAAACCCGGTAAATTCTAGTTTGTTGTTAAGGCATATATTGTTTATCGGGGTTTAAAGAAATACCGATTCAAAAGCATTGAATAAACACCACGTTAATTGACAACATAATTGACTTCAGCCATTCAGAACTTCATGCTTAAGTGCTTTAGAATTAACCGTTACGTTAGATCGTGTCGTTCCAGTGATCTTGTTTGGTAAATTGTTTCCAGTGTTTGAAACACGACTAGAGACAATTTTAGATGGTATTGTACGGTCGTATGGCCAATTGGTTAACGCGACCGATCCATATACCGACTCTTATACAAAAAACGGTCCTGGTGACAAGCCCATCATGGGTTCGAACTTGGCACGGTAAAAATTGCTTTCGATAACATCAGAGTAATAACACGATTCCGTGTAGGGGAATAGAAGTCGAAATGATTCAGCATATTTCAAATAACCGCATCATATTTTAAACATATATATCTTGCGAAACGTGCGTTCGAAACAGGGATTGTCTATAAATAAAATACCCAGTCAGTTTCAAGCTTAAGACATATAACCATCGATTGCCCCTGACCGTGCACCTACCTAGGCAACTAGGAAGAGCTGAGAAAGTGTTACTTGAAGTGCACATAACGTCCGGGTAGCCATTCATCACATAACCTCGGTTACAGGTGTAGCTTAGGCCGGCTTCGCACTTCTGCCAAGAACCGTTCGGGACAACTGGAGCTGGTCCGCAGCTTCCGACTGTGGTTGTACAAGATAAATGGCTGAATTTAGTAAAAAAAAACAATATATAAACCAGTCCGAATTACACCATATAATTTTACTGCGGGTGGCTGAAAACCTTCCTAACCACCAACACGACTGTGTCGATGGAAAGAAACTTGCCAAACGTCCTTTCTTTTTTTAATACAAGTGTTGATATAAGCGTTAATTCGTACAATACGACTAGCAATATATATAGATCTATAATGAAATAATTTTTACAAAGTGCTTAAAATTCTCAATGGGAACATATGATAAAAGGAAAGTTTGTAACTTTTTTACCTGTGGTGTCTTCTTTCCAATGACTCAAATCAAGTGAAGCAATTGAACTGCAACTAACAAAACCGGCTGGGTATGTGGTCAAGGCAAAGACGTCTCTGGAAATTTGTGTCAATCCGCTATTATCACAGATAACCCGGGCGAACGTCAATTTTTGAAGTGCAGTCAACTGTATAAAGGTGTGTACTTCTTTAACCTGAATGTACTATACAACTACTAAAAACACATTGGTCGTTTAATATTAATTAAACTTGAAATATGAATATATTGCTAATTTACCGTAATATCTCGGCTGTCAAATAAGACGTCAAAGTTCCTATTAGCCATATTTGATGCGTTAAGGGTGGATGGGGTATTCATGTGTATACAAATAACCTACTGCGCAACAATTTTTACCTGTTACAATCATCGACTTACTTGCGGAGTGGTAAAAACACCAGGGTTTTCATAATAAAATTTGTCCCCGTTTCTGAGAAACTTGAACTGCCGGCTGATAAGACAAGTGAAAACTTTTCCGTTTCTTGAATCAAGGGTAAAATCTTCTGCTAACCCAGCCAACCAGAGGTCAATGTTCCTGTATAAATCAATGTATAAGTATACAACTTTTAGAATAAAGTATCACTGTTAGTATTTTGTCAATTAAAACTAAAAACTAATAATGTTGCTTGTGATATTTTCGTTGCAGCCTGTTTATGGTGTTCAGAACTGGGCTTTTATTACTTTTAATTAATATTAAATAAAATTACAAAAGTATGTCCCAAGGGAAATAAAAATGTAAAAAACGCTACAGTCACTCAGATATGAGCATAATATGGCGAATTCAAGTTTTATAACGCCCTCCGTTGCCCCATTCACGGGATAAACTAGTACCACGGGAATAAACATACGTACGTTTTGCTACAATCCTAACTTGTTTAGGCGTTGAGTCTACCTCGTTTCAATAGGTAACACTATACTAGTCAATCACATGTTAGTGTTCATTAAGAAACACGCATTTAGGCTAATGACCATGTTTAAGTTAGAGGTACAAACTTCTCAGAAACCCGCTCCATCAGAAGGTGTTTATTGTTCAATGCTACTGGACTATACATAGAGTTAAACAATTAGATAAATGCAGACAATAAATAATCATACCCGGGATGTTTGTACAAAGCCTCCAGTTTATCTCGTAACTCTTTACTAGAAATCTCAGATGCGATCTGCAAGAAGTTTTCTGCTCTTGGGAGTCCGCACTCTTCCCTCCAATCGTTGTAAAGCGGAAGAGCATGGTCTCTTCCCCTCTGTAGATTCAACGAGGCAAGGTCCAGAGCAACCTGCATAACCGACCACACCGCTCAGTTAAATGCATTGGCTATTAATTTATTAAGGCCATAACAAGGCACCTTGTGAGTTTAGGATAGGATAGGATATTTATGTTTATTCCCGTGAATGGGAAAACCAAGGGGGTTAATTCACGGACAATCGCAAGATCAACTCGCGCTCACCGTCGGGTGACCGGAGCTATTTCAGTGTGTTGTGTATGATAGACACGTTCCTTTAATTTGGTAGAACGTATTAATCCGCTTGGTTCATGCAATTTCCGTTAAATGCCTTGCCCAAGGACACAATTTAATGTCCACCTTGCCTTCTTTAACCGAAAATGTGTCGGTGAACAAGATACTGAACTAGCTACGTAGTTAATAAAAACATGGAGGTTATTAAATTTTAAATGATTATATTGTGGTTTTACGGATATTATGTATGAATAAAGAAGCCATTTTACAATTTAATTACGAATTTACTTCAATGACGTTTCTCCAAAAGTTTGCTTTCATGATTATCTATTGTCGCTCGCTTACTGAGACGATACGCTGACGTTTGCATAATCGGCATCACGCGTGTGGTCGCACGATGGACCGCAGCAGTGATTTTACTTTTATAAATTTCAAATCCTAAGCGTGGCATGATCTTCAAAATGTCTGTTCCTGACATCACAGATTTTGCGGTATAAGGTCAACTAATAAACATTCCAGAAATGGGCTAATAAAGCTTTCTTATATCCGGTTATTTTAATATGCCAATCATTCATGATCCTCGTACCATGATATAACAAAATGGCCCTAACCTGTCGGAATCGGGTTGGCAGAGATTTCGCCATGTCTAACCCGCTCCAAGTGGCCCTATTCCCAATCCCTTTCCCACATTACTTAAAGTTATATTTCCTATTGCACTTAATTATCGTTATTTCATTCAGATGGATTAAAAAAGATTGCCTATGTAGTAGTATAACATAACGATGTAAATAGAATCAATGTTTACCCGATTTTCTAGTGCAAAGAGCTTTTCTCTCAGCTCATCGTGCATCATTTCCAAGGGACGCACCAACTTAGCGGGTTTGCCGATTAATCCTGTAAATATTAAAGAGTGCCAACCAAACACATTTTGATTGTATGACGTGTATTTATTTCTGATATCAAAAACGATCATGTTCCTTTGATAATTAATCACACATGGTGTGTATAGTTTGTTTCTGCAAGCGTAAACTATATAATGTGTTTAATGTGTGAGTTACCAATGTTCTGTGAGCGAAATGTATTATTGTCAGTTACCAAAAATAAAACAAAAGTCATCTGTTTAATAAATACCTATATCCCTATTATAAAACAAAGGTTAATCCTATTTTACAGCTGCTTCTTGGTTATAGCGGAAAGAAAAAACACTCCCTTCCAGAGTTTGTAGAAAATGCAGACAAACTTAATATATACCCCTTTGTGCAAGAGAAACCCATATTAACATAAGTAAATGTTTTCGTGCATTTAATTTTAGAAATCCATAGCAAATAATACTCTTTTTACATCTGCATTATGCGTTTTTTTAAGAAATCTGACACACACATAAACGCATACATATATATATCTGGTTAAACTCACCCCTTAGGATCGGGTCAGCACCACCCTCCCTGATCATTCTCCAAGGTGAGAAGAATGCATTGTGTAGAAGAATAGTAGGGTACTGGGGGTGGTCGTTGTACGACTCGTCCAACCGTCGAAACATAGGAGATATGGTGGCATGCCCAAATCGGAACGCAGCTGTTGCGAAAACGTTGGAAACTGATGGGTTCTCGGAGGGTTTGTACCCTGAGTAGGTTCCCATCATTGCCATTCCGGTCGCTCCGATAATTTTCGGAAGGTACTCTCTTAAATAATGTTGTATTTTTTTCAATACTACCGCTAAATCTAAGTATAAACCTAAAGCCTACAATGCATATGTAAATCACAATATAACCGTTATTAAAAAATAAGGATGATTGTTTCGAATCCCAAATGAAAAATACTCTTTTATCAGGCCTTTTCCAAATATTGCTATGACAATTGCGTTTTATGTTCTCGATTGTGCCTGACACAATTAGGGCAAATAAATAAGAAAACTGTAATGTTACATATAACTGATTTCTATGAACATATATGTTTTTTATTTCTTAATTTATTAACAAATATGTTTTTTATTTCTTAATTTATTAACAAATATGTTTTTACTTCTTGGTAGATATTATGTAGAATTAAAGTCGCATGCATCTCCGTGCGTAAGACAACATCATAATACAAGGGTAATCGCCTGGTCGATTCCTCACGGATAATTACATCGTGCGGTCAGTCAGGCACTGGACCCCTTGCTATCGATCAGTATTTGTATGATATTTCTATGAAAGTCCTTTTGTACTAACTTCCAATTTACGACTTGATGATAAGCCCCAATTATTTTTCTGGTTTCCTGGTACAAAATTTCTCCGTTCCAGTGGGGGTTAAGCGTCCGCAGTTCACGAGCTATCCTGTTGTGTTCCCTTACCCATAGGGTGTGGATTGTTGACAGTGTAAGGTGCTCGCTCACCCTAAAAAACAATTAACCGATTACCACTTAAAATATACATTAACTGTATTTCCAAGTAGAAAATGTCAACCACTTGTTAACTGCCACTATTCTAAAACCCTTTTAACTGTACGCTATATTTTTCTGCTTGCATGAACGACCGAGTTCCCTGCTTACCTAATCAAAAACTACATTCCATCTATGTATACCAACACAATAGAACAATATCTCGTTAACCGTCTGTGATCCTTCAGATATAGACGTCGTACCTAAACTTATCAAAATAGTGTCGTACCTAACTTATCAAAACGTATTTATTCTTTTGTATACCTTAGCCGAGTGTTTATTGTTAAAGTTAATATTAATTATAACCGCCTTTGTACAACACGATCTCCTTTGGGACGATCAATCTCGACCAAAAGACATTGATTGACCAATTTGCATCAAAGGCAATACAGGAAAATTGTATGAGAAAACAGTTAAATTAAATTGATCACAGGTAAACGGAAATTAGAATTACCTTCCATCTCCCGCGTGAAAACAATTGATTTTGATTCCGCTAACATCCCTTGAATCCTGGACGCACGCCTTGGATGGGTCGAAGGGTAGATATTCCCTGTTTCCCACTGCAAGCATACGTATTTTTAAAACATTTAAATGTAGGTAATCCATAGCCGAGGAAACTAAATTCTTTAAAATCGTGTTCAAATGACAATTAAATACGTGTAAAGCACGAATATAATTGTCATAGCTCGACTAGCAAGCAACCAGTTTCGTATCGGACACCCTTCGGCGGAAAGGCGATGCGCACGAACCCACCAGATCAATCTGTCGGGCATTTAATGGAATTCCTTTGGTAAGGTTATGGTTTTAAGAGATTTTCATAAATAAAAGTTACAACCAAAATAGCAGCAGTGCCATAACAACGTATGTAAGGCAAGTCATTTCCCGCCACAAAAAGGAGTACACAAAAAAAGCAAACTATTCTAAAAAATAATATGCCTTATCCTCCAACAATATCCCTAGTGCGTTTCTCACAAAAAATTATATCTTTATAGAATTTTTGTATTTCTGTACTTTTCAGTCTGTTTCAGGGCAATTCACGATAAACATATATTTTCCTATTGTACTGCAGAACTTGACTTAGTGATATAAAAACAACACCGCGCCGTAACGGTTGATTGAAATAAGCTTAAATACTGACTTTAATGGCACATAACATGTTATAACTTACCATCCTTATAGATGCTATTGACTCGCATTAAACCTTCGTCTGTAGACAAGTTTCGCAGTTTGTTACTTAGAGAATCCGAACTTCCGTATACCTACAGTAAGACTTTGTAAAACTACAGATTTATTCCATCGCCTGTTCCGTTAGTGCGTCGCCTATCAGTCATTCGGTTTCCGGACCGAAAGTCGCCAGTAAGTCGGTTGTGTCTTAGGCAAGGCAATTATCAGACACTAGCACTGAAAGAACGTCTTGATCATACACACTCTAATAACTCCGGCGATGGGTGCGAGGTAATCTGAAGATTTCCCGTGCGATAACCTGTTTCGTTTTCCCATTCACGGGGTGAATATCCTACCCTTTCCCATACCTTTTGTCCTATAAGATTACTACGCCCTAGCCTTGTGTTTGTGTAACCACAAAAATAACCTACCGTGCTTGCATCTACGAAGGACGTCACTGCATTAATTTGCTCACGTGATGAAACCTTCTGAAATAGCCCAGACGTGTCGCCAGTGCCACACACGGCAGCTGAACGGAAAAACGGCATGCAACGAACCGTTGTAATTCGTTGGTCGTTGGACGGAACCTATTATTATAAGCTTAATTTCCCCAATGAACTTTAAACAAGAATATAAGTTTACCTGTATAGGGTAGCAAGGAGATTCGTTTATGCATGTTTTACTGCAATCGGTTAAACCTTGAAAGGTAGAGGTGCTCAGACTTTGTGGGGTGAAGTCAATGTCGTGATCAATGTACTGTCCCCAAACTACCAGCATATGAGAATAGGTTGAGTCACCTGTGTGTATAACATTAATAATATGTAGTTTAAAATAACTTTGTAACATATGTAGTCCCGAAAAAATTAAAAAAATCGCAGTCATTGTATTCATACTAAATAATTTACAAGGACGTTTTATGATGTTGTTTATATCTCTAGTTATGTCTGTAATTGCAGAATTTGTATTGTTTTTACTATAACTTGACACATATTTCTAGTAATAATTATGTAAATAGGCATTGTGGTAATTGTCCTACCAGTAACGTCGGTGTTGGAAGTGTTCATTATTTCGTTCGAGACTTGTCTTACTCGAGGCAACTTGTACTCGTTATAAAGTCGGTTGGCGTCCCAACCTTGGGGAGTGCTTAAACTGTTCTCATATTTTGAAGGCTTCCATCTGACAAGGGGGTTGTTTGCCGCGCCCCAGTGAGTATTGATGTCGTGGTTACACGCCCCGTTGTGGGTCCTAAACAAACCATCATAATAGATAAACCGATTAAGTCTAGCCTAAACTGTTTAACACAGGGAAATCACGTGTATTGGAGACAGGTCGCGAGGCCGATTTGTCGATTTTCCGTCCCCGAACCCCCTTTCAGCTTCACTATCCGAAAACATGTCGACCGCAAGACTCTTAGAATGACACTTAAATAGGTGTACCCCAAACTGCTGTTAAAATTTGCCGCCATGCGAAAAACTTGTCGAATCCAGGTTATTATTTCCAAAAAGATTTTGACACGTCTGATTTTTTCGACATATACACTTTTTATAAAATAAATTTTACTTTTGTTTCGTACTTATTGGTTATCAATAGCTTGGAATTGACAGGTTCTTTGCATAACGGTAGATTATTAAAACAGCCACTCGAGGTACACCCATATAAGTGGCATTTAAAGAGTCGTCGACATCTTTCCAACTATAGGTGGGTTCCGGGACGGGACATCTATTTACCGCAAAAATAATCAAGCAATATTTTTGACCTGAATTTTTTTGGCAACAAAATATATATTGGCCAAAAAACACCAGGCCAAAAAATATTGCTTGTTTATTTTTTGCGGTTAATAAAATTACGAAAACAAAACTGCGTTCTAAAAGCGTAAATTACAATATGTTAGAATGATCAAGTTTTTTGTCGTTGGAAAGGTGATAATTTAGCTCTCATCCATTGAATATATAAATGGAATTTAATTCGGCATACACGTAGCACTGACCGATATAGCCTTGCAGTGCATGTTCTAGGGCAATTGGGCAGTGGGGAATTTACTAAACAGCCAGAAAATTTCGCCAACTCTGCCATCGTCGTGGTTGACAACATATCGGTGGCGTTCACTCTGCGCTTGTACCTGCAGAAATCGAAACAGTTTCATCTGTGTGCAATTTAGGGATAGAATAGGGTAGGAAAGATTATTTATTTTATTTTCGTGAGTGAAAAAACAAGTGGGTTAACACACGGAAAATCGTCAGATCACCTCGCGCTCTCCGCCGGGTTAACGAAGCTATTGCAGTGTGTTGTTTACGATTCACTATTTCCCTTAATTTAGTAGAACCCCCCGCTGGGTTCGGGCAATGTCCGTTAAGTTCCTTGCCCAAGGACACAAGCGATTAGCTAGCGACCACCTGCAATCCGTCGGCTGAAAGGCGACGCGCTAAAACACTATAGACTAATCTGTCGGACATTTTACGCACATAACCGGTGAATACAGTTAAACGAAACAATAGCATTCAAAATTAAATTTGCTTAAAATTACGGTACATAGATCACAAATAAGTTTATTATGTATTTGTTTAACGTATTTTCTATAAAAAAAACAAATGGTTTCTACTGTTTCTTGAACAAAAAGACAATACAAATATTTTTGTTTTTCGACAAAACAGTGCCAAAAACTTATATTTGCATGTCGTAGACTCTTTAAGACGGCATGTATTTTATTCCTGCCGTGCATTGGTATTACTAAACCTTCTAAAACGGTGTTTTAATTTCTCTTGAACAAGTTCGAAGGTGAAGTCGTATATGTCCCCTGCTTTAGCCATACGGGCTGTCTCCTCACTAGGTGGCTGTTTGAAGTATTGGAACAGCTTGAGCGGGGTGTTCCAAATTTGCTTGAAATAAAATATACTTCTGTTTATTCTCTAAAATGCCAATTATGTTGTTACTTAGATTCGTATGGTTTCCCCTGTAGCTTGGATTATTTGGTAACACGTAGCGTGCAGAACTTCATTAATTACAAAGAGGTTAAAACACGGATTTTTTTCTTCGAGCAAATTTTGGAACCCATGATGGGCTCGTCACTAGGACGTTTTTTTGATGATATTCCTTTTAATGACGTATTTTAACCACTGTTCGTTTTGTCGTATTTTCTGTTTGTATGTCTTGTTTTGAGTTTTGGCGTTTTCTAAGACTGGGGCAAAATATAAATAAACCAAAAACTAATTATAAAAACTTAACATATCTTGTTAAAAAATTAAATAAACAAAACCACCAAGCTTAAAAACACGACTTAATCTTCCTACCTCATTTTCCCATCTCCTGCCGGTGCGATGAATTGCTCTGCTGACTTGTTGGAAAGCTTCGCGCAGAGCTGGTCTCACCAAATCGTCTATTTCGGCTTGGTCATCTACGAAAATGAATGGGGTGAAAGAATTTCGTCTTTAACATATCTACTTTGCATTAACGGTAGCACAATTATGCAATGATACCAAACGTGTTCAAGGTTTTAATTCCCATCCGTGACAGGATTTTCCTGCTTTCTTTAAACTGTATATGCGATATTACCAAATAAAGCGTTTAGATCGGGCCCATTACTTGATTATACAGAAACAGGAATACAACTTTTATTATGAATGCAGCAATAATAATATTGGATATAAGGTTACAAACATGATAATATTAAATGTTTAAAATTTCCAGAATTTGTTTATGGTTTAAGTTAGGATACATTTTTTTAAAGTTACGGTAAAAAGCATTTACACATATGGCAAAAAAATACTATAGCCTATAATGTTAACTACTAAACCTTTGTATTGTTATTTTACATTTGTAAAAGAAACTTATACTTTATTTTAAACTGATGTTCTTATATTATATTCGTTTACGACTAATGAGCGATTCATGTAAAATAAACGCCAACCAGACAACATCTAGGTTTGATCCCATTCCATGGTGGTGGAGCCTTGCAAAAAGTGCGATTATTTTTGTCTGGTTTATACTGTTTTAACAAAAATTGCACATATATAGTACAATTGCATTAAGGATATCTTAAAATAATTATATATGTGTCTGTTTTAAACAAGCAGTAAAATAAATTTTGCTTGATAGCAAAAACTAAGAAATCTAC
Organism: Ciona savignyi; assembly: GCA_000149265.1. Classification (NCBI taxonomy): domain Eukaryota; kingdom Metazoa; phylum Chordata; class Ascidiacea; order Phlebobranchia; family Cionidae; genus Ciona; species Ciona savignyi. The sequence continues at coordinate 340,542 of CH003001.1, read as the reverse complement.
ATATCCCTTTGGGCATACCCAGGCTAAACGAAGTGTAACCCGGGGACTCGTTCAGTGATCGATTCATTTATTTTTATAGATTCACACCATAGTTCATCAGAATTGGTTTCTAACAAACCGATCTTTATACTTACAGTTGAGTAGATCATATTTTTCTCCAAGCGCACAACTGACTAAAAGCAAAAGAAAAGTAGTCAGAATTCTCATTTTAATTACAATCAAATATAGCTAAATTTAAAATAACATTAGTTAAAAAATATATGTAAATAATTTCAACAAAAAATAAATCCAGATTTAGCTGTGTAAGAACCGGGTTTATCTGCAGATATTGTAATACATTATATGTTTCAACGTTGTTTTATATAGCCAGACGCCCAGAAAATAAAACCCCTAGAAAGGAAGTCAGCCGTAGTATTTTTATTATCTGCTCCAGACAGTCACGCCCTCGGAGCCCTCCCCATTGGGGTTTTATAGGTTGATAAAGATTAAAAGGACAAAAAAGATAGAGAGGTTAATAGATTCTTTTGACAAATGCGGCAATTGTTCACCTTGCGAGTTTTCTATGTGGCTGTGCCAAATCAAGTTTAAAATTATGTTTACCAAACGTAATTAAGCCAAATTTTGTTACCAAATATAACGTAAATATATTTGTGTTTAAAAGTTATGTTGTTTTAGTGTTGGTTTTATAGTTGTTTTAGTTTTAAACTAAATTGTCCAGTCAAGTCACTTCATATCGATAAACATACAATAATGGCAATATAAATACCAAAAAAACATGAACATTTTTATATTTGACTCTGTTGTACGAAATAATGTAGTTTTAACCAAATAAACCGTTATTTCTGCAAATATGGTAATATTTACGTCAATTTGCAAGTTTTGCATAGAGGGACAAGTAAACATCGGTATGGAAATATCAATTCACATGGCTGATCAGCTTAATTGGTAAGGCTACAGTTGGTCTGCTGTCAGCAGAAAGTTTGTTGTGTCATTGTGCAGTGCACTTGAGTGGACATCGCCATAAACCAGTAGTTTATTGGGGTGTATTAAAACTGAATGAACGGCTTAATTCCATATACCACACATTAATATCTCCGGGTCCTCTGACGTTGGACTCGACGTAATCTGAAGATAATACGAGAGAAAACACCACTTTCTTTTATTTACAAGGGTAAAGCATAAAATCACCTTAAAATCAGTTTCCAAATAACACAGGTTGGCAA
>CH003001.1:290212-322554 GCA_000149265.1 Ciona savignyi | reverse complement strand
CCTCCTTCCCGCTTTCCCTCCTTAGTGTTGTCCTTCTCTCATCCATGTGAAATATTTTATTCTAGATTTAACATCGATAATTTTCAAACCTCTGTGACTAAATATAGAACTACTAACTTATTCCGCTGGGATTAAAACTAGTATGTATAAATAACTAAAAAATGCTGGTTTACTTTACTTTCATTACGCTCAGCTACATCAAATCTTTTTGCAGGTACATATATGTTTGTAAAATAAATGTCTATGTTCGGAAGTTCGACACCCGCATTTTCATTTGGCGGTGGTTCCACCAACCACAACCCGATGAAAGATATAGAAGTGGCAAGCCCACCAGATGACAGCATCAGTTGCCTCGAGTTCAGCCCTGCTACTCTTCCTGGCAACTTTCTCATAGCCGGATCTTGGGCGAACGATATCCGGTGCTGGCAAATTGAGGATAACGGGCAAACTGTCCCGAAAGCTCAGCAGATGCACCAAGGACCAGTGTTGGACGTATCTTGGAGTGACGATGGTACAAAAGTGTTCACAGCATCTGCAGATAAAACGGCAAAAATGTGGGATCTTGCATCCAACCAAGCAACACAAGTTGCCCAGCATGATGCTCCTATTAAAACTTGCCACTGGATTAAAAGTCCCACTTATTCATGCCTCATGACAGGCAGTTGGGACAAAACAGTTAAGTTTTGGGATACAAGATCCCCATCTCCAATGAAAGTGATCAACTTGACTGAGCGAGTGTATTGCGCTGATGTTGTATACCCGATGGCGATGGTTAGTTGTGCCGATAAGAAATTGGTTTGCTTAAAATTGGAAAGTGAACCCCAAGAATACCAGAAGTTCGAGTCTCCACTCAAATATCAGCATCGTTGTATCAGTATTTTCAAAAATAAAATGCAAAATTCCCCGGTCGGATTCGCCCTGGGAAGCATAGAAGGACGAGTTGCAATTCATTACATCCAACCCACCAACCCAAGGGATAACTTCACGTTTAAATGCCACAGATCAACCAACACCCAGCCGCAAGAAATACATGTTGTGAACTCAATAGCGTTCCACCCAACATTCGGAACATTGGCCACGGTCGGCTCGGATGGAAAGTACAGCTTTTGGGACAAGGATGCGCGGACAAAGCTAAAAGGGTCTGAACAACTTAACCAATCGATATCCGCATGTGCGATCAGCCATAATGGAAATATTTTCGCTTACTCGTCGAGTTATGACTGGTCAAAGGGTCATGAACATTACAATCCTCAGCAGAAGAATTACATCTTCCTTAGAAACTGCGCCGATGACATGAAACCGAGAGCAAAGAAATGATCTAACAATAAAAGCTGCTTCCTAAAAAATGTTTAAAATTATCTCACACCTGTTGTCGTGATATCCCAGAGTAATGGACATTCCTAGTGTCACTGCCAGATTTCATCTGACTGCATCCTAGAGGTTTAAATAATGCCAGTACATTATATGAAACCGACATATGTTGCTACAGTTCCAGTATCGAAGCTGGTTTATGTAAATAAAAGTATTTTTCGCCAATTGCCGAGCTGCTTTTTGCATGAATGATTGACCTTATTATAAAAGTTTCTGGTATCTTTATAAATATAATATCTAATTTAGTTTGACATTTGAATATATCATTGTGGTTACTTTAGGATTGATCACATTTACCCTCTCTAACTTTATCCCTATAGTTCTGTGGAAACTTCTACCATGTTATTAGTTTTTAAAATCATATTAGGAGTTAGACACTGTTCTCAAATTATATTTCATATCCATTCCGTTAAACTTTATCTATATTAAAAGTTCGGCAAACAACCAATCATACATAATACCTACTTTGTAAAAAGTTCTTCTACAATTCTGTATTTAAATGTATTCTGATAAATTAAGAATGAGTGAAATATGGGAAATCTAATATACACATGCTGCAAAAATAGTATCTGCATAGTACAACATGTAATAAATAGATTTTCCCCATCTTTGATCTTAATAAAATAGGTTGAAATGTATTCATGATGATAAAATGAAACATTATCCACGATTTAATTTTCTTTAAGACAATCAACAACTTTTTGTGCAGCATCACCAAAATCGTCTGCAGACACGATCGGAAGTTTGCTTTCGGCTAAAATCTGTTTCGCTGCATCCACATTCATGCCTGGAATAAATAACGGAAGAATAATTTCAACAAGTTGGCTAGGTGGATACATGTTTAAGTTTTATGGAATAGAAACCAGCTGCAATTTCGACTTAGTAACCAGACTGGGTATAAGGTAGCCTTAATTTAAAGGTTATCGGAGTTAAAACACCATTTGCTGTCCCACCCACTGAGATAAACATTAGTACTCAATGAATTTTCATAATGCCGATGTAACAAATGATAAAAAACCATTAGGGAAAATGACTCAGGTCAGGATATAAGAAATCCAGAAGTAGATATGTAGGTGCGTTAGTTACATGGTAGTTTTACAGAATATCACCGATCAACAATCGCTGCCAGAGCTATTGCAATGTGTTGTATATAAGAGAAGTTGTTTTAGAGTTTTATTAGCTCATTAATCCACTTGGTTTAAGTAACGTTTGGTATTTGCTTTGTTCAAGAAAGCAACAATTGATTATCGAGTGGTTTCTAACAAAAGAAAATCTTGTCGCATTTTCTACAAACCGTAAAAACTCTGTTGACTGCGAGAAGCAGGTGATTCGTAAACTTATCAAGATACAAGTGGGAATACAAACCTTCTAAGCGAACAACCAACGGCATTGTAATATTTAGTTCTTTTCCAGCCTTTACAATTCCATTTGCGATGATCTTGCAATCGACTATTCCTCCAAATATGTTCACCAAGATGGCTTTCACCTGGATATTTAATATATCTTTACAATTCCATCATTTACTACCAAGATATAAATCAATCAATACATTGTAACAGCTGCAGATTAAGTGCGAGTACAAGGTATTTTTTAAATTCTGTAGATTAAGTCCGACTTAGCAGCCAGGATAGAAAAAAGCCAATTATTGACTTAGTGTAATAGCTTTACAAACAAGACTATGGGTATGTTACGATAATCTTGGGTTAACTGAATTTCCAACCCACAAGGATAAATGCAAGCACACTCACTAAAGCTCCAGAAGCGTAAATACGGGCATGATACTCCTGAATAAAACCAGACTACTGACAAAAAGAATACAAATATAAAGCAAACATCCTTATACTGTAAAGAAACGGACAATTTTTAACAAACATGAAATGACCTTTTCATCGGCAAGCACGATCTTGAAAGCTTCAAAAACCTGATGCTCCTGCACTCCTCCTCCAAGATCAAGGAAGTTAGCAGGTTTCCCCCCACAATATTGGATGATATCCATGGTTGCCATTGCCAGCCCAGCTCCATTTACTGCAATGGTTGGTTTATCATAATCCGCTACTATTTAAGTTTTATAACAAACCATCTTTTAATCACAGGAGGTATGTTGGATTTATATAAACCTTCTCACAACACAATATTGGATACACTTATTGCAAGAGTGTCTTTGTAGCAGATATAGTCATTTGTATTAGTTTTTGATAACATACTAACTTTAAGTCAAAAAAACGTTGTTTAGTATTAATGAATAACAATTGATATTGTGACGGCAATTTTTGTAATGATGTAAAATTTATTATGTTCGATACAGTAATTTTAAGATTAATAGGATATAAAATGGCAAAACAATTGTGCTGAACACCACCCATAGCTGTAATAATACTTTTTTAAAGGTAAAATTACCTTTTTTGTTTTTTTAAAGACAACAACTTTTATAAACATAGTAATAGAGTTACTACTATCAGTGCAAATTTAGGAAAACAAGCAAATTAATCAATTCACAGAAAACACATCATGCCAAAAGCTGCATACCAAGACATGCAATGTTTCCATCCATAGCAATGTAACTGAGTCCATGGCTCTCAGCATCAACTTCTTTTGGATCACTCTCGCTTTTATCGTCCATCGCAAATATTTCCCGCTGGCGGAATTGAGCGTTGTCGTCAAAATTCACCTTAGCGTCGAAACAAACAACTGGAAAATATATAGAAAAATGACTGAACATGTTTACACAATAAGGTATTGGATGCTTCTATCTATTAGTTGGACAACCGAGATAGGCATTATAACATGGTTAATGAACCTATTATATTACCTTAGAAAAAGTTTAAAATATTTAATTGGACTTTTGATCTGGACCTTTACCATTGTAGTTTACTTTCTATTGATCTACAAAGCAACACAATTAAAAAAAATAGATTATTTAAGATTTAATTGGTTCGTAATAGTAAACTGTCAGTAATAGCCAAGAAATGATAACCTTTTTTTTTCTAATCAGTTAAAAGATTATTAACATCTAAGTGTATGCACTATACAACTAAACAAACTGCAACATATACCAACCTGTGATATTTATCCCTTTTTTTGTAAAACAAAGTATTAAACAAAGAATCATATAACTAACTAATATATCAAATCACCACCGCAACCCACCATCGCCAGTTGGGGTTTCCCCAAGTGGATTGATCTCCACCTGAGTGGCATCCACACTTATAAACAGTTTGTAAAGTTTCATAATTTGATCGGCTGCTTTTTGTTGCTTCTCCCCCTTGAATCCTAGGTTTTCGGCCATTTTAACAGCTTGCGATTCTTGGATTCCCGTGTTTATATCAATGGGCTCCTAAAGGGAGACAATAATTAATAAGAATTTTGTAATACAAGATAAACATTAGAATATTTAGTACAGAAATAACATTTACAATAGACAAGACCACATAACCCAATACAGTTTGTAAGGTCGTTATCACAATTAATTTCATCACAACATACCTGGCAGTTTATTGGTATGCAGAAATATATATCACATGTACTCAAAATTCTAAAACTTGTACGCATAATCAGATTATCAAAAACAAGACGATGTGTAATATCTATTATATACTATTAACAAATATGTAAAAATTGCTATAAATTGTGACAGAATATCCACCTTGAAAATCAGATGAGGTGTTTTCTCAGCCACTTCCTCGATATCCATGCCCCCTGCCGGGCTTCCCACCATAACAGGCCCCATGTAACTGCGATCCATCAATATTGCGAAGTACGTTTCACGGCTAATATCTAATGCTTCCGCCACCATTATCTGCACAAATCACAACAAAAGGCGTAAAAAAACAGTCCAAAAGGGTAAGGCAAAAGACACAAAAATAGAATTCCTTTTTTTAAATTACACAAATATTTATAAGAGATTAGTTAAATGTTAAAAAATGCATATTAAACCATGGCCCCAACTAGGTTAATCTCACAATGTTAGTTATGGATTGATTGATTTAAATAAGGGTGCTATGAATGTTTTTTGCGTTAAAATATTGATAGACCTGCTTGTTCCCTAAAAGCACAGAATGCTTTAAATCAGCCCTACCTCAGCAAGACTTTCATTAAGTGAACTAACAGTGAAAATCACTACAGTAGTCTTTTATCTTAAATTATTACAATCATAACTAGATAATAAATTACAAAAACCTTATTGACTTTTACTCCATCAGCAGGGGTCTGTTTAGTTATGAGGTTGTAGCCTAACATATCTTTGCACAGCTCTGATACTCTTGTTGGTTCAGTTGTTAAATGGACTCCACCTTTTAAACCACTTGTAAAATGGCCTTTACCACGGCCGCCAGCAAGAATCATTGCCTTTACAACTAGTTCCTTGGCGCTTGTGTCCACTATGGGGAATATATTGAAATAACCCAAACTATAGGTAAGGTTAAAATGACCATTTGGTGCATTTACAAGAAATTTATATGAAAGTGCGATTTAAGAAATATAGCGGTATGGTAATGATTTAAATTTACTGATTAACTTTTTTAACACAAACTAGGCTCTTTTTGAACTAGATGGCCCTGGGGTTAAAACTGGTTGGTCCTTTACTTTAACAAACATTGAGTTTCTTAGAAAGTTTAAAGACAAAAATCAAAAATGTGATTTTAATTGTGAGTGGAAAATCAAAGCAAAATGTAAATCTACACACTTATAATAGCTTAAGGTTTAGAAGTCAGGATAAAGTGGATCAAAAATAAATTTTCATATTTAGTCCTAATTTACATTTTCTAAAAATTCACATATCCATTTTTACTTCTTTCCCACACTTAGTATTAGCCCGTGTTGTACGAAGTAATGAATGCAACGGTACTACTTACAAATATGTTGAGCAGCAGACTGAGCATCTGCAGCAGATTCCACAATCTTAAATCTCTGTACATTTACATCATATTGTTCCATTAACTTTTTACTTTGGTATTCTTGGAGATTGAGCCATCGTTTGCATGAAATACAACTTAATTTCCCCTGAAACAAGTTGAAAATAATAAGATCATCCGCAGCAGTTTTTAGCAGGATCTTGTGTGTTCAACAATGAAGAATTACACATAACAGTTTTTTTTAGTTTTTTTATAAGTATATTCGAATTGGTGCATTTACTGGGGACTAGTGTAGGTATTTTACTATCACTCTAGCCAGTTTTTGTTGTCCTTGTTTATGAAGTTAATAAAAATAAACTCGACACCACTGATTGACCAAACAAATACGTGGATCTAAAAATTATTATATAAAATTAGGTTTACCTGGTCGAGAAAACTTAGGACCCGTTTATTGGATGCGTTTCTTGAGATGAGTTGTCTTAAAGTTGCAGCCATTATCACATAATATGTTGAATTATAAACTTTAAAGTACCGGTACTACAGGCTACGTTGGGTCCACCTTTCGCCCCTCACACCGACACAACTTCAAACTCGTCTGTACCGGGAGCTCGTCAATAACAAACTGTCCACTCACACACTGGGTTTTCAAAAAGCAAATGAGCAACGTAAATTCGCACTTACTTCAGTTACAATAAAATAACTGCAAGATACAATAAAAAAGTTCTATATACGAAAAAAGTTTTACGTTTTTTGTTTTTGTTTTTTTTATATACTTTTTTTAACCGAGCCAAGTATCGACCCATGGTGGACTAGTTACTCGGACCGTTTTTGTATAAGAAAAGTTATATGTATCGGTCGCGTTAGGATAGGATAGGATATTCATGTTTATCCCCGTGAATGGGAAAACCAAGGAGGTTATCACACGGGCAATCGTCAGATCACTTCGCGCCCATCTTCGGGTTACCGGAGCTATTGCAGTGTGTTGTGTATGATAGACACGTTCTTTCAATTTGGTGGAACCCATTAATCCGCTGGGTTCAGGCAATGTCCGTAAAGTGCCTTGCCCAAGGACACAACCGACTAGCTAGCGACCAGTTTCGCACCTGCAACCTTTCGATTGAAAGGCGACGCACTAAACCGCTAGACCACCGGGCCGGATTAACCATTCGGCCATACGACCGAAAAAAGTTTTACGTTGCCAATCTGATTTGAAACTAAAATATATGTCCTCTAACTGTAAGAACGCTACAGGTTAGTCTGGTGGTTTAATGCGACGCCTTTAACCGAAAGGTTGCAGGTTCAAAACTGCGGCTAGCTATTCGGTTTTGTCCTTGGGAAAGAGACTTAACGGACATTGCCCGACCCAACGGAATAAAGGGTTTACTAAATTGAACGAACGTGTGAATCATACACAACACACACTGCAATAGATCCGGTACCCCGGCGGTGGGCGCGAAGTGATCTGACGATTGCCCGTGTGTTAACCCCCTTGGTTTTCCCATTCACGGTGATAAACATGAATAAAACCTATCCTAATAACGTGTTTCAGGAATGTTTCTAATATCACTTATAAATATAGAGTAATGCTGTATTATTTTCACAGTACTCTAAAATCAGTTGCTATCCACGTGGTATTTTAGCTTAAATAGCAATTATATTATCCGTCCTCGAGTCTCGACACAAAATACTTAAAACATGCAATTTTTACCGTACCTGACAACACGACTGAAGTAGTAACGGCAGAATAATCGGATAAAACAATACAGCAGAAAAGTCGCTCTGGATTCCATTTAAATAAGCACTGAAGATACTTGTTTTCTTGAAACTGGATTCAGACATAACTTTGTAGTATCACTATCCCATAACATGCGGCTTTAACCCTCTTTCCATGATTTTTTATAAAACCCAAAACTTTATTCTCTTATATAGCAATGTAAAACAAAAAGTTAGAGAGAAAACTACAAAATGAATACAATGTAGACCTTATTTTATTACATATATACAACAACTTGTAATCCATTGGAAATCAGTTCGTTGATAAGATACTTGATAAACAAATTAGTTGTGAATATTGAAGTCTTTTACAAATGTTTACCAACCATCCAAAAAGAGAAGATAAAGTTTATAAAATTTATGAAGCATAAAATTTTATAAATTTATATTGCTCTTCTTCTTTAATATTGGTGTTATAGGTCAAGCGTATAAAAGTGGTAATGTCACAAAAAATTGAACTGTGATGGAAATGAACTTTAGGATGCGTTTTGCTCAAGCTCAGCTGCGGGTGTGGATGAAGCAGCGCCATCTGGCTCCTCGTCGTTGTAAATATTCTCAGCCATTTGCCAAACTTGCATTATGTTGTCTTCGGAGACAGAGCAAGAGACCCACGGCTCATTTGGATTCCATGAGAAGTCGGAGATCTTTGCCGTGTGTCCTCCATGTACAAATAGCAGCTCTGGCGGACCATCTTCTGCGTCCTCGGCGCTCTGCTCCTCCCCGATCTTGCTGAGATCCCAGACATTCAACCTACGGTCGGTTCCACTTGACGCAAGGATGGTCTCATTGTGCGGAGACCATTGCACCTGAAACATTGAATTACATTTGTTTGAAAAAACACATGGATAAAAAGGTGAATTTTGGTAACACAAAAGAAATAGATTTGCAGACAAAATCGAGTTTATTTTAGATAGATTTTAAAAATATTAATACATAAATGCAATTTTTTGTAGTGTTTTTAGGCATTAGGTACAAAATGAACCACTTTGTAGTTTTTTTGTAATATTATATAAAAGGTAGACTTCGTAACCAGCCTCTGATAATATCTATATAAAGAGTAGTGAAAGAAGGAACATAATAACAGTTTAAAAACTTAAATAAGTACACACCTGAAATATTTCATCTTTATGTGATTCAAATGAATGGAGTTTTAACTTGAGGTTTCGTAAATCCCACAGAGCCACTGTTTTATCGGCAGAACCAGTAGCTAAAATAAACTCAGAGTAGGGATTAAATGAAAGGCAATTGACTTCAGCTGTATGGGCATCAACAACATGGCTGGGTTTGTTGCATGTTGTCGATCTTGTGTCCCAAATCATCAACTTCTGGTCATCAGCCACTGAACCAAACAAACTCTCATGTAACAAGTGCCACGAAACGTCTTCAACCACTGCTGTGTGCCCAGTGTAGATGCTTCGTGCGTCCAGGATTCGCCCTTCTCGTGGTGAACTTCCTACATCCCACAGACAGATTGTGTGGTCGTCGGAAGCACTTAGTAGGTGTCCACTCAGGTTTGGATTCCATGACAAGCCATACCCTTCCTTCTGATGCCCACGGAGCCGTAGATCCGGGTTGCACTCCCCACATGGGTCAGGCTTGCTCGGGTGCTTCGTGTAATCAAACACCAATACATCACTAGAAGGTGTCTTTGTTCCAATTATACATGGATTTTGGGGCATAAACCTTGCCCGGTTTACTTCTCCTTCATGGTTAATTTTGATTTCTATTTCAATCTTTCCGCTTACAGAGCCAAATCCGCCAAATTCACCTCGCTCACTATCATAATGGGAGGCATCAAACTGAGCATCATCGGTTGGGAGTTGGACGCTTGCGATTATCAAATGATTTTGTTCATCAGATGTATGCGTGCCAAGGATTAGTCGGTGAATCGTATAATCTTTTCCTTCAGGTTTTGTGACATCAGGAAGCCACTGACAAGTAAGACTTGGCCACTCGAGGGCGTGGGTCATAACAAGGTCATACAGAAATGGGGTGTTCTTCTTCCAAATCTTGTATTCTTCGTTAATCACACGCTCTTCGACAGAGTCGTCATAATTTCCATCTTTTTCACCCATTTTCTCAGGCAATTTGGAAATAATTTACCTTTTAGCGCACAATTACTGCAATAAGATATGTGTTTATCATACAATATTGCAGATAAATGTATATATAGAATTTGTAAGCAAGGATTCACCATTTTACACAATAATAAACAGAATCTTATTTAAAAGGCTTAAGTCAGTGTTAGATTTAAAAAAAATATTTTTTAATGACAAGTAGACTCGCAGTTTTATATACCCCATTAATCCAACAGTTTCAGGCAATGTCCATTACATGTCTTACCCAAAGACAGATTCTTTATGCATGCAGCCAGTCGAGAGAGTATAGCACAATAAGACTTTTCCATATTAAAGAAAGCTGGACGTAAAGCTAAATTATGTTAAATTAAGCAATTACAGACATCGGAATTATGTTAAGGAAGTCAAATTGAAATTACATTTCAATTATGCATTCGGCTTTTATAATACCAACAGTAATCGCAAAATAAAAGACAGTGCTCACTGTTTGCATATAAAGTTAATATCAGCTATATTATTATTGTTACGAAACCTGGAATAAACTTTCAACTACGATAATAATTTTAATAATCGGTACTGTGTTTGCTTATTTTTGTAAACCTGTTAACCCGAGTCACGATAGAATTTGGAAAATCGATTTCAATTCTGGAAAGTGGCATATTAACCATTTAAAACTAAGTGTCCAAACAATTAAAATGTATTTTAAAGTAATTTGTGTAACTATTTGCAAGTGACAATTACTTTAAACAATTAGTTTTGTTTCAATACGCTCATGACGGTATTATAAATAATGAACATATTTTATTCAATGCATCATTGTGGTAATCTTAAAGATAATGTTTATGTCACCGATTTGACAAAATTTCATTATACAACTTGTAGGGATGCACAAACTAGAATATCTTGGTATTCTAGAATAGTTATTTCGAATCCAGAATATCGAATCCTATTCTATATTAAAAAGCAAACTCGAGTTAAAGTAGCAAGATCGTCAAAAATTTCTACTGCCGCTGACTACCTCTTTGGCCAGTGTGATTACATACTTATAATCATAGGCGGCGACTTCAGGTAAAATGTTACCGTTGCGCGAAATTTTATGACGTCACAATCGGCCCTATGCCTCGAACTAACTCGAATAGAACTATGATACTAACGATTTACAAAGCTAAAAGATTAAGCCAGGAGTTTAAGTGTTTAATCTAACTACTTCCCCCGCTGAAATATTGCATGGTCGTTAATACGCAGCTCAGCGTCAACAATACGGAAAGAATAAACCAAATATTTATGTGTCTGCGAGGGCTGTGCAAGAACCCAGATTCTTATAACGGTTAACTGATCAAAGAAAAAAACCGTTAACTGATGTTAGCCTACTGTTCTCTCTAGCTAATACTTAGTAATGGGAAGAACACGGGGAAAAACGGGAGTGCGTTAGTGGTCCTGTATTGAATCTAGGTCAACGTAACCCTAGGTCAAACCGCCGATCAAAGCAATAAACACCGCTGGAAAAGCGGCGCTGCGGTTAGACGATTTAATGTGATAATTATTTAAATGCGCAGGGAATTTTTTTTATAAAACAGACATTGCGGCGCAACGGCGGATGTCGGCGTCCATGCTTATAATATCCATTGTAATCAACGCTGCTGTAATATGTACAATGGAAATAAAAAGGAACTCCATGCAATTATCGTTTCTTAATGTGCAATGTATATTATTTCGAATCCAAATATTCGAAATAAACGTTATATTTGGATTCGAATCCTGTAGGATTCGAATCCGGAAGATTCGATATTCTAGTTTGTGCATCCCTAACAACTTGTATCAATCACCCCTATAATAAAAAATAAGCAATGTTCAGTACAATGTTTTAAATAAAATTTAAAAACGACACTTGCAATATTGTTCACACTAGGCCAAGATTTCCTTTCATTTTTGACAACCTTTTGGAACCTTGCAAAGGGTGCCTCTAAATACTACAGGATCGCTTGGATCACTTAGATTGCTATGGAAAGTAATTCTAACCCTGTTCCAAATCCTAATCTTAACCCCAAAACGAACTTTAACCCCAACCCTAACATTAATATCATGGCTTTTGTAAGTACGAAGTATAGTAAGCGATCCAAGCGTTCCAAGCAAAGCGATTCTGTAGTATTTAGAGGCCAGTATAGAAAGTACGGCAGCTGCACACTCGAGTTTTTTTCCCTGCGTCTTTTGCACACTTGGGTAATTTCACACACGCTCGCGAGCTGGCAGTATAAACATCGTATAATTTCCAATAAACTTGTAAACCTACCTCTGGACCTCGGGTAATTTACTTTCCGTACATTTTTAGTTATGTAGATAGATATGTTAGCTGACGGACACGAAAGACTGAGATTTGAGGATAGAATAATATGTTTTTAAAAATTTTGGTAAAACAGTTATGAAAAGGAGATTGTGTGCACACTTGAAGTGTGCATTCTTGGACGTTTGCACACTGCACACTTAAATATTTGGCGCATGCACACTCAAGATCTCGGCGAAAATTGACATACTTTCCATACGGGTTTAGAGGTACCGCCCTGCAACAATCTTAACAATTGAACAAAACAGCCTGGCATAATTCATTTGGTGGTTATTTATCATATCTTTATTTAATAATATTTATTGTGTAATAAGATGTTAAATATAATACTAAGATTAATGTACCGGTACTTATTTGGTCTGCAAGATATTTAATGAACTTAGCAAAGCTGTATAAAAAGCAGCAACACAAATGTTAACCTAATAATATATTAAAGCCGACAAAAAATACTGCTGACAAGAGTAACAGTTAAAGGACTTCAAGACACTGACTCCTACATTTACTCTCAGGAAAATGTTTGCTATTAAAATAAGAAGAAAAAGTGAAAGTGTCAATACTTTTTAGTAAAAACAATACATAACTAAGATAGTTAAAATATTTTTACTTTTACACATTTTGTGAGTACATACGCAATGCTTTTTTATACTGGAAATACCAAAATAAAAAAGTAAATTTCGTTTAGCATTGGAAACTTTAATTAACAACGCGTGAATGATAAATGTAACTAAAGATACAACTTTTATAGATTATCTAGTACCAACGCAAATAAATATAAATTAATCATCGAAGAAAGTAGCAAACATATTAGAACATTTACAAACGCTGTTAATCAAAAGACAACTGAGCCAAGGTTTAATTTCCTCTTGGTTTGCCGCTATGAGTGATTTCCCGCGAACACACTGCAGTGATACCAAATGTAAAATAATATTTTTCTATTTTAAATATTTAGCACTGATACGTTTGAATTATTCAATATATCTTATCGTATTTAATAATTCTAACCTACCAATTTTTTGTTTATATTTCTTACAATGTTGTAAACTAAATGGGCTTACAAAAGAAAAAGTAGAACGCGGCAACACTTAGTTTTCACATACACTCGTGGATAATCGAATAGCAGAAAAAACTAGCTTCCATCCCTCACGACGGAATATCGCAGAGCTTAACATGCATGTAGATATACATAGGAGGATAGGATAGGAAAAGGATATTCATGTTTATCCCCGTGAATGGAAAAACCAAGGGGGTTAACAAACGGGAAATCGTCAGATCAACTCGCACCCATCGTCGGGTTACCTGAGCTAGTGCAGTGTGTTGTTTATAAAAGACACGTTCCTTCAATTTGGTAGAAATCATTAATCCGCCCAGTTCAGGCAATGTCCGTTAAGTGCCTTGCCCAAGGACACAACCGACTAGCTCGCGACCAGTTTCGCATCTGAAACCTTTCGATTGAAAGGCGACGCACTTAAGCGCCAGAGTAACCGGCTGGGCATAAACAAAGATTGCAGATTCGATTGTTTATTTTCTGTGGCCCTTTTAATTCTTTACGTTTGAAATCCTTAAACAGATTTGTTTAAAATCCTGTGGGCTTAAATTTATCTAAATTCTAAAATAGACAGTGTGGTCTTGAGGTGAATTCATCTTTTTTTTAATTTTAAAACAAAATTTTACCCAACAGCTCTAAGTGTAACACCAACAACTACATGCAAAAAAACAACAAGAATATTCTGTCATAGAACATGAATTTTAAGTTTGAATTGGTAATTCGGAAACCTTAGTCTCTCCTTGCAAAAACAAAGGCAAAGGCGTTGTATAAAACATAACCAAGAAATCTGTAAGCCGGCATAATTCTTTTCAAATGGGGATTTTAAAACGTCGTTGATATTTTCCTGTTTACCTAGCTGTTATTTTCCTATAGTTTGACGTTAGTATTTGTTCAAATGCTATACGTATAGCATGTTTCTAAAATGCTGTAAATGAACCAATATAGCCCGGCGATATTACCCATCATAGATATATTGGCACCAAAAAATTTCATTTTATTTTTATATTAGCTAACACCTCTAAAAGTTTCAACCCGATGAGCCAATTTCTTTCTATCCGAATACGAACAGACTGGACAAAGTTAATACGTTTCTATTTCCACCAAACGAACGCATAATAAACGTGTGATGGTAACACGCAGTTTCCAACCTCTATTTACTTAATGTAACGAACCGCATTTTAGTTGTACGTAAAGGGATAAGGTACAATGTGTTTTGTAATTTATATAGCAATAAGCTCCCCAATTAGAACAATAAGGTGTCATATTTAAGATAATGCGAGCGGAAATACCTCGAACACCATCCGTGCGCACGCAATAGCAAGAATGCCGGCGTGGCATATAGACCTTAGCTCACCACATTTGGATTGTTTATATTTTAGTTGAGTACAAATTGCAGTGAAATGTATTTCTACCGTAGAGTCTAAAAGAAGCAAATAATTTTTACTAGCTAAATCTTTTATATTGCAAATTTGTGATAAATCTACTTATCGAAGCAATATAATATTTTTGTAATAAATTCCTAGTTTTGCGTTTAGGTCCACAGTATTTTAGATATGAAACGACGCGGGTGTTTGTGTTACTTAGGAGTGTTGTTGATTACTGGTCTGTCAGTCTTCGCATTTGTAAACAAAGGGGATAAATTTAATGTTCGCCACATAGTCCAGATCTTGAAGCTTGCTTCAGGAGCTCGCGCTATTAAAAACGAAACAGATGTGGATTTGGATGACATTTTCATATCCATTAAAACAGGCAAACAATTTCACCCAAGCCGTATCGTCCACATTACAAAAACTTGGTTTAACCTAGCACGGAAACAGACCTACATTTTTACCGATGGAGACGACGACGAACTAAATCGGACCACGGATGGGCATTTGATCAATACACACTGTGGTGCGGGAAATGGTCGTGAACACCTAGGTTGCAAAATGGGCACAGAGTATGAAGCGTATTTAGCTTCCGGTAAGAAATGGTGGTGTCGCTTTGATGATGACAACTATGTCAACCCACACCGCTTGCTTGAACTGATTAAGCGCTTTAATTGGACAAAAGATGTTTACATCGGTAAGCTGTCTGTCCCTGGTTTTAGTACTAGCTACCATGGCAAGCAGTACAATTACAGATTCGCTCACGGAGGTGCCGGGTGTTGCATTTCACGACCACTTGCGTGGAAGATGAAGCCATGGTGCGGAAGAGAAGCAATAGTAAAAACACAAATGGAAGCCTCGATGAACGACGACTGCGCTCTTGGTTTTATTATCACTGCGCTTCTGGGAGTCGATATCACATTGACTGACCTTTTTCATTCTCATCACGAGAACTTGGCAGTTTTAGACCCCAACACCTTCCCCAAACAAGTTAGTTTGTGCTGGTCGAACGATAATAAAGTCGATCTTAAAAATCTAAAAACAAAAAGCAAGGTATTTGATATTAAAGAAGATCCCTCGCGATTTTATTCGGTGCACTGTTTGGCTTATCCGAAAACCGATTTTTGTAAGTAATATATATTTACAAATAGTAATCATTTGGTATATCATTGTCAAAAACTTTCCTATGTAATAAATATAGTTACTTAACCATTTTTTAAATTTACTCACTATTTTGGCAAACATAGCACATACTTACTTTTTTATCTTCTTAAGCGCGGCCAAATTTATACATGTTGTATGTAACGCGCAATATAGGCTAAAACAGTTACCCATTTGGAGTAAAACTTACAGGATAGATTAATCATAAGTTCCAGATGTTTTTGCACCTTTATTCAGGTGGTTAGAATTCTTTAAAATTCCTTTAATCCGAAATTAGTAGATACGAGAACATGAAACACAAGACTATGCACATTACGACCATTTAAATTTTAAAACAACATTGAAACATTTTGTTATTTTTGTATTCATTATATTTTTCTAATGTACTGCAATCTTATCAATGTATTTTATCAACATATTAATATTAGTGGTTTCGTGCTGTAATCGTGATCTATAGAAATAATAAAACGAGCACATAACAACACCATATATATTGATTATTTTTTATTTTAAAGGAAATTGGTCCGGAGAAGCTATTAGCGGCATTATTAATTAAAAAGACACTTAAAGTTTAGCGCAAATATACCTAATTTTAATAATTTATTGCTTGTTTTAGACGTGTTCTAATGTCGTTTTGCCGTTTGTCGTTTTGCCGTTTCCAAATTTTTTTCAATAGCCCTAATTTATGTTTTCATCGTGGAAATAAAAAAATAAACTAAACTAAAAACCAAAAAATATACATGAGTTTACGGGTTTTCAGTTTGTCTTTGCAAAACGTGCAACGATCAATTTCTGTTAAGCCAAATGCAAATAGGCCGTCGTTTATTACAATTACTCGAAGATTTAATTTAATTCAAAAGGATCGCAATTTCGTTTCTGTGGTGCTTGTAAAGTTCCTTTTGTAGATATTGATTCACTCTTTAATCGAAATGACCTTGGCGTTTAATACTCTTGTCCACTGCGCTTGTTATGGGTCCCATTTGAAAAAAATGGGACACATATTGTTTTTGTCCGTTTTTTATTTTTATTTTTTTCGTCAAACGCTTGACAGGCATGGCATGGCGCCCCGACATCTACCAGAAGGGTTAATGGAATCGCAATGAAACTTGGTGATTTGTTGGACAACATGGTCTAGATATGTAGAAAACAAAATTTTGGATGATAAATCTAGGAGAATTCCACTGAGACGTTAAAAACCAAAACGGTATTTTTTTCCAAAAAATAGCCTTTTTTGGCATAGCGCTTGAACGACTGGTACAACTTGAATCTGATTTGGTGGAATGTAAGTGTATTAGTCACTGATTTAACACTTAAAAAAAAAAAAATTACCTAGGGAAATACCCTAAAAAATAGGATTTTGTTCTCTAATTATGATTGTGACAAGCATGCCAAGTTGCCCCGAAATCTAGCAAAAGAAGTGATGAAATCGCAATGAAAATTTGACATTTGTAAGAGATCATGGTCTAGATATGCAGAAACCAAAATTTCGGGTAATGAATCTAGGGGAATTCCCCTGAGACGTTAAAAACCAAAGCGTTTTTTTTCTAATAAATTAGCTTTTTGGAGCATAGCGCTTGAACGGCTGCTCTAATTTTGATCAGATTTGGTTAAATGTTAGACCATTAGACACTTTGTGCCAATTAAAAAAGAAAACATTTACATAGGGTAATTCTCCTAAAAACGAAGATATGTTCCTGAATTATGATTGTGACAGGCATGCCATATCGCACTGACATCTCCAACAAGGAGTCGAAAAATCACATTAAAACTATAAGAATTGTTACATAACATGGCCAACATATATATGTAAAAACAGAAACTCATCAACTAAACCTAGGGGAATTCCCTGAAACCATGGAAAACTAAATCGGTTTGGCAATTTAGCTTTATTTCAATACAGCGCTTAAAAAGGTTTAATTTAAAACATTTACGGTTATTTTTCTAAAAAAATAGCTTTTCGGAAAATAGCGTTTAACCGACTGCTCTAATTTTGATCAGATTTTGTGGAATGCTAGATCGTTTAACGATGTAGCAAGTTTTGCTTATAGTATATATATTTATATTACATCCACCGTTGCGTATCTGAAGTTAAATATATAAAAAGCGATAGCTATACATTGTGGATAAATATAAATATATTAGAAATATTAAAAGATAAAGAAAAAGCAGCTTCTACTAACCCATTAGTTTCTGTTCGTAGAAACAACTGTTATGCCATTTAAAAAAGATATACCAAAAGTAATTAAGTAACAAGAGGGATCGTTTCTACATACAAAAATATATATCGTGCAGTTAAAATCGTTTTAAAAAAATGGTGACAAACACGTGGCTGACACCCTCCAGTTATATTTGTTTTTTTCGTTTAATTTCGGACTCGGTGGTTTTTGTAGTTACAAGCTAGTCGTATGAAGTCGGATCGTTGGTTTGTCTTTCAGATTATTCTGCCAAAATGTTTGTCGTAAAAATACACATGTTCGAAATGTAATTGTTTGAGTAAAATTTTGTTGACTTAAAAAATGGATCCAAACTCCTTAGGAAATGATGTAAGTCTATGTTGATGATATTTTTTTATTTTCGGCCAAAGACTTTTTGTGTGTTTTTTTTCTCCAAAAAGTGCTTTCAAGATCTTGTTTATTCTTATTGGTGATACATCAAAGAGGCTTGTAACACAAACAATCGTCAAATTACTACAGACACAGTTAGGTTTCTGAAGCTATTGTAGTCTGTTATATTTTGTGCCTTACCCAAGGTAACATCGATTTAACCTGCAGCTGGTTTCTATGCACTACCTTACTATTACTACCAATAGCAAAATAATCATACCGGATTTTGTTTTAAAGTTTTAACCTTTTTCATTGCTAGTTTCGTTATTTATCATAATTGATAGCATTTTCTTGATGTTTATATATTTTACCCGGGGCATAAAAAAAAAGTTTATACAAAAATTACCTAAATAATTAAATTAATTCCAGAGAACCATTGAAGTGTCATGGGCGATGAAAGCTTCTGATGAAGCTGAGATGCATTACAATGTGAGATGGGGTGGAAAATAGGGCATTTCTGTTTTTTTAGCAATGCACTAATAACCAACTCCAGTTACTTTGACCAAAAATCTAAATAGAATAATTTATCGGTTCGATCTTAACCTTCCTTTAGCAAAGCACTTAGCTATGCTTAATCGAGAGGTTTTAAATTAACAGTTAAAAGTGTAAAGGTATATAAAAAATTAGAAAACCATTGCAAAAATTGTAATAACTTAAATGTGGCTGGCATTCTGTTGACTGTGGGAAAACACAAGGTAAGGGTGTAGTGTAATAAAAAAACCATCAGAATATCATGGTTGGGTTGCTACAGCTGATGAGGTGTGTTGTATTTTTTCATCATTCCTCAGATACCACTAACACTTGTACCTAACGACATAGTCAAATATCCAGATATACTAGTATCCAGTTTACCCAGTTAAGCACTATGTAAAGGTATAAAATTAAACAATATTTATTATGCAGTTCACCAATAACAAAAAATTCAAACTTTTCCAGTTAATAACATCTGTTGACCCTTCCCAACTTCAACTGTCAAAAGAGGATCAATTAATTTACACCCAGTTTCGCAAATCTTTTCCTGAATTAGATATCGGGAATTTACAGGAAGCAGATTTAAAATCTCCCAGCGCCAAAGAAGTAAGCCTCATCAGGCATAAATACTTATTTGATTATCAATTAGTTGTTATATTCCAAAGTTTATACGACTGTCTGCGCTCTTAGCACATTAATATAACTATCCCATATCAACACTGTTTTTTTCTAGCATCAAAATGCATAAAAATGTATTAGATTGCATAAATCCTCATGCATATTTAGATGTGTAGACCAGAATTGGATGACCTGACATAAATTTAATGAATAATAATTTATCACTTCAGTTTTGTCTACCATGTATATAAATTGTGAAGTTGGCTCTGGCATGGAAAGTGTAATATCTAATATGCTATGTAACTGCAGAATTGGAGGAAGTTCTGCAGGAAGTTTGATGGAGTGATTGATGATTTCAATTACGGGACTCTACTGAGGTTGGATCCTTTAATTGAGTATGCAGAGTCCAACACAGTGTTTGGTAATTGATGTTCATATTTCAAATATTACTACCAATAGTGCAAGACCCCTGTTAGCCGAAGGGTTGCAGGTTTGAAACTTTTCTGTAGCTAGTCCGTTGTATCTTGGGTAAGGCTTGGTGGATATCACCTGAACCTGGCGTATTCATGCATTATTCTAAAATTGTAGAATCGTGTTGAATATTAACGACACGCATGGAATAACTTCACTAACCCCACAGTAGGCATGTGATAATCTGATGTTACATTCTGTGTGGAAACGTTTTGGTGTATATTTGCGAGGAAATCTGCCCAAACAGCTGGCTAGGTACCAGGTGGTATTGATTGTGCAATGCGCTATTTATAAGACAAATTTCTACGTGTGCGTTAAGAAGTTAAGTTTTTTAGTTTATTCATTTTTACCTTCGTATTAAATAACAACAAAGTGGTATTTGGCATCTATTCTTCCTTTTACATTTCAGCAACTCGAATCCAGTTCCTTGCTGTGGAAATCGCCCGTAATAAGGAAGGACTTACCACCAAACTTTATCAAGCGGTTAAAAATAAGCGTCTTCAAAATGAAGATATTAATCAGCTTTCTGACGCAACAAAAGAAATATCTGTTACGTCATAGCGCATGAAATAACTTGAAAGCTTTATACTTGACTTAGTTAGCTGGATTGCTTGCTTTATTCTTATATGGACCTTTCATTTATTGCGTTTAGCAGAAAACAGCCGGTTTTCACGATGCATATACTTCAAAGATTAGTAAAAGTGCTGGGAAGTTGTATTTTCGGATATTAAATTGCACGGATAGTGCATAAGTTATTTTGATAGGATAACTTGGTCTATCTTGCTAAGAAAACAGTAGCCTTATTATAACACAGCCAGGTCGTCGAAGAAATTTAAATACTGGAAAGTGTTAACCACGTGTTTAACCACCACTATTTGCAATACACCACTTGTATGCTATGTTTTTATGCAAGCAGTACACCTAACCACATTTGGTTTATTTTATACACGGAGTATGTAGTTTTTACTGCAAACTTATCCTTGCCTGCACCCGGCGGATTAATGGGTTCTACCAAATAAAAGTAACTGGTCTATCATACATAACATACTGCAATAGCTCCGGTAACCCGACGATGGGCGCCAGGTAATCTGACGATTGCCCGTGTGTTCATCCCCTTGGTTTTCCCATTCACGGGAATAAAAATGAATATCCTTTCCTAAACAGAAACGCATGGGTCCCAGAGGTAAATACCCAATCTTGTTATCTATGTTTATTAAACCGGCTATTATTAGACATGTGCACGTACGGTCCGTGCTTACCGGACTGTCATAGTTATGGGTACTTTTTGGGTAAATGGGACATCTTGTTTTTGTCAGTTTTTTCGTCGAACGCTTGGCAGCCGTGACATGTTTTGCCCGACATCTACCAAAAGAAGTAATGAAATCTCGATGAAACTTTGTAATTTGTTAGACAACATGTAAAGAAACCAAACTTTTGGATGATTTTTTCTAAAAAGATGGCGGGTTTTGGGCATATCGATTGAACTAATGCTCCAATTATGATCAAATCTGCGGGAATGCGCTATCCACTGCATTTAAAAGAAAATAAATAAATAGGGTAATACCCTAAAAATGAAGATTTGTTTTTATATCATGATTGTGACGGGCATCTGTTAATGGGATCGCAATGCAACTTTAAAAATTGTTAGATAACCTGCTCTTAATATGTATAAAACATTTTTGATTGGTTATCTTATGGGGTTCCCTAATTTATGTATGTTTTATTCTGATTGGATAAACCCTTATGCCAATAATATGGCGACATGACCTGCCTGTCACGAGCACTACGCAGAAAAAATGCGGAAAATCATTACGTGTTCCCTATGGATTCGAAGGGAACCCATAATTATGAAGAGTGCTTTTAATCCTCTCCTAAACTATAATCTTAACGCCCCAATATTTTGGTTAGCAGTTTCCTGCTTTTTTTCGTGAGAATTAGCGAGCCTATGTCGATATCACTCCTCGAAAGATCGCGGTTTTGTTTTCTTAGAACTAACCGATTCACTCCCTTCCTCGTCGATATCCACGTTACTTACACGAACGGTTAGGCTAATTTCTTTGTTATGTAGCCTGAGTAGTTAGTTATATCTGTATTAATAAGGAACATGTGACAGTAAAACGTAAAGATAAATTACGCATTTGTGTTCTACCTTTTATATCCATGTATTCAATATAAAGTTCTTTTAGTTTCGAATTTGCAGAAACCGTGTTTAATTAACATATATTGCAATCTAGGCCTTACTTCGTAGCTCAAAATATGCCCAGAGATCAGAGTAAGGATAGCACGGTTTACATAAGGTTTAAACAAAATTGGCCGTCCCTGAATCAACCACAAGTTACAAATAAACACACCAAGAAAGACATCAACAGTCCGCACAAGAAATATTTGAAATTTGGTGTTAAATCACAAACCAAGTTACCGTTATTAAACGAAAGCAGGTGAGATATATATAGGACTTAACGAATGCGACGCAGTGTGTTGCTACAACACTATAGTAGATGTAACCGGTATTAGCCTAAAACATTTATCCACAGTTATTGGCAATACTGTAAATAAGATAGGTCATCCATTTAAGCATGGGCTGATAGATGCTGGTTTGATCGGCTTACAAGTGCTGGTAATTTTTAAGTTTAAAAACCTACCATTAAAATTATGCCACAGCCCCTTCTACCTAGCGACTATAGTAAACATAAACGCCCGATCAAGGATGGGCCTATTTTTTCAATGGTAAACCACATTTAAGTATTTAGGCCTACATGCTTTTTTACGATCACAGATCAAATTCAAAATGCTGGCACCAGAAGTACACAGATGAATACATTCTACCACCTATGATATTGCCGCTGCCGCACCAGTCCAAACCTTTTGATTTCAAAAAGATTAACGCGAAGAAAAGTACAAGGCTAAATATTGATCCATTCTTTTACACGGCTGTAGCGCGACGGCAGCGATTAAAGTCCTACGAAAGTTGCAAGAAAAACACTGAATTTGAGTTCTTGCGTAATCAAGTAAGCTGCTATGGGGAAATTTCACCGCGCACGACCGCCCGCAGAAAGTTTGCAATATCGAAACCACCCGCTAAATAGTATAACTTGTCGTTGGGAAAATTAACTGGTCATTGCTTGGACTCCAGTTTTTTGTATATTTTATTATTAGTCTCTTGTTTTTCAACAACGTTCCTTAATTACATTTCCTTGGGACAATATCGCAAAATGTGGTCAGGTATTTCCTTGTTTTCGAAAAGAATACGGGACAGAAATAATATATTACGGTTCGTTTAAAATCTTCAGACAGATATATAGTCACCATTTCATACAACTATATTGTGTGTGCATCTAGATGGTTTTAAAAAATAAAAACGATCACACAATTTTGCTAGCGTGTTGTTTATTGTATTTCGACGTCAGGTTCAGCAGTTTCTCCGGTAATTTTGGTAGAAATGAGTTTTTTCCACAAAGCAAAGAAAAATATATCAGCAAAGCAGACGACGAATTCGAAGGCACCTACAAAAATAAGCATAACTTGGCAAAACACGACGATTTCGTACATTCCGGCAACTTGTGTTGATACAAATACAAACGCAGGCATCATGCATGCCCATACAAACGTGGTAAGAAATAAGGCAAACGCGAAAATGCAATTAGAAACGCATAATAGTAGATAGATAGCTGTAAACTTGCTTTCAACAACGCTTATAATAGCATTCAACTTTTCGTGTATTTTATTGTTTTGTCAAGTTTCTGCATTTTGTTGTGTGCCGCTTTAAAAATGACTGGTAGTAAGAACATGAATCCAGTGAAAAGGCCTTGGCTTGCCAGTGAAATACATGAACCAGCGAAGAAATACGCACATCCAGCAGATGCACTGCCAGCGACAAGACGGACCACAATCCCACATAAAATTGAAACCAAACCCATGACTGCATGAAATTTAACTGCATATTGATGAGCTTCTTTGGGATTTAACACATGTAGAGACGAATCAAAAGCTGCTACCTCTCTCCCCACACCTGTCTGTTCCTCAATGACAGGCTCGACGACGGTAGCAACTCGAATCTTCATTTTCTGCGCAAATTCTTAGCCAGTTAACAATAAAAATTCCTTATACAAGTGCAAGGTAAATACACGTTTCCATGGAATGACGACAGCCACTATGACGTTAGAAAGAAACAATGAGATTTTATTGTATGTCATTTTGCGGATATTATACCATATTTTGTTTTAGTTGGTGCTCTATTTATATTTTATTACCATATACTAGTTAGAAAAAAAATATATTCTTTAAAAAATACAATGAACAACGTCACACCGTCCATGATTAAAGAAAGGATTCGGTAAGTATTGCAAGTTTTAAAATCTTTAAATTTAAATTACCAATATACCGATATGTTATATATCACTACGAGGGTGATTAAAAGGCGTTAAAACACATGTCATGTGCATATTATCTAACGGCCGGTAAACCTATTAGGTCGCGGGGTGGTGTATTGGATAGATTGTCATTATAGCTCAATAACGCACTGTGTTCAAAACCTTTTTTCACCTTAGACTGATCAAGCCAACCCGACCCCAGGCGCCAACGGAGTACAACTTGCAATATAAAAGATGGCCGCTTAGGCCTTTTACATATGATACGTTTCGTGTTGACAAAAAAACTCTTAAACGTAACATCCCTAAAGAAAAAGAGACAAAATTAGCAGAGGATGCAGAAACCGTCAACACTTTCAGCTCGGCTTATCCTTGCTCAACGCAGTCAGAGGCAAGCACCTTAGGTTAAACATATAAGATCCGGCCCGTTGGCCTAGCGGTTAAGTGCGTCGCCTTTCAATCGAAAGGTTGCAGGTGCGAAACTGATCGCTAGCTGGTCGGTTGTGTCCTTGGGCGAGGCACTTTACGGACATTACCCGAACCCAGCAGCGGGTTAATGGGTTCTACTAAATTAAAGGAACGTGTCCATACACAACACACTGCAATAGCTCCGGTTACCCGACGATGGGCACGAGGTGATCTGACGATTGCCTGTGTACGCGGTTCGAGGACGTAAAATTTGCGCTAATACCTTATCACGCGTTCGCGGAGAAATCTGATTAATCGGCGCTTTTAAAGGCAAGCTTTATTCATTTAGCTACATGTTATTTTATTATTATTATTATTGGACGTGAATAGTGGTAACAAACTTCATTGCCAGGCGCCAATGAGCGTAATTTCATTCTTGTTTTAAATGTATATTTTGTGCGGAACACAAGTTCTAGTTATCTTCCCCATTCACGTTTAGATCGGTAAGACGGTAAATTGTATCTTAATATAGACTATGCACACGTTGATTGTTTGATGTAACAAAGCGTCTACGAAACCAAAGACGTAATTTTTTAAAGGTTAATCTTAAATAAATAATAATAATAAAATTGATACTACAAGGAACCGGCGTCTCTGAACTATCAATGCGCGTGTTTTGCAAGTTAATTGTCAGCGCCGGTCAACATGATCGACTGTTATTTTGCGGTCTGAATATATATCCGAATTTCTTTTATTAAAATCTAACAAGAATTTGATTCTCAGCAACAGAGTGAAGACAGCTCCAAACTTTCAGTGCCTTCACAATTTGAAGAAGATAAAACTGATAATGTTCTCTCATCTGCTCTCCACACAAGCACAGCTAAAATGCATGTACGAACAAACCAATCCAAAATGGGTAAAAAGCAATCAGCTTGTCGTCCTAACACTACTTTGGGCACAAGATCAGGACAAAATGCGGATTCTACAATGAAAAAGCTAGAAAAAGATTTCTCGAACAAATTGAGATACCTCACAGCCTATTCCAACATTGCATCCACTAAAGGAACCTCGTCTTCGTCATCTAAAGCAGTGAAGAAGCATCGAAGACGTGAAGCTTGGGTTAGAGAAGGAAATACCAGTTCCCCCTCTGAAAAGGTACCAATCAACAAGGAACGCACAACAACCACCCAGGAACATCAGACCAACAACTCTCCTCCAAAATTACCGAAAAATGACAAGTTAAGAATTGGAGATCTTTGCAATGCAATTGATTCTCTTCATGGGGAGGTTTGGGCTGAAGATCAACCTGCTGACACCGAGTATTTCCACAATTTGCCCTCTGATAAATCCATGGAAACAACGCCCCATGTCAAGAGGTGTGTGAATAGAATACCTAAGCACAAGTGAATTGATTCTTTATCGTTTATAATAATCTATGATAAATATGTAATATATATTTTACAACTACACCTTCAGAATAATATAAGGGAACCTGTGGGTGCTCTTGTACAGTTGCTCATTTGTTTTAATGTTAAATCATTTCCTTTCGCTTATCAATTGTTTTAAATTATATTTGAATAAGAACAAAATTACGTGTATAAACAATTGATCTTGTTGTGTTGAAATAACTTGACACTGATATAGAAGAACCCATACTTTTATGTGTGTGATTGTGGTTTTATTTGCATTTGTATAGATCTAACATCAATGACAATGCAAACTATTCTTTCTTTAAACAATTATTTTTCACCAGCGAATCTATCATCCAAATGAAACCATTTGACCAACAAACCACCGACACAACTCGAACTTCAAAAACTTCAAACAGAAATCACTTAAGCAGAGAAGGGAAACGGACGAAACCATTTACAGTTGATTCGATGGAACAGGAGAATCTGACTCAGTTGTATAACAACATCCCACCCCAGGATTTAGAGAACTTGAGGGAAATGTATCGGGGAGTGCTTGGTGGGTTTGTGTTATCACTACTGTTAGCATGTGGTGTTATCAGGTTAAAGAGTTTCGTATATAGAAATTCCGTACTTTTCATACTTTGCCTTGATGTAAAAACAACTTTGTGGGGTTATAACATGAGATCTAAATTCATTTTTGAGTTAGGTTGTCAAAGTCTTTCAGTGTTTGTAAACAACAGCTGTCTCTGCAGCAAGGTATACTATATATGATACCATGGCTATTGAGTGGTGGATACTACAGTATGTTCAAAAAACCCTTCGGTTGCAACAATAGTTTTTTCCCCAAAATTTTCCTAGGGTTTATGAACACATTCATGGTATTTTTTTCTCGTCATGGTTAATAATCAATCGTTCTCTGGTATTTTTTCAGCATATATATTATGACATTTATTGAAATCCATAATTACTTCCTAATAAAACATGGGAAAATATTTTGAAAAATGGCCGGTCACACTGCTACTTAACAAGCTTAACTTTTCAGGACCGGGAGAGGATCGTGGTCCAGATTTCCACAAGCAATTTGCAAGTTGCAGTCTAGATACTGAGCGTGTTCAAACGTAAGTCACAGGAAATAATGTTGTTGATTTTTTTTCTTCATAGTCGCGATTATAAAACGATCACAGTGAGTGTTAAAATGGCATATGAACCAAACCATAAAATGCACAACACAATTTAACGGCACATTGGAGTAGTAACCCCATACCATGAATGGGATATATTACTGTTATGTTGTGACTAAATCCGGTAAAGTACTTTTCCTCCATCCACCAGGATATAAATGACAACCAATTTGCTTAACTTTGCTTAGGTTCAAGCAGAGACAGGGATGGAACTCCAGCTACAGTGATGAATATAAGAACTGGTATCCGTGCCATTATAGCGCAGACAAATGCAAAACAACTAAAAACGTCGAAACGCGACATAAAATAGAAAAGGAAGGTAAGCAAACTGAAATACCCAAGAAATGTTTTTCTTCCTATCTTTATAACTGGTACCATTAGATCCACGTATTAAGCAACCAATTGTGAAAGCATGTTCTTGTTGGCATAGAGCTCAGGAGAGCTTTAATACGCACTCAATCATACACAACACACTGCCATGGCTCTGGTAACACAACGGAGGTTGCGAGATAACGCCAATTGCATTTGCTAACTCGAGGGGATAAAAACGTATAAAGTCGTATATACTGTCCTCTATGTACAGCAATTCGTTTTTAATTAAATTTATACACTATGCCTGGATACTGTATCTTCATTCCGCAAACTTTTTAGAAAAGCGTCCCAAAGTTGCAACTTTGGCAGAAAAGAAGCCTCCACCAATGACTAAATCTGTAGATGACCCACCACCACCAGCAGAAGCTAAGGAAAAATGCAAGAAGATCAGTTTTGAAGAGCAATCATCGGAATTAAAACGCAAAGAAAGAGATAGGTAAACAGATAATTAAAACGCAAAGAAAGAGATAGGTAAACAGATAATTTTGAACATAATATGTAAAATTTTAACTGGCATTAAAAAAATCATTTTATTCCAGACTAATATTTTCGTTTGTTTAGGGAGTTTGGTTGATGGGACTGAGGTTATTGCCACACTGGTTTAATATTCACACTAAACATATTTTGCGCAGTTGTATCTAGGCAAGGCAAGCAAGCTGTTAAAATAAATGTTACCCTCTTTTAATATACTACATTTACACAGTAACAAGTAATATCATATTTAAAAATACACTGCAATTGTTTTAGCAGTTCAACTGTAGGTAAAATATAATCTGACAATGACCAGTGTATTAATGGGCACACACACCCACCAACCAATGTATTCCAACTACATCAATATTAATCAATAAAATAGACCACAAATAAACAGGATAATCAAGGAAGCCGATGACATCGAGGAACGAGAGTTCCAAGCCTTGTTTGAACCAGGGGGTAAAATTAAGATGGATATGGAGTCATCTAGTAAGTTCAAGGCACACCCCACCAAACCCCCTGAAACTCCAATCTGGGCGAACAAAACGGTGGTGTCGTTGGGAAGGTACTATTCTTTAATTTATGCTTTATCTTTGTTAAAGGGAAAACGCAAGAAGTGCTATCAGACAGGTAACAGTCAAATTAACTCGCGCCCAACTTCGGGTCATAAAAGCTTAAGCAGGGTTAATAAAGGATTTTTTTTAGTTTTAATACAACTAATTAATCCATTGGATTCGAACATTGTCACCTAAGTAAGTGCCAAAAACGCCCAGCCAGTGACCATTTACGACACGCAAACCTTTGGCTGACAGCCAGCACACTTACCAACCAAGCTATTAAATAAGATGATGCAATGCAATATTCATTCCCAGTGGTCACTGGAACCTTCCCTTGAACAAGGGAGATGACTGGAGATTGGAAGAGGAAGATGCTTCAGTTCATGCTGGAAACAATCCAGCTTATAAGCTCCGATTTCACTACAAGGATGGTAAGCTCATAGAGATGCAGTTTAGAGGCCGTTCTATGGTTCCCTGTATTCTAAAATTTCACGAAACAGAACTTCAGTATTCAAATTTTAATATTAGGAATATAGGAAAATAGGACTTATACATAATAAAACAAAAACCTCAAAGATATGAGAATTTTGTTTTTCTAAACCTGTTAAAAGGCTAAACAAATCCTGCATATTTAAAAGGCAAGCCACAGGGAGGGGCGCCAGAAGTAAGGCCATCAACAGCCGACCCTTTCATTGCACTTTATTACCCGGAGAAACGAACAACATCGATGTTCCTCACAGAGTACATGAGGAAGTTTCACCGATTTCCCGTACAAAGAAAGCGGTTGCTTGTTTAAACAAAGTCTATGCAATAAATTACCACAGAGAAATGTGTTCTTTCCGATTTCCTTCTGTGGTTTTTGAAATTAAGATACACACTTAGCAGCTTTTGTTGTGAGGTTTAGTTTCATGAAGTATATTTTTTGTAACAAACATTGGAATAGCCACTCATTCGATCAAAATTTCCAGCATTAAGTTACAAAACATGCAGGAACTCTTCAGTTTATACACCTACAACTTCTACACAGAAAATGTCAAGAAAAATAGCTTTTATGTTATTTGATATTTCTAGAGCCTACACATATCATCTTGTCAAACAGCATTCCTAAATTTTTAACCTGATTGAACAATTCTTTCTTGTCAAAAATAGCACCACAAAAATGGCCATGACCGAAAAAGTAAATAAATGGAGTGACAACAATATTCGTTCACTTTGAATCAAAGAAAACCTAAAATAAAGATGCATACATATATAATTTCTTTTTCGAGATGCACACTTGCACATCCATAATATATAAGCTAACAGCTGTAAAATTTCCACTTCCATAGAATAGTTAATTCCTGTTTATATGGTCCGGCTGGTTAAGTGTGTAGCGGCGCGACTGTTTTTCTTCTAGTCGGTTGTGTCCTTGGGCAAGGCACTTTACGGACATTGCTTGAACCCAGAGGATTAATGGGTTCTACCAAATTAAAGAAGAGGTGTCTATCATGTACAACACACTGTAATAGCTCTGGTGGGAGCGAGGTGATCTGACGATTGCCCGTGTGTTAACCCCCATTGGTTTTCCCATTCATGGGGATAAACATGAATCTCCTATCCTATATTTCTACCTATTTATTAACAATTTGAAGTGAATTGACCAATTCATTTTCGAGATATAGGATAGCAAAGACCAAAGAATGATGGAGCTGATACTAAAAAAACGGCCACCTGCTGTATATTCTATGCTTCGTTGCGAGCATATTTAGTGATTTGCCTTGAATTTTCTACAGCAAATTGAAAACATATTAGTTAAAATTGAAACCCCTAAATATTTCAGCTAGATTGGATGAATTTCTTCTGATAATATGGGATGTTAAATCAAAGTGATTACTGGTTTGAGTAGGGTTTAAATTCTGGGGATTTTCGCAAAAGGATTGGAAATGGGTATAGGGTGTCCGCATTTTTTTAATATGGCAGCTTATACAATAGTAGTGTATGTATAATATATATTTTGGATTTTCTTGGGGTTAAGATGGGTTACTCTTATGTCTACAATTTTTTTAAATATGAAATAATTAGCGCTTTCCAGTCAAGTTATTGACTATCAAAGATTATCAGCACCAAAATGCTAAAAGTACATGCTTTGCTATGTGTTTTTTTATTTCATGAACACCATATATTCACCATTGATATACATATATAATATATAAGCAGAGCAGTTTATATTAGAAGTGATGTGTGGTCTTCTCTTTTACCAGCAGTTTTGTTTCAATCTGTGTTAAGGTTGGATGTTTAGCTATGCAAATTGCCAAAAAGATATTTAAAAACAATTGCGGACAAACCAAGAATTTAAGAGTGTCTTGAGTATTCACATCTAAATCCAGAACGAACAACACTTCGATCAGTCTTAAACATCAAGGTCAATTGTTTTGCTGCATAGATTCTTGTAAATCTGGATTTGGAACCGCAGAATTTGTCCAACTGAGCTCCAAATTTAGTGCCACGTTTAATGACAACGCTGTCAAATCTGCAACTCGGTTCACTGCCTTCCAAACTGTTAAAGATAGTTTATGTTAGATTAGGATATATTTATGTTTTATACCTGTGAACAGAAAAACATGGGAGAGGTATTACAAAGCTATTGGTAAAAATAACCCCCTGGCCACCATCGGGATACCAGCATTATTGCGATGTTTTATTCATGCTTGGGACGTTTCTTCAATTTTAATTTAGCATTAATCTAGGGTTAAAGCAATGTCTGCTAAGTGGCTTGCCAAGAACACGACTGCCAGCCACCAATCTTACCGACATCCCTACAGCCTTTTAAATTAAATATACATTCCTGACCTAAACATACATTGTTACAGCCCAATTATGAAAAATATTTACTTGAAGTTGGTAAATGTAAGTCTTATTCTATGTGAGCCTGGTGGTTTGATCACATAGTTATTTTCAGCGTTGTTGGGATAATTTGCAGGAGTAGCTGGGGGACGTTATTGTTCCAGCCATAGCGTAACGTGAACCTGGATATGGAAACATATAAGTTCGATAACAGCCAATTTACTTTGTAATTTAAGATTCAACAAGTATAAAAGACAATAAA
The DNA here is from genome assembly GCA_000149265.1 of Ciona savignyi. Lineage (NCBI taxonomy): Eukaryota > Metazoa > Chordata > Ascidiacea > Phlebobranchia > Cionidae > Ciona > Ciona savignyi. Next base: position 290,549 of record CH003001.1, on the reverse strand, counting down.
ATGATTAATTTTATCCCTAATACCTGATATCGAGTATCGAACATTAAAGCCGCTGCGAGTAACAGATCCATCTGTCTTGAATTTCATTGAAATATAACGAGTTCTTCTTGTTATGCTACTAGGTGTAGTTGTGCCACAATATTTGCCAACAGAACCCGATGTTGTATTACGGCCAACAAACACTTGCAAATAGTCAAACCTAACGCGACAAAGAAAAATAATTTAGAAAACATTTTATTAGTAGGTCAATGCTATGTTAGTAATTGCTGGGAAGATGGGTTTTGTTTTTTAGCTGGGCACTTAGCAGACACACTGCAACAGTTCCAGTAACCTGACA
>CH003001.1:260916-290012 GCA_000149265.1 Ciona savignyi | reverse complement strand
TTGATCCTACAAATAGGTGGGGTATCTTAGTAAAACAAAGGTCCTATACATTGGCATCATCACAGTAGATTTAAATCAATACCTTTACCTGATATAGTGTACTGCAATCTGAAACCTGATCTTGATACACTGATATCCGTAAAGAACTGAATATAAACATACTGTTGACCGGTAATAGTAATTGGAGCTGGAGTGCTTGAGCCGCAGTATCTTCTAACTGGTATGGCAAAATCTCCCTTGAAGCCAACTCTAATATCAACATAGTCAAATCTGAAATAGGTAGAGTTAGTAATATTTCAAATGCACAGAAAGTAACAAAAGAGAAACATACTTGCAATAGGAGTGACGTTCCAAGTTGAATGAAGTAAAGCTTAAGGTGATGGTTCTGGATGTGCTACCAGCATTTATTCGATACCTACAGTCAGAATTTTGTGGGTAATTCCTGGGGTGATTGGGTGATGTAATAAACCCGGAACCTGGCCCGCCTCCAATAGAAAGTTGGTCACATGACACCGTTCTTGAAGCTGGCAACATATTGGCCTGGTTAAGCAGTCTTAAAACAATCAATCATTTTTAAAAAATACTAAAAATGCGAATTTAGCACTTACGTCTGATGTAATATCTAAATCGGAATCCTGCTGATGGTACTGAGGAGTCGGTATGGTAATGCATATACATGTACTGGCCACGACCTGTAACGGTGAAGGAAGAATTTGTCCCACAATATTTCCCGATCAAACGTGATCTAGTGGTCGATCCTTCATACACAGCAACATAATCAAAACTGAAACAAAAAGATATTGTATGTGCGGTAATAGCTTATTAATCGTTCAATCATCTTACTTGCATCTGGGGTGCTTTTCTAATTCAAAAGGCCTGAAAGTCACTTTTATAATGTTTGCTTTACTTTGGGCGTTAATCCTGTAGTAGCAATCCAGGTTATGTACGGTTGTAGTTGTATTGACGCTTGGTGAACTAAAGTATGGTGATGAATAACCACTTGGACCGGTTAATAACATGTTACAGGAATCGTTACTTTGAACACCTGAAAAATGATTATTGTTTAAATGGGTGTTTCATATAAGGTAATCAAAAAATCTTTTAATTCTCACCAGCTACAAAAGGAAACACTTAATTGTACTTAGTTAAACATTATATTTTTCACAATGTATAAAAAGGAAACAAAATGTTTTATTTTTTAAAATGAGTTATTGCTACCTGAATGATGGAAAATCAGCTTATTATAATGGCATACAGATTTTATATTTACCTAAAAGATTCAAATTACTGTTTCGTTTACAGCTATTGTGATTCAAACATCAATCACTGTATTTCACATTCAAATACACCAATTAGTTTTAAATATTGTCCTTGGAAATTACAGCTTGACTGCAATTATACATAATTTTCAATAATATTTACAAGTATGCGAGGGGCCAAAAATAAACTTAAATAGTAAATAGAAAGATAAGGGTTAGGGAAAAATTCAACTTGACATCTACATATTTTTCAATGCTTCTAAATTTTTGGATTTTTTATCGTTATCTTGGAATAATAACACATTTGCCTTTCCTTTATTCTGGTTTATTAAATTCAGTAATGTAGTCGATTTCTAACCATCTCTTTCACTGTATTGATACCATTTCATAAACATTTGTTAAATGCACAATAAATGGTCCACACACAATATATATTTGGTATGCTTTCACTAATTATTGAATATAGCTTTCAAATGGGTTGGTTACATTTATCAGTGAACTACAAGTAACGTATTGCAATAGGTTATACTAAGGCAAAGTGGTAGTTTTAAATCAAAAACCTTACCTGATATAGTGTACTGCAGCCTAAAACCTGATCTTGGGACACTGCCATCTGTAAAGAACTGAATATAAACATACTGTTGACCGGTAATAGTAATTGGAGCAGGAGTGCTTGAGCCGCAGTATCTTCTAACTGGTATGGCAAAATCTCCCTTGAAGCCAACTCTAATATCAACATAGTCAAATCTGGGAAAACGAGAGTTAGTATTATTGCATTGCACAGGAAGTAACGAAATAGAAACATACTTGCAATAGGCGTGACGTTCCAAGTTGAATGAGGTAAAGCTTAAGGTGATGGTTCTGGATGTGCTACCAGCATTTATTCGATACCTACAGTCGGCATTATGTGGGTAATTCCTGGGGTGATTGGGTGATGTGATAAACCCGGAACCTGGCCCTCCTCCAATAGAAAGTTGGTCACATGACACCGTTCTTGGAGCTGGTAACATATGGCCTTGGTTAGGTTAGTTTAAAAAAATCATTTTAAAAAATACTGAAATTCGTATTTAGCACTTACGTATAATGTAATATCTAAATCGGAATCCTGCTGATGGTACTGAGGAGTCGGTATGGTAATGCATATACATGTACTGGCCACGACCTGTAACGGTGAAGGAAGAATTTGTCCCACAATATTTTCCGATCAAACGGGATCTAGTGGTCGATCCTTCATACACAGCAACATAATCGTGACTGCAAGGAATTGAAAAGGTAAAGTATGTAACAGCTTAATATTTGGTCAATCATCTTACTTGCATGTGGGGTGCTTCTCCAAATCAAAAGACCTGAAATTCACTTTTATAACGTTTGTGCCACTTTGGGCGTTTATGCTGTAGTAGCAATCCAGGTTATGTACGGTTGTAGCTGTATTGTTGTTCGGTGAATTTAAGTATGGTGAAGAATAACCAACAGAACCACTCAGTGACATATTACAGGAATAAGTATCTGTAAAATAACCATTGCTTTTTGTGTTGTTTTAAATTTAAAACAGTAAAAAACAGAGAGAGAGATAATATTAGTGTAGTAGTATTTTAAAATATCAATATCTTAAAAAAATATTTTATCAATAAGAAAAGATGCTATAAAATGTACTTTCTTTTCGGTAATAAGTTGAGTCAATATCGAGTTATCGCATCCTATGAACACTGCACAAAAAACTACCTGGTTCACAAAATGGAGCTGATGTATGGTCCCAACGACCAAAATTACATGTAAATGTATCAGAATTTCCATTTGCAATTGTAAATCCTTGCTGACATGTATAACTTGCTGTTGTTCCATTGTTATAGTAATTACTTGTGGCCACAACAGTGGGGCTAGTACTGTAAATTGGTTCATTTCCATTGGATGATGCTGAAGGTGCTTCTGGGCACTCTATGGAGATTAATTTTTACAACAGTTATACCAAACTTGGTAATATGGTATGTTCATAAACATGTTCTCTGTATGAAAATTTTCTGTTTTGGTGGACATTTCTGCTGATTTAAGTAAGCAGTGGTGCTAAACCTTTTTATTATACCTAACTAATAAGCAAGATAAAAATTAAGAATTTAAGATTGCACAAGAGAGTTAAATTTATGTTGTAAAATTTGCAATTAAAACTAACTTGGTACAGGAGGTTCAATAAAGAAGCGCAGAAGCACAATGTTCGAAACTGGAGATACATTGCCTGCTTCATCAGTGGCTGTCATTGCAATTGCCATTCTAAAATGCAAACACATAAAAGTATTTATTTTGATTTCAAGATAAGTCTTTTTTATAACTTTTTACAGGTTTGCATACTACAAGCAGAAAACTAAAACAGTTATGGCTTATAATGGATAACATTTTAAATCTTATTACAGTCTTTAGAAAACAAATTTATTGTAATGTTATGTTAAAGCGGCCAAATTGTCAGTTACCTCACAGAACCACTCATTCCTGAAGTGTTAGGTGATGGAAGAACAAATGATTCTCTGACGGTTGCTGCGTTTGGTAGTTTGGGAACAAATGGGCAAATGTTTCCACCGAAATTCGTGGAAAGGTTGCGTGGAGTTCCAAATGTATAGCAAACTTGGTATGATGTTGCTGTTTTTGTATATTTTTAAAAGTTAAAATACACCATTGTTTTAAACTTTTAAAACTATTAATATCTATTTTATTCAAAAAATTAAAATTGTTACATTTATGTCCCAAAAACCTCAAAATCTTTTTCGCTATTAGATATAGCTCTCTGGCAAAAGATTGGTTTTTAAAGCTACTGGTTTGTAAGCATCAATACTTTACAAACATGAACTCCATCTTTATAAAGCCAGTTAACGTTTTTGTGGCATAAAAGTATTTAACAGAATAATTTATTTACTGGTGATTTATAAACAATGGAATATTCATCCTTTATTCTCACAAATGTAAAAATACGGAAGAGTTATTACACAGAAGTAAGAATAAAATTAAGGGTTTTTGCAGTATCTTGTGTATGATAGAGACATTCATTTAGTTTTAATAAAATCTATTAATCCACTGGGTTTAGACATGGCTGCTAATAGCCTTGCCCAAGGACACAACCTACTCGCCCTGCTTTAAAAAAAACTGTTTTATAGGATCCATGAATCGACTAATTGGAAACCACTGGTCTATCAAAGATAATAATGAAACCTGTTCCAGCATCTGCATCATCTCCTGGAGCTGTGAAGTGCAGTCGAATTCCACTTGTCACATTGTTTGGATCGATTTGGGCCGCAGAAAAATCGTTGATCTGATTTGGAGCTAGATTATCGTTTTGCGGTGATATAACTTCCCTGAAATAAGGTAAGAACAATCACTGATTCAGTCATTTTTTCTTCACAGTTACAGTATATATAGAGAGGAATCATATGTTGACCGTCGACACCAATATTTTTTCTTGAATTAATTTTTTTAGTGTGAAATAAGAAACAAAACGAAATCAATCATATATAAAATTTTGTTATTTAATGTTTACTTTAGTTATACCCGTATTCAGCAACCATGATATTAATCACAGCGATCGGGATCACATTTTTAGTGAGGATTAGTTACTAAGTTAATCGCGATCGGCACAGCATGAACACATACCCTACAAACTCAAGTCCATTGCTAGTTTTAACCCTTGTGAAATTCCCACGGTCGTTGTCAGTTGACCTAATTGGTATTGAGCGTCCAGCCGCTGGATTGCCAGATATTGTACCTGAAAAAAGTTGGTCAAACAATTGTATTCAACGAGACGAATAGCCCAATTACCATTACGCAATATGGTCCCAAAAATTAGTGGAGCTGGAGACCCAGATGCGAATGATGCAGCACCCGTAGATTCCAGGGTCCCATTTACTTCCACCTGTAAATAATGTATATGTACCCCTGTTTTTATCAATTAGTTACAGAAATATATAGCGAAACTTTTATATTTGGTAGAGAGTGTACTTAAGGAAGTTAGAAAAACCAACCCATTTTCTTTTACTTTATTTATTAGACAATTTTCGGCTAAGTGTGCATGTAAGAATTATTTGGCCTTGTCAAACTTGCATCAGATCGAGAAGAGAAAACGCATGTATCTTTTCAATGAGTCGTGTGAACACGCTCAGTTTACAATTATAACAAGAGAGAGTATAATTTTCTTTAAAAACATCAGCTATCAGTTAAAAATACTAAGTAAAACTTGTTTCAAAACTTCAGCGTTGACACGTTTCGCACAATTAAAATTTCCAGGTTTAAAAGTTCGATGATTTATAGTTTGCAAGATTTATTTCTACAGAATGATTAATTAGATCAACGTTATGTAATGCCTTGCTAAATATAGGAGCCATAAATAAATTGACTATTTTTAGTTACCCCTGTAATTGCGGAGATCAAGGCGAAAATATGTAATTGCGCAATAAGATTTTTCAGAAGCCCACATATACGACATTTTAAATATTTTTTTCAGCAATTATTTCACACGAGTAACATACGTTGAATGGTTTACGTAACTTAAACAATTTGCTCCAATCCAGACAGTTCAAATCTAACCCGTTATAAGAAATTTTGGTTAGGCCTATATATCGGACATCTAGATAAGCGTAATGAAGAGGGGTATAGCACTGACTGGCGACTAGAATAATCTTATATTGTATTAAGGCCCTAAAAAATTGGGGCCAGTTATAACCTTAATACGTTTCTCAGTACTAAAAGGCAATCTCTCATGCAAAAGCTTCTGAAGTGGGAGATCGGACATACAACTTAGATTTTATCATTACAACAACATTTTCTTATCAGTTGTTCCATACACTTTAAAATGTGTGCACTATGTACCACACAATAAACTTGCCCTATAGGTTAAATATACATTTTAGATTTTAACAACATGATATTTATAATACAACCTTTTAGATGATGTGATTAACAAAGTTACCTGTATGCTGTATCGGCCCCTTGATGAAAATCCAGAGAAAGTTCTAGAATATACGCCGTCATTTTCAATTGTGTCTGCGCCTATGTTAAAATTAATAGCACCATAAGCACTTTACACAGATGCACTATACATACACACATATATTATATATATATATATATATATATGTATATACAATAACATTATTCATATAATGATCAAATATCTTGACGTTATCCAACCTGCTCCATTATCTAACAAAACAAGTCGCTCTGTAGTAGAGTCCGGTTTCTCAATTACCGCAACCACGGCTAAGTTCAGCATTGGTTGTCCAGGGTCGCCTCTTGTTACCTGTCCATTGTGTTATATATCATAGTTTTATATTTATGAAAAACTGCATTTATTATTTATAGTATGACAGTATTGCATCTTACCGTTGCCTCTATGACAACTGGTGCGTTCACACTACTGGTGGCTGATCTTGTCCTGGTTATCACCACAATTGGCAGGACGTTGGCTTCAGCCTTTGACGTAACAGATACACTTATAGTTTCCCTTAAGCTTGTTGATATGTCGTATCTCCATGTTCCAACCTAACAAAAAACATTTAAACATGTAGTTTAAATTAAACTTCGACATACAATGAAGTGATTTGGATGGATGGATAGATATTCATGTTAATCCCCGTGACTGGGAAACCCAAGAGAGTTAACACACTGGAAATCATCAGATCACCTCGCGTCCACCGTCGGGTTATCGGAGCTATTGCAATGTGTTGTGTATATTTCACATGTTCCTTCAAATTGGTAAAACCCATTAATTTGCTGGGTTCAGGCAATGTCGGTTAAGTGCCTTGCCCAAGGTCACAACCGACTAGTTAGCGACCAGTTTCAAGCCTTAAACCTTTCGGATGAAAGGCGTCGCACTAAATCACCACTAACTGGTCAGACGTTTATATTAATCCCCATGGATGAGAAAATGCAGTTGGGCTCACTTCACAGTGGGGAAACATTTGGCCAAGTTGCCTTGTGTTGACCGCTGTTTAACACAGTAATTGCTACGCATTTTTGTATATGATTAAGATCTTTCTACGGACTTACTTCGGCTCTTCCAGGAATAACGAAGTCAATCAGTTTTAGCGTTGTATCGATCCGTGCAAGAGGATGTCCTGCACATGCATTCGGCATAGAGAATGGAATAGTACTGTAGATACATCCACTTGGGGCGGTCAGTTGCACCACTGTCAATAATAATTTTAATAATACAATGAACAAGCCTGTTATAAATACCCAATATTTTAAGATGGATTTTAAAAACTTTTATTGTATTAAATACGTCCGGCCGGCTGGTCTAACGGTTAAGTGCGTCGCCTTTCAATCGAAAGGTTGCAGGTGCGAAACTGGTCGCTAGCTAGTCGGTTGTGTCGTTGGGCGAGGCACTTTACGCCCATTGCCTGAACCCGCGGATAAATGGGTTCTACCAAATTGAAGGAAACGGTTCTATCATATACAACACATTGCAATAGCTCTGGTAACCTGACGGTGGGCGCGAGGTGATCTGACGATTGCCCGTGTGTTAATCCCCTTGGTTTTCCCATTCACGGGATAAACATGAATATCCTATCCTATCCTATCCTAATACAAAAAAACATGAATTTGGAACAGGTGTGGTTTTATGTTTCCAATAAAGTATTTCCTCTCACCAGGCGCGCCAGTTTGAAAAGCAAACTTAAACGTTGTATTCAGTCCCACGGTATTATCAATCGTAACAACTCCATTCGCGCTTTCACCAGCAGCCAGTACGTGTTGTTTGTATGCAATCTGTAATGGAGCTTTGTTACTTAATACGACTAAAGTAAGTACTAAAATCTACTTTTGAAAAAAAACAGATCCGTTTAAGTGAACTTATAGAAAATTTTCGATAATATGTTCTAACTTAAATTAATGTAATATAAAAATACTAGATTTATTAATCCTAGCTATCTGTCATGTCTGACCCAAATTGTAGGGTTGCACAATAGGTTATTTATAGTCGGGAAAGGTACTTATAGTTTACCCTATTGATGTAGCAAAAGAGATCCTAATCGCAAGTAAATGTTAGATTGGTGCCCGCAATTGGGTTATTGGAGAAATAGTTTTTGGGTTTAAGCAATGTTGCTTCTTTCTAATGACACGGCCGGAAACTTATTAGTTGGTTTAAATTAAACAACCTTTTAATGCGACGCGCTTTAACATGACCTTACTGGATTGACACATACTGCTTAAGGGTTATTGACTGGCCATTAAGCCTAATAAACCTGTAATAGTGTTGGCGGTACGCAGGCAAAAAAATTGGCTCGTCGGGCGCAAAATTGATTTTCTCTCAACCCTCGCATACCCTGGCTTTTTGTACGTTCGGCGCGCCTGGTTCTAAGTGATAAACATTGTACACATCACATAAACCCGATGGATTACCCAGTTTTACTAAAACTAAACAAACGATTCATACATTTACATTCCACAACACACCACAATGGACCTGGTAACTTGACAACTGTGAAGATAAAATGCCTAGTGGATCTGCAAGGTAAGTAAAAGTTTTCCCATTTACAGGGATAAAATCTACAGAGATTCTGTGATTACCGTTGAAACCAAGTTTGTTATATCTCCATCGTCTTCAACAGCAATGGCCGCGAACGCTCCCATCAAACGCCGAAGGTCTTGGTCCTGGGCGAAAAACCATTTCCCCCCAGTTTCTTCTACTAGATCGGTCAGTGCTCTATTTTGAGTGGTCGTGAAGAAGATGGCGTCAATTGTACAATTCTGGGATTTGTCGTGTTTAACCAACAATGTGTAAATTTTGACCTCCAAGCTATATATACAGGCAATGATTTAAAGTTTACCTTGCTTTTTGCGTTTTGAGCTACATCACGTATATATGGTGGAGTATTTTCCCCACCATCTGTTAGTACAATGATATGCCCACATGTTTCGATTGCATTGTGATTTTCCATTTCCTGTTCAAATATTTTATTAACTGTTTAATAGTTGGACCTACTGATAAATTTAGCAATGCTGAGATAATATGTTTTTTGTTTGAACTGGTGTATAGATTGCACCGAAAATGGCGACAGTTAAAGCATTTTGCACATTTGCACATTTTCTTGTTTGTGTTGGCTTTAATATTTTTGTTAATAAATATATATTTTGTGAAAATCAGTGTTGCATAACTTACTTGAACAGCTTCCTGAATGCCGCATCCAATGCATGTGGAACCGCCTACCATGTTTGGTATGTTCTGTTTAATCTGATCTCTAACTGCTTGTGATGTTATTTGGGTCAGACTTTGGAGGTTTCGTGCCGTTCTTTCGAACTCTACAATGCCAACATAATCTCCAGTCGATACAGATGTGCTTACAAATGTACCAGCACTCTGTTGCATCATAGTTAGACGATTCTGTAATATTTTTTATGCTAATTAGTATTCTGGGGCAACTTAAAACTTTGTGTTTCCGGTAACCAGCCTATTAACAGTATTATTCAATTTGTTAAAAACTGGTTTTGATTTTACCACCTTTCAGCTGAAATACACACAGTATTTGTAATATAATAGAATAGAATATTCATGTTTATCCCCGTGAATGGGAAAACCAAGAGGGTTAACACACAGGCAATCGTCAGATCACCTCGCGCCCACCGTCGGGTTACCGGAGCTATTGCAGTGTGTTGTATATGATAGAAACGTTCCCTTTAATTTGGTAGAACCCATTAATCCGCTGGGTTCAGGCAATGTCCATAAAGTGCCTTCGATTGAAAGGTGACACACATAACCGTTAGACCAACGGGCCGGATAATGTTTAACAATTTGTGGGAAGCATGGGATGTTCTGCTGGTTGACGAAGGTTGTGTAACAAAGCCAACAAAAACTTTTAACCAGGAGTAATGTACCCACTAGTCAGTAAATTAACAAACACAATTTATATGATTATTGTTACTTACTCCTTGCATACTCCCTGATACATCAAGCACGAGAATAAAACGACGGCTTGGAGCAACACCTACAACCCGAAATATTGGTGCAAGATTTAATAAACCCGGGTTTGGTGGGTTAGCTCCATTAGCGAAATCGCTAGTCGATGTTATGACGTCCCATGTACTTCGTAAGTTACATCTTCTGTTTTGTGCGTTGTCAGCCTCACTATTATGTTGATTGATTGGGTCACTCGCATTGCTGTGGCAAAACTCAATGACCTGTAGAAATGTTGTATCCGCAATTAGTCAATCAATAGTTGAACCAAAACCAACCGCTTGGACAATCATGTTCTGGACCCTACTGGAAAGTTTGTATGATGCGCCGGATATATCTGGCGTGGCGCACGGACTACTTTTTCGGGTATTGGCGCGGAAAACTCCAAAAACCATGCTGGCGTGGCATGATTACACCTCCTTTCATTTATGTAAGTATTTTTGACACTTTAAGCTTTATATTTCAAAGTTTCAATTGAAAATTATGCAACTTCGTTAGTGGTGGTGCAAATTTTAGGTTAAAAAATGTTGGCGCAAAAATCCGGAGCACAGAAAACGAACTTTCCAATAGGGGTTTCTGGAAAGATAGCAATCTTACATCTTAGAAGCCCTGCACTAATCAACCCTGTTCAGTCACTTTATAAATAGTTCAAGACCATTTTGATGTGAGGGACCATTAAGTGTTTGCATTGTTATGTAGAACTGTCTACTTTGTTGCCGTCGTTTTTTAACACTTCTTTTCCCACAGTTAGATTACCGAACTGTTACGACATATGTATGATTGAATATTCATATTTAAGGGTTCTCTTTAAATCTGTTTTTGATTTAAGTTTGTTTTATTTTCTGCGTAACGCAGGTAGCAGGTATGTCCAATCGCCAGGTTATTAGCATGAATTAGTTATCCAAACGAGTCGAAACTTAAAGGAATTCTAGCTCGCATGTACACGGTACCTCTAAATACTACAGGACCGCTTGGAGCGCATGGATCGCTTAAATCGCTTGGATCGCTTGGATCGCTTGGATTGCTTACTATACTTAGTAATTACAAAAGCCATGATATTAATGTTAGGGTTGAGGTTAAAGTTAGTTCTGGGGTTGAGATTAATGTTTTGGAAAGGGTTAGAATTACTTTCCATAGCAATCTAAGTGATCCAAGCGATCCAAGCGGTCCTGTAGTATTTAGAGGCACCCGCATGTACATACTATTAAGTTTTTAACAAGGGGAATTCCCGAAATCGGAAACAATTTATAAAATATCCAATTTTTAGCAATTTTAACTATCACTTTTATATCTCCGAGAAAGGAATATTTTCTTAAAAGTTAAAGCTGTATAACACAATTAAAAAAAAACATTAGATTTAATCTTTCTCGTCGGTATCTTTTCATCTCGACTTACATATAATACGTATTATCTAACGTGTGTTGAACACTACATGGTGTCAGAAGTGAGATGTCGTTTCAAATAGCTCCACCGGAAGAATTCAACTTTAGTATTCCGAGGCATGGTCTGCGTGGATCCGAAGATACGAGAGATACCGAAAGGCATCATGACTGTTGGACAAATTACAGTCCAATAAGTAAATACCTTAATGTAGTTTTTAAGCAATAAGAAGGAAGACATGCTATGTTCGTTTAACTTAACGGAATCGGAAAGAGGAAGATACGAAACCGTAAAAACTAAGTTTACGGCGCACTTCAATGTGCGAAAGGGCTAATTGTCCTACTAGAAATGCAGTGTGTTTTTCTTGTCATAAACGTGGTCACTTTAAGACTGTTTGTAAAGCAAAGCATCGATTGCAACCGTTAATAACGCCAGAAGAACCAGATGGCTTCATAGGAAGAATTGCCAACAATTCCGAAGATGAGATCAAGAAAAGTTAAAACATGACCCAATGCGTGCCCGTTCCGAGCTCGTAGCACGATACAGAAATTGTTGAAAGACAAGGATGCAAGATCAAAGCGCTCCAGGTAAAGACGAACACACTTGCATTAAAACCCCGGTCTGTGGGGAGGAGCCAGTGTTTGTTATTACCGGCCGAAAGGAGGACATCGCAATAGCTCGCCGAGAGATTCAATTCGTTACTAAACATTTTACACAAATTCGCGCAACTCGTAATAAGTAGGCGATAATAAACGGTCGAACTAAGGTGACGTTCGACAGTAACCGCTCACTACCAACCATCACCAGGGAAAAAGAATGTAATCGTGATAGATTTATGAACATTTCACCACAAATGCTTTTAATTAAAGCCTCTTGTCAAGAGTTTTAGTGAAATGAAGTTAAATTCTAAAACAGTCCAATTGAGTGTTCATGTCTTCGGGGAATTCTTCTGGATTTAGCATATAAATTTCTGTTTTTACATATCTGGGTCTGGTTATATAACTTAAATTTTTAATCCTGTTTTATGACTCCCGTGTTGAATATTGTATAGTGTTCAACAAACGTTAGTTAATACGTTCTTTATTATATGTGTGTCGAGATGGAAAGAGACCGACGAAAGAGGCGCCTCTGGCTTTTATATCGGGCATAACATAGAGATCTTAAATATTACTACAAAGATGTCGGGGCAGTATTTCATGGGGTCATTATTAAGATTTAGGAACACATTTTTAGGATATTTCTCTAGTTACGGCTATCGCACTAACATTCACCGAATATAATCAAACTTTGAGCAGCTGTTCTCGCGCTATCAAAAGAAGATAATATCAGGGAATCCCATAGAATTTATTACACACAATTTTGGTTTCTTTACACACAAAAACAATATGCGTGTCTTTTTTTTTAAATGGGACCATATTTAAGGCAGCCGTGTAAGCACTTTGCTTAAAAAGGTGTTTTTACAAAAAATTACCGTTTTGGTGGTTTTTATCGTACAAGTGAAATTTCTATAGATTTATTACCCAAAACGTCTAGTTTCTGTATACCCAGACAATGTTGGCTAACGAATGACATAGTTTTATTACGATTTCATTATTTCTTCTGGTATATGTCGGGGCGACATGCCACGCCCGTTACAATCATGGTTTGAAAGCAAAATCTTATTTTTACGGTATTTCCCTATAGTAGGCCTATTTTTTAATTCCTCCAAAAGTTAAATTAGTGGCTAATATTCCGCCAAATGTGATTTAAATTGAGGCAACTGTTTAAGCTATATGCACCAAAAAGATAGGAAAAAAACGGTTTTGGTTTCAGGGGAATTTACTGGATTTATCACCCTAAATATTAGCTTCTGCATATCTACACCATGTTTTTTGACAAATGACAAAGTTTCACTACGATTTTATTATTTCTTAAACATTATGTGTCCCAGGAACGTGTGAATCGTACACAACACACTGCAATAGGCGGTGAGCGCCAAGAGATGACGATTGCACGTGTATTAAAGGCCCCTGCGTTTTCCCATTCACGGGTATAAACATGAATATTCTATCCTATCCATCCAAAAAATAGAAAGTCGAGTTTAGATTGGTAGGTCGGGAGCCCAATGGTTTCTACTTACAGAAACAAACATTATACACTTTGTAAAAGATATACCAAGAGGTTTTAGGAACCAGGCAACCTGGTTGTTTTTCGCATGCAGAAACATATACCAAATAGTAGTGATCAACACTCGTTTGATACTCTTTTGTTTTATTAATATGATTGTTATTGAACAAATACTGTCACCAGGCTACCTAGTAGCTGACAAAATAAAAAGGTAGTTACCGTTTGCAAATAACTGAGTCCCATCATTGACGTTTTAAGTTGCCTCGATTGTTCTTGCTCAGCGAAGAAATGGCAGTGGTCGGATGATGGGAGCAGTGTTTGTGGGTTAATGGCACACGATTCGTTGTAAGGTTCGACATATTCAATATTCAATCCACGCATACTCAATGGGCACCTGTGTTTGTGTGTGTATATATACGATGACTTTGAAATGAGAAATCACATCAAGGCTAGGGTTACAATAGTTAATCGTTTATGTAATGTGTTGTATTTATAACAGCGAGTTTGCTTAAGTTTTTGTTCCAATTATTGAGCCATTAGGTACAAGTAACTCCCACTGAGTATAGCCTAATGACACAAGTTACATTTAGCGCCTCCTTTCTGACCCCAACCTTTCAACTACAGATTTAGACTCTCTCGCAAACAGGGGCAACTGGCCAGAGTAGTGCCATAATTCTGGGTTGATAAAGGCCTGTATTCTTTGTCCGTGTTCAATGTTTAGGAAACTGCGACATGGACTTTACCTACCTAGTGGCTTGAAGAACTGAATTCGAGTCGAGATAATGGCGACTATGATTCCCGGTTGGGTATTCGTCGAACACACCCCACCTCAGGTGCGCCCACTCGTGCACAATTGCTTTTGCTAAACAAGATAACATCAGTTTATCATCCCTCAACCCGTAGTTATTTCTGTTTAAACTGCCATCCGACCAGAGCTCGATTTGCCGCTATTGCATTGGGAGCTTTTTCACATAGAAAGTGGTTTAAGTTAAAACTTCTTGCTGGTAGACTCTGCGATGTAATTGTCGCAGAAGAGGTATTTATTTTTGCAGCCAGATAAATTTTTAGACTATTTTTAAACTCAAGTTATTGTCTACTTACCAATGGGACCATATACATTTTCCTGTGGATTGTATATATATTCTGGTGTGAAGTGAATGTAAGTTCCGGGTTCACCACAACCACCTGTTTGGCGAGTGTATGGATTGTTGCCTTTCGTAGGGTTAGCAGGTGCAATTATAACATCCGCCTGCAATTGTAGTATGATTTAAACTGACATATTTAAAATAAAATATAAGTACTCTGCCTGCTTGAATTCTAAAGAAAACTACATAAAGTATAGCAGTAGAATATATTTTAAACTTTTAAATTTATATTTACCTCAACATTTAGTAAAAAAAGTTGTTATTTAATGAATCGCTTAATTTTATTGCACCAAGCTATTAAATTTTGATTCCACACCTTTCTGTAGGCCAAGCCCACTCCCCTCGGATATCGTCGACTTGTCCAGGTCTTCGGAACCAAAATATTGATGTTACGAAAGAAAGCTCTTTTCCTCGTCGCCGTATACAAGGTTGCTGATGCGGACGTAAAGGCGTTCTGTTAACAAACGGTACATTTTATTTTGTATAAGTAATACGGACTCAAAACGTACCCTTAAATTGGTAATCAGGTTATCATTTTCAGGAACCGCAGGGTTAATTGCAATCGTTATCCCGTCGTAACCGTTTGAGTCCAAGTTCACAGAAGCATAATCTCCGGTTACCGAAACTGAGAGCACCGTCAACAACAAAGCACGAAACGCCACCATGATGGATGAAGCTACGTATATTTTACTTCAACTATACGTGTATGTCTTTGACGCTGTCTTTGATTTAAACAAATTTTAAATTGTAAATCTGGATCTAAAATGACACCAAAAATATTTACAGTGAGGCGCATTTCGCTTTTGTGATTCAATCGATTTTAATCGAAATATAATCCTTGAACTACACACCCTGCTGTTCTTTTCGCTGAATTATGTTATTTAGGATATATATTGGCGAATTCAGTATAATTTCAAATACTGCGAATCACATTCGCCAAATTCTGTATTTGCTTGTACATCTGCGACTCATTCTTTATGCTAAACATATTCTGTGTCTGTTGGCACATTATCCTGAATATATATAAATGTTAAATGAACTATAATCACGTAAACAAGTTATGCCCGAAGGAGGGAAGATACCGCGAAATAGCTGTGGAAATTTTGCGTTCTTATCCTTAGGCGATTTCATACTTGTACTTTATTTACCAAATTTCGAGCCTGCGTTAAAGTTTTAAATGTAAATTTTGTACATAATTTGATGCTACATGGTGTGGGCGTAAACTTGTCGAGATGTTTATACTTTCAGGTCTTTTTCGATAATAACAACATTTTTTTCGATACATATATATATAATTGTAATATTCATTCGATTTCTTTTAAAAAGTTTTCCGATTTTGCTAACTGTAAAAGACCCGTCTGTGAATTTTGGACCATCGACAAATGGCTCGGTCATTCACATGCGTTAAAGTAATCAAATAAGTTTATTGCATCACTTCAATTAGTGTGAAATATACTGTAATATTCTTACGAGTTTAAAAAACAACGACATTGCCTCGGGCAGAGATGTTATGACGATATGATAAATCCATTTTTATCCGGTGAAGTTTCGCATCCATTACGTGTCGTAACCGAGACCAATATTTACCGTCACCAATGCGACCCGGTCATCCGCAGGCTAATGGGTCAATTCAATGTATAATATTAAACGGTTTGTGGCCGAATGGTTGGCGCGACTATTTCATACAGGGTTATTTAAAAAAACGGTCTTGGGCGAACCAATCGACGGATCGTAAATTGGACCGAGAAAATGAATATTTTAGTTCAATTAGTGTGAAATACACTGTAATATTCTTATGAGTTTGAAAAACAACGACATTGCCCCGGGCAGAGATGTTATGCTGAATTCTTTTTATCCGGTGAAGTTTCGCATCCATTATATACCCTTACTGAATAATTTTTTTTACAGAAATCGGTTGATAAATCGATCGAAGCTCGACGACTATAAGTATGGTTTGATCCTGACCTATGTATATGGACCTGAAAACAACCAGCATCCAATTTTTGCTTCATCTCCGACAGTATTTAAACATACAACAATTTGTAAAGTACAGCACAACATCTCAATTTTATTGCAATTTCAAAACCTGCATATTTTCATTCTTAAACATATTTATGTTTCAATGAAATTTCAAGTAGACTCGATAAAACCAGCATAGAGCTGCATTGATACTGCAGCGATGGCTAATGTGACCACAGTTTTAAGCATGAGAAAAGACCAGCCATGTAGTGAGTATACATTTACAAAGAATTCCACGGCGACAGTACGGAATACACTAAGTACCAGCAGTGATGTTACTACAGGTAGGAGTGATCGGTTTAGATCTTTACGGGTCCAAACCCAAACCAATGAGGCTGTAGCAAGCACATGTATCTAGAATAAGAGTTTTGCATATTAAGGATAGAATCTGATGTTCATCTTATCCAGATTAGATTAGCTCGTGCCCAACAGCTTGTTACCAGGGCTATAGCAGTGTATTGTGTGTAAATTATAAGTTCCAATTTATTAGAGCCCATCATTCCACTTGGTTCAGGCAATGTCCACTAATTTTCTTGTCCAAGACACAACTGACTAGCTTCGACCATTTTATTTTACAATCTTTTGGGTGAAATGCAGTTCACTAAGTCACCAAGCTAATTGGTTGATTTTTTTTGGTAGATTGGACGACATTAAATACATGTAACAGAAGGTACTGTTAAAATTAATCTTAGTACTGCCAACTTTGTAACTTTTTTACTGTTAGCTGTATTAAAATACTGTTTTCTGCTAAACAATCATTACTTCTGTAAAAACAGCTTGAATGCTACCCACACTAATAAATTTCTAGAGGAATATTGATGATCTTTCGCACAACACCAGATTACCCATGAAAATGCAGATGTTAAAGTATATCGGCTTATTAATTTGCATTTTTGTGACCTATGGGTTGCTTGCGTAAATCAGTCCGTTTTATGTTAGTCTACAAAGTATACTTTATCTACCAATACATACCAGAGTTATGTTGGAGTCAAGGGCCATCTGAATGTATTTCCAGTCAAACTCTAATCCACGAGCGCCCACCCAAAATGACAAGAAATAACTGAAAAGAACCTGAGCTCCAGCCCAGCCAACTCCAGCAATTAACACTAAACGAAGAAATTCATTAAACTTTCTGTCTCAATTTTTTTCTTTCAAATACCAAAAAAAACAAAAAGTAAAAAAAGACACTCAATACTCTTAATGCAAAACAATGTCTGAACTAGGTAGATACCGTACATCAGTGGATAAATTATTCTAGAAATTTTAATCTAGGAGTAGGACTTATGCAAGATAAGATCTTGGTAAAATGTAATTACTTTAAATAATAATATTAATGATTAAGCAGATATTATATGCATTTTAAACTGAATTAACTGGTGTTAGATTGACCCACACATTTATACATAGCATATAACCTGTTCCTGTTACCTTTTAATTCCGGCTTTCCAATAGTATTATTGATGATGTAATATAAGCCGCATAAATCAGCCAGATCAACAGTTGTCTTAAGAATTTCCCCAACTACATTCATATTACCAGCTGTACTTTGTTCCAAGGATGGAAAAAAAGTGGCCAAGGTTAACATCTTAACTAACTGAGTGAAAACGTAGATAAGACCGGCAAACCCAACATTCATCATTGTGTTGTACTCCGACCTAGTTGTAAAACAATATAAATTAGACGTTTATTTATATCTAGTCATCGTGCAACTATAATATATTGCAGAAAAAATCATTGGTAGAGCTAGAAAGGACTTTAGGGTGGCGTGCTGATTAAACTGATTAGTTGCCATTTTCCATCTGGCCGGATAACTTGATCGGTACAAGTGCCAGCGGATTTTGGATATTTGAAAGGTTGTGGGATTAAAATCCTCACTGGCACAGAAGGTTAAGCAAGAATAGTATTACAAGTGCAATATAAGCATAACAAGTAGGGTAAAACAGTGTAATGTAGGCCGATGGTGACATATTACACCTGCTAAGCTGTGAATGGGCGCATACCAGTATCTGGCAAGAACAACGTTTACCAATGTGTGTATGTTTGTGGGTGGTACTAAACACCGCCCGGCACCATTACCAATCCCAATACTATCTCCCAGGGGTATAAATCTCCCGAGATGGTGTATTTCCTTCACGTTTTATACTTTCTCTCTTTGTCTTGTATTTCCTTTCTAGGCCGTGTATTCCCCTCCTTATTATAACTTGTCATATTTATTATAGAACAAACCCCCCGGGAATGGAATACACCACCCATGTAAGGAAGTACACAACTTGTGCCTTTAATTACTACAAGATCATATAGAACCCAAAACCCTAACTATTGCTGGCGGTGTTTAGTATCAACTTTGTTTGTTTGTGCATACAAGAATATTCTACTTTCAAGGAAGATTGTGAAACTACATGGTATGATTATGCATGTGTTTGTGTAAAGATCTCCTTAGAATTAGTCTACAGTAAAAAGACTATATCATATTAGACATTAAATATTAAGGCTACCACAGACACAAAAGTACTTACAGTATTGATGTCTTGTAAGTGACAACATATGGAGCATACGCCAGAGCGACACAGTTTATGAAATGAACAAATGTCATGCTTAAATTTACTTATATTTTGCTGTAATATATGTTCGATTTAAACATAGGCCTATCAAGTAGGGTGCCTCTAAGGCTCTAAATACTACAAGATCGCTTGGGTCACTTAGATTGCTATGAAAAGTAATTCTAACCCTGTTCGCTGTTCCAAACACTAATCTCAATCCCAGAACTAACTTTAACCCAACCCTAACGTTAATATCATGGTCCAAGCGGTCCAAGCGATCCTGTAGTATTTCGAGGTACCGCATCAATTCCCCATTTCCCCAAGCCCAAGTAACGCAAGCTGGCAATTGCGAATAGCAGGAATCGAAATGAGAAGTACAGTGTTTCCAATTGAAAAATATATATATTATATTTTAATCACAACCTTACATATCATATGATTTCTATTACAATCACCTTTCAGAAATGTAATAAATAATGTTAGAAATGTAATGTTTAGGGAAAAAACGTAACAATTATACAAAAACTATATTTTGTGGTGGAAAATGGTTTAAATTTAGATTTACTAACGTGTGGGAGCAATGGTTTAAATTCACAAAAAACATCAAACAATAAAAAACGTACGATGATTTTGCATATACCTGATAGGTTCAAGCAGAAGTTACTGCCATTATCTTTCAGACTAAATTCACTTTGAGATATGCATGAACATCTACATTTCACCCTCTAAACAATGGTACAATTATATTTTACCAAAATGTGGGGGCAAATGGTTTATATTAACGGAAACCAGCGATAATAAAAAACACGTGAGGTCGTTTTGGATATACCCTGTATGTTCAAGAAGTCTCCCATAATACTTCCGAATAAATTTTTTTTAAAGATATGTATGAACATCTACATTTTACTCTCTAAACGTTAGTACAATTTAATTTTACCAACATGTGGGGCCAAATGGCACACGTTATATTATACTAATATTCTATCAACAAAGGCGATTATAGATGATTTTACTTGGTAAAGCACTGCAATGTGCGGACACAGTAAACGTATCGTACCTACACAATATTGCGTCAATTTTCAACTTAATACAAAAATTTAAAAGTCACAAATAAAGAAATGTTGACAAAAGATATGTTCGTTGGTTTATTTTTGTCGGAAGGATGGCTCTTATGCAATAAATATTAAAAGAACTAGATGTTGAAAGGTCCGACTTCAATATTATGTGACGTTGAAGGGCGGACTTCAATATTATGCGACGTTGAAGGGCGGACTTCAATATTAAACGATGTTGAAAGAGGTGACTTCAAAAGAGGTGTTTGGCAAGACATTTACAGATAATGCCTTAAACAATTGGAGTAGCCTAATACGTTTAACCAAATTAAAGGAACGTCTGAACCATACACAACACACTGCAAACTTTGGTAACCCGACAGCGGGGGCCAGGTTAACTGATGATTACCCGTGTGTTGACGCATCTTGAGTTTCCCATCCACGGAGACAAACATGAATATCCTATCATTTAATAAAAGGCCAAATGTTATGCAACGTTTTCAGGACTGACTATGATATTATTCAACCTCGAATAACACAGTTCATCCCGCCAATTTCCCTAAAATAATAAAACAAAAAGAACTGCAATGCGCTTATTAATGTCAAGTGTGTAAATCAAATCACATGGACACCAGGTTTGACTGTGTAGCTTAGGCACAAACGATATATTTTAAATATGTAAGCAGGAACTCGAATAAGTACAGCAAAAAATCAGTAAAAATTCGGATGGATAACGATATTCAGCTGTGATGATGTGATCAAGATGACGACACGTCTCCACAGCTGAGTATCATCACTGCTGCATTAAATGGAAGTCAGTCCTTTTACCATAGCACAACATTTAAGTCAGCCCATTAAAAATTACATAATATTGAATTTAGCCCTTTCAACATTGCATAATATTGAAGTCAAATATTTCAACATTGCATAATGTTAAATTCTGCTTATTCGACATCGTATAATTGTAAAGTGATCTCTTTTAACGTCACATATCACACTTTCAATGTCGTGAAATGACAATATCATTTTTTTATTCGCTTTATACTAAAATCAGGTATTTTAATATTTACAATTCTTGTTTTTGTTCGATAACACTTTTTTGAAGTCGGCCTTTTTAAGCCCTTATAGAAGCTGCGTGGTATCTACGTTCGACCGTTTGAGTGAAAATAACGTTGTATAACGTTTTATAATTGTATAATTCGTTGCATAATAATTTTCTCCTCCTAATGTGAGATACAATGTTATATAATGTAAAGTTTAAATGGGAAAGTAAATGTAGGAAAAGATTCTTCATTCAGTTTCAGTGTTGCCCAACCACAACTGACTTGTGTTGAGACGGGCTGTTCACCAAAAAATGACGCATGCGACACGCCACTTTTTCAAAGGCGACACGCCACTTTTTCAGAGGCGACACGCCACTTTTTTCGAGGCGACACGCCACTTTTTCAGAGGCGACACGCCACTTTTTTTGAGGCGACACGCCACTTTTTTCGAGGCGACACGCCACTTTTTTCGAGGCGACACGCCACTTTTTCAGAGGCGACACGCCACTTTTTTTGAGGCGACACGCCACTTTTTTCGAGGCGACACGCCACTTTTTTCGAGGCGACACGCCACTTTTTCAGAGGCGACACGCCACTTTTTCAGAGGCGACACGCCACTTTTTCAGAGGCGACACGCCACTTTTTCAGAGGCGACACGCCACTTTTTCAGAGGCGACACGCCACTTTTTCAGAGGCGACACGCCACTTTTTTCGAGGCGACACGCCACTTTTTTCGAGGCGACACGCCACTTTTTTCGAGGCGACACGCCACTTTTTTCGAGGCGACACGCCACTTTTTCAGAGGCGACACGCCACTTTTTACGAGGCGACACGCCACTTTTTTCGAGGCGACACGCCACTTTTTCAGAGGCGACACGACACTTTTTTAGAGGCGACAAGTTACTTTTTAAAACAGCATAAGAGCGCATTTATTTTAATCAGACGAAGGTAATAGAAAGATGTTTCTGAATAGTGTTGCAGATGACTAAGAATATTGAGGAGCTTCCTGACTAAAATTTCTTTGAATTCGATCGAAATAGTTTTTATGTGAAAACAATAGCGCATTGGTTTTAATTAGGTGTATTTATTTCAGCAAATTCTTAAAGATTTGACTGCCAAATATCGTTAAGTTGGTTAGAAAATAAGAGTACGATACATTTTGATATCACCTTGGAGATCATGATGCCATATCCAATATGTCCGAAAATAAGTGTATGGTGTGTAATGAGAGGGATTTGTCAACACTTTCCTCAAAAGAATTCAAAACTCACATTAAAAACATTGGGTTTTCTCAGTCAGCCATGCCACCATGGCATATTGGTTAAAAGAAAGGTAAATATATATATAACCTGAAAACTTTAATTACATATCCATAATGGTTTATAGACAAATAAAGTTTTTACTAAATTATTATGTGTCATTTTAGGATATGTTTTTCCGTGTCGAATACTTTGTCCAGGACATTCTAATAAAAGTCTTAAAGAAAGGCAGCACAGCCACTACCACTGCGGCACTGCCCACATTCACAATTTTAAAAGATGGAAGAAAGCTATCGTTTTAAGGACCCTTAAAAATGTAGCATAGGTAACAATTAATCAGTATTTGTATAATTCGTCCAAATTGATTATAATTCAAATGGCAAAAGTATTGCAAATATTAACGCATCTAGGAATCTACTGTATCTGTATGTTATCATGATTAATCATTTTATATCAGAAAATTAATTGTGTTTTGAAAAGGAGAAAAAGTGATTAGAGAAAATTCTCAGTAAGCAGGAAATCTAATTCTAACTTGTCCCCAACACTAATATTAACCAATCAACTAACCATAACTATAACAATAAAGAAAGATTAGGCATATGTATAACCAATATTTTTTTCTTATCTGATGAAAAATAAGAAATCATCTGGTTCGACTGGTTAGTCTGGTGGTATAGTGCGACGCATTTCAACCGAAGGGTTGTAGGTTCGAAACTGGTCGCAAGATAGTCGGTTGTGTCCTCGTGAAGACACTTAACGAACATTGCCTTAACCAGCGAATTAATGGGTTTTACAAAAATGAAGGAACGGGTGTATTCTATACAACACACTGCAATAGCTCCGGTAACCCGGCGGTGGGCGCAAGGTGATCTGATGATTGCATGTGTGTTAACCCCCTTGGTTTTCCTATTAGGGATAACCATGAAAATCCTATCTTATCCTATCCTATCATAGGAGTATTTGTCTTTGTAAACAATTTTGTTATCTGTAATATGTTCTGTTTGGATTGTTAGTAAGGTTTTAACTAGTTAAGACAATTTGTATATCTTTTACTGGTATTTCGTATTGCAGCAAAAGAAAAAAGTGGAATGAAAAATATTAAAGCTGAGATGAATAAGCATGTACATTCAATAACAG
The DNA here is from genome assembly GCA_000149265.1 of Ciona savignyi. NCBI lineage: Eukaryota > Metazoa > Chordata > Ascidiacea > Phlebobranchia > Cionidae > Ciona > Ciona savignyi. The sequence continues at coordinate 266,143 of CH003001.1, read as the reverse complement.
GTAAAAAAACATTGGAGTTGTTTTGCTCTTTTATGGGTAGGTAACACAATTGTTTTCATGCTGAACCATAAAAACTTTAGTTTAGAACTCGGTTTATTGTTGTGACTGTAAGATCCCCTTTATCAATTACTTGTTATATGATGTCTATGTAATATGCAGAAACAAACTATGTAAGCTGCGTATAAAATATAGCAATTGTCGTTAAAGACCCTGCTTGCATATATTATACACATATATCAGAGTCAAAATGTGTTTTACAAATGGTGGTGGTTGACATATGGATGACACTGAGTCACTCCAGTTGTTGAATATTAATCTTTGTAATATCATGGTCAAACTAATTATATGTGAATAAAATGATCTGCATTGGTTTTGATACTGTGTACACCACTACGCTGTGATTTCGACCCAGTAATTTGGTTTATTTAATTTAAATAATAAACAAAATGCATTAACCTAGAGAAATCAAGTTGGACTCAATGGGATGAACAGTAATCTTCTGTTAATTGATTTGACGTATGGCTATAACTTTGATGCTTTGACATTTAATGAACTAAATTAAGTGTTTTCCCCCAGAGCCCAGAAATAACCTTTGAGTGTGTGAAAAACTGAACTGTGGAAAAGCTAAAACAGACTGGGTAAGTCTTCTGATCTTTGTTTTCCTGTAAGTGGTAAAACACAAGAAGTGTTGTCACACTCCTCAGCTTACTGTGTGTACGCCATGACCTCCCAGCTTTGGGTGTGGGATATATGGTGATTTTACACTGTTAATACTGGTTTGTATTTTATTTAGATATGCTGCGACAAATGCGAAAGATGGTTCCACAGAGACTGCATTAACTTATCGAAGCAACAGTTTCAAAATGCATTCAAGCAAAAATGATATTGCCAATTTTGTGAATAAGACACAGTACATAACTTCAATTTAGCTTTTTCAATTTATTGCTCAGGATAATTGATCACCTGTTCTTTAATTTTTTAATAGTACAATTTTGTTTATTTTCTTCTTCGTTTTTTACTTCATCCAATATGGAATTTTAGCCAAAGTTGATTATACCTTACATCGCTGGTATTTTTTACTTAATATTTCTGTATTTTCTATTTTATTTTCTACTTCATCCAATATGGAATTTTAGACCCAAATGGTGTTAATACTGATACTGTTATTTACATTTACCTGTTACATGATTTTCTTTTGTTTTCTGCATTACATAAAGTTCCTTTCAATGTTTGTGTGATGTTTTACCAATCACCTAAAATGCCACATACGACCATTTCAACAAGTAAATTTAGTGTCAATAACAGATGTTACTGGTACTGGTAGACGTCGCGAAACAATCTTAATTTCTGTTGTGAAACTCACAGAGGCAATTGTAATTAATCTTGAGCAAGATCTACCACATATTTTTAATTAAATTTAGGTTAGTTTATTCATTTTTTGACCCAGTAATAAATAATGAGGACACAAGAAAGCACAGTTTACCCGGTTTACATATTTTGTGTAACTTAAACCGCTTCTTGTGTTAGCACTTGCATGATGAGCCCCTCCCAAAGTGTGGCACGGTACAAGGATATAGGATAGGATATTCATGTTTATTTCAGCGAATTGTTCTATTTTGTTATTTCCGGTCTTACATGACCGAATGAGCAACTGGAGCTTTTAAACAGGACCCTATTTTGCACAAACCATTCCACATAAAGATTACAACACTTTCTTATTACGTGCATTCTTCCTCCGGCCGGTTAGTCTTGCGGTTAAGTGCGTCGACTTTTAATCGAAAGGTTGCAGGTGCGAAACTGGTCGCTAGCTAGTTGGTTGTGTCCTTGGGCAAGGCACTTTACGGACATTGTATCATAGGGATGAAAAGTGAAAAAGTGCTTGCCATGGATAGATAAATATGAAAATTGACTTCAGATTATAACAACAATAACAAAAAAGAGTTGCTATCTTGCTCACATTTAACCATAAGTCCACTAATGAAAAGAATATAAGAAATTTCCTAAACTATAATACATATAGTGAGTTATCACCTTTGAAAAAATGGCATGTCGCTTCGGAAAAAGTGTCGTGTCGCCTCTGAAAAAGTGTCGTGTCGCCTCTGAAAAAGTGGCGTGTCGCCTCGGAAAATGTGTCGTGTCGCCTCAAAAAAAGTGGCGTGTCGCCTCTGAAAAAGTGCGCGTGTCGCCTCTGAAAAAGTGGCGTGTCGCCTCTGAAAAAGTGGCGTGTCGCCTCTGAAAAAGTGGCGTGTCGCCTCTGAAAAAGTGGCGTGTCGCCTCGAAAAAAGTGGCGTGTCGTCTCGAAAAAAGTGGCGTGTCGCCTCTGAAAAAGTGGCGTGTCGCCTCTGAAAAAGTGGCGTGTCGCCTCGAAAAAAGTGGCGTGTCGCCTCTGAAAAAGTGGCGTGTCGCCTCTGAAAAAGTGGCGTGTCGCCTCTGAAAAAGTGGCGTGTCGCCTCGAAAAAAGTGGCGTGTCGTCTTTGAAAAAGTGGCGTGTCGCCTCTGAAAAAGTGGCGTGTCGCCTCGAAAAAAGTGGCGTGTCGCCTCTGAAAAAGTGGCGTGTCGCCTCGAAAAAAGTGGCGTGTCGCCTCGAAAAAAGTGGCGTGTCGCCTCTGAAAAGAAGTGGCGTGTCGCCTCTGAAACAAGTGGCGTGTCGCCTCTGAAAAAGTGGCGTGTCGCCTCGAAAAAAGTGGCGTGTCGCCTCGAAAAAAGTGGCGTGTCGCCTCTGAAAAAGTGGCGTGTCGCCCCTAAAATAGTGGCGTGTCGCCTCTAAAATAGTGGCGTGTCGCATGCGACATTTTCTGGTGTATAGTCCTATTGCTTGTGTTGAGGGGCAAAATTGTGTATAAAACGTGCGTTTAATTGCGTATCTCAGTCAGTAAGTGTAAGTGTTCGGATTTCAGCCACAAGATTGTTGGATCGACAAAACACAAGCTTATATGCTTCTGTACTCGAGCAAAGCAATTAGAAGACTATTTACTGTTACCGCAGCCAAAGAATATATGTAGAATATTGTGTTTCTATTACTTTTGTTTTAGTTGTTGACCAAACAAACTATCATAATTATTCAATCCGTTACATTAATGAACTAATGGTTTGAACCAAATGTGTAGAAACGTCTCAATCATACAATACACTGCAATTCCATAGGCTGCCGTGGTAGCTCATTAGATGGCATTGAGTTATTTTACTATTAACATGTGAGACTAAGATGTAATATTATTCGCCTTGTGTTTTTAGATAAAACATGGATATCTTACCTTAACCCTACCTGTCTAGTGGAGTTGTGCTAACATTTTAATAGTATTTAGACAATTTAAGATGGACGAAACAAGCATTTTAGATATGGTTCTGATGAATAATTCTACATCTCAATTGGATTCAATTCAAGCAAGTGTCAGCTATGCTCATGACAACAATAAAACAAACCCAGATAAGCAGTGGTGTGAAAAGTGCAATAAAAAGGCAAAGGTTTGAGAAAAATTTGGTTTATTTTGTTTTTACTACTTTTAAAATAATATTTATAAGAACACACACTCCAAATATATCAAAAGGCAAGAGAAAAAAAGTGGCAAAATGACACTCGCTAAAGCATGCCATGGAAAATTATATTTGCATTTACATTTAATTACATAGCAGGGCTAAAAATCCATCATATTTTGGCAAGTAAAAGTGTAGTTTCATGTGAAAGCTCACACTAAGTAATGAGAGTAAACATGGCACGCAACTGTAGTTTGTATGACATAACAACTTTAGTACATTACTGTAATAATTTAATATTTATTAGGAATTACAGAAGAAATACAAACGCAACATGGATATGATGAAACAGAAGATCCAGTTTACAGAGTATGTAAATATGTGTATGATAAAGATAGTATCCATACTTTAAGGACCTCTGCAGTCAAATGAATAGTTATGGGTTCCCTTTGAATCCAAAGGAAACACATATTGATTTCACTATATTTTTAGCGTTACGGTCATGACATGTTATGTTGCCATATTTTTGGCATGGAGGGGTTTTCCAATCAGGTTAAAACTCTTAGGATTTCTAACTTGCATTTTCTTTTTTTGCAACAACCTTTAAATTTACATTCAAAACAAGGGGAATTCCCACTATCGAAGAACCCAAAAATATAAGAATGACTGCTTAAGTGTTGTTCCATTACTGTTAGGGTGAAAAGCATAGCTGTCAAACCAGATAGGTTACTGGTTAGATCCTTGTATCTTTACTTTAATCAAGTAAAATGCCTGTTTAAATAATTCCATGGTGCAATTAGGTTGTATTCTTTAACAAACAGCTTCTCGTATTATTTTGCAGCAATTTAATCCAAATGTATGCGAAATGTAAAAGTAACCTTGAAGAATCGCATGTTAAATTACGAACACTAGAGGAACAGGTGAAGAAAAAAGATGTAGACAACCAGTTAATACAAACTCAACTAAAGGTATTTTTCTCACTCTCTGTCGTCCATAAAACACATTATGTCGGTAAATATTAGGGCTGTGCAAATTCATAAAAAATCTTAACGGTTAACCGATCTAAAAAATAAATCGGTTAACTGATTAAATCGGCATTTTTTCCTACTCAAGGAAACGATGCAAGCCGACCTCACGGCGTTATAAAAACAACCTGCTTATAGCGTGTATTGTTATCTTGGCCGGTGTCTTCACAAGATAAGGCCACTTTCCATCATCTTACCTTTATCTTATATTCTTTTCGTACGTCGCACTAGTCAAAACTTCGGTGGCCCGCATGAACTGGCCGCTTAATTCGACAAAATATTAAGTCTATTAAGGGAACTAAAGTTTTACAATTAGAAGTTTGCCTATTGTTCGACTTTACTTTTTTCAATTAATACACGTGGCCATAACATTGTATACTAGGGCTTTGCAAGAACCTAGATTCTTATAAAGGTTAACCGATCAAAGAAAAGAACATAGGAAAAATGCTTGCGGGAGTGCGTCAGAGGTCCTGTATTGAATCTAGGTCAACGTGACCCTAGGTCAAACCACCAATCAAAGCAATAAACACCGAGATGAATCGTTAGAAAAGCGGCGCTGCGGTTAGCAACGCCAAGACCTACAAAATCATACCAAGTCGATACGATCTCGAGGCCGTTACTCGTACCATCACTTAGGCCTACTGCAAGTCAACTGCGTGGTCTTTAAAAAAGAACAACCACCATATAAATTATTTTGTTATCATGCGCTGTTGTAGGCTGAAAATTGA
>CH003001.1:245966-257752 GCA_000149265.1 Ciona savignyi | reverse complement strand
GGCAGGCATAGATTCAGCAGCGCAATACGTAGCGGTATCTAATTAATCCATCTGTAAAACTAAATCATGCAAACAACAATAAATCACATTGTTAATTCTGAAAATTTTAATTGTATAAAATGCGTAAAATAAGTTTTAACTCAATTTTCGATTTATATTTTTAATTGATAACAGACTGTTTATACTAAAGAAACATTAGATTATTCTCTCTTATCATTAGCGTGCGCTTCGAGCGTTCGCACGAGTCATCAAAAAGATACACGCGTCTACTCATTTCGGCCAGGTGCAAGTTGGACCAAAGCCAAACAATCCTCCTACTTACATGCTACGCCGAAGATTGCTTAATAAATTAGGTTAAAAGAAACGGATAAGCTTTCCTAAATGTCATTAATACACTCGCTACCGAATATAAAACTTATGCTTGGAAGTTGGAATATATCTTTAAATACCTTATAAAAGTGCCTGGTTGTTTCTTAAGTTGTTGTTTCATTGACGCCCCTTCCCCTGTATAATCACAGCAAAGGTGCGACCAAATATATACGCAAAATATATATTATACGTTTTACCACAAACCGTATAAAAAAATTAAATTTTATATGTTTTAAGCTTTAGCTTAATCTGTGCAGTTAAGTAGTGTAAATAACAGTTTAATCGATTTATAGCTGTGAAGCTGTGAAGTAAAACTATATTTCTCTCATAGTTTGCATTTTCGCTTCAGAAAATAAGCGTTTTTGGACGCAATTTAGATCGCGATCGGATCGGCAAGGATTTTAATGATCGTGAAAAATCCTGATCAGCACAGCACTAGGAATTACCGTGTATGTACTAATGTAGACACAAAAACGCGTTGTTCTCCCATCGCGACGGTTGTATGTCTTGCGTAGTTAAGTTGTAGTACAGACAAGCAATTAATGTAGACGATCTGATGATCGAAACGTGTAAAAATCAGGTGATGCTGCTACCCTGGCATTTTGCCAGGGTAGGCTGGCGTACTCTGCATACCCGCGTTCAGCGCCAGTGACAATACCAGCAACTGTTATCTTGATTGTGATTAGTGTAATTGCGTGGTGAAATGGTATGGGAATGGTGTATTTAAATGGTGCTGAATTGCTAGAAGGCCGTGTTCAACTGATATAGATTTGTATTTATAAGGCTAGGGGTGTCAGTCTTTAAGGTTGAATCACTGGCATCTCTAATGTTTGTTTTGATGATATTGCCAATTTCACAATTATAATGGATTTATATATAAGAACTCAAAGGATATGGAAAATAGGGATGAGATAACTGGGTCGTGCGTAATTTGCAATAACTTTTATAATGACACATTTCCCTGATGACATATTCAATCTATCTCAATTCCAGGGTCTCTTACCACGGACTCAGAGCACAACCATTCAATGACGGAAGCAAAAATGGATGATTCCATGACCAACGAAAGCGAGACTACCCCATTCAAAGAACCAGTCAAGCGGAAATGGTCAAAGAAAATGCAACGGAAAGAGTTCGTATCAACTGAAGACAGCGAAGATGACCAAAGTATGGTCGTGGTGATGGATTAAATTTAAAAAAAATATCGGAAATATGTTAAATTAGTTTTTTTTAAATATTATTAAATGCTTTTAAGTTTTAAGTGTTTGTAACTATCTATATCATATGCTTGGCCTTTATGGTCAATTCTAGATAGTACAAGTTAAAAAATGAAGATAAATTAGTCATGTTATCAAGATTATTTATTTTGTTTTAACCAGGTCCAGAGAAAACTGGAAGGAAGTTTGCTTGCATTAAGAGTTTTCCATCGGATGACATGATCACTTCATCTTCTAATATCGATACTAAGGCGAATGAAAATAAGGTAGGAATGTAGACTTGCATTTTTGTATTTACATTGGTATGGTATAGGTTTAAATACATCATCGTCATGCAATAATTTGTTTTTTCTCTTTAGTCTTATAATGGTACCACATATTACACAAAACGGTAACAATGGCCAAGCCTTGTATAATTGTGCAAGTGTTTGGAAAATTAATGCAAATAAATTTTATATTTAGATTTTGTTGCTGTGCCATCATACCATAATACAGTATTAGTACTATAGTCACATCACCAGTGCTAGATGATATTATATACCTAAACTTGGGCAAATTTTGCACTGCTTAGTTGTTTTATCCCTATGTCACTAACTTGGAATTGAATGCTACAATGATATTTATCTTAATATATGTGCAAAGCATAATGCATTGATATGTAAAACAGTGTATAGAATAATATAAATAAAATCAACATAACCTGGTTTATTGTGAATATATTATATTTTAGTTGCAAACAATGTTTGTTAAAGTTCCTAACCAGGGACATAAACCCACATTGTGGAATGTGTTTGTCACGACAGACCTTGTTTAACTTCGTTATTCGAGATAACTGTGATCTATCGCACTTTGCAGCTGAAGTTAGATGCATCTGAAGAGCAGACCACCCACATCCAAGCAGACGTAGTCAGCTCAACATCCATGACGGATGAGAGGATCAATGAAGATGAGGTTACAACTCCTCATTTGCCCGAGATGCCGCCGAAAGTTGTTGTCACCGATTTGATGAAGGAAAGAATTTTGGAATCGAAAGCAAAGGTTTGTTGGAAAATCATGTTATTATAGGCAGTTCGGCAGTGGTGCCAGGAATGGAAAATTACTGGTAAAACATAAACAGCCTATTGTTAACAACATTCTGGTTTGCAAGGTTTTTTCGCAGTCCCTATATTTTTATGTCAAAGAAATGTTTACTATTTTATAGCTAAAAGCGTTTTAAGTTTTCTTATGCCTAATTATGTTTTTTTCATTCACATGTAATTATTGCATGGCAGTTTTTTTGTTTACTTCTTTTACCTATAAATCGTTGGGGTTTTGATGTGCATCTAGCATAATATTTAAAAGTTCTTTTTCCTTTATTGTAATTAAACTTTAATTTTATTAAATTTTACATTATGGTAAGATACTACACTTTTTTTGTATGCGCCATCCCCCTCGCAACAGCTGAAGGAAGGGCGAGAAACAGAAGCAAATGAAGAGAAGACGTAGTTCGATGGACTGCAAGGGGACATCATGCCCTATGCAAATAACTAACTAACTAACTACATTTTTTCCCACCAGAGAGCATACAGAAGCTTTACCAGGCGTCCGACATCAAGTCAACTTCGAGAAATGGAAACAATCGCGAAAAGCCCAGTTGGTCAATCGGTCATTGAGCTAATTGCTGCGTTCTGTAAAAAGCACATTCTCATTGGCAAAGAGAGTTTTGTGGCAAGGAAAATTCTTAAGTTGCACCAGGTAAATACTAGAGTTCTGTAATCCCAGATTCTTGATCAACTTTCAAGTGCTATGCATAGCATGGAATTAGGAAATCTCACATCACAAATATAAAGATGATAAAAAGTTATTCAATGTTTAACTTTTCTCTACGAATAGCTGATTATAGAAGTCCCAGAAAAATATTCTTTCTTAAAGAAGTCTTAAAGAAATTTATATATTGTGTTGTGTAAACGAAATTGCTGATAAATATTTTTTGGGACTTTCATAGTATAAATTTCACGTTAGATAAACAATGACTATTTGTTTTTACTTTCATGCAAGAATTTTTTTTCCATTGCCATTGTTCTTTTTTACCCCACCAGCAATTGTTAAACCAACCTTGTCTATAGGATACCATGAAGCAGGAAATCCGCGATGCTTGTATGACAATAGGCCATGCAAATAGAGCATCCAGTCAAACCGAAGAATCTTCAGGTACAATTTTCACCTTTTATTTTAACATTACAGAATGTCAAATAACCCTTTTATAATCGCAATATTCTTAACAATTTGTTGCGCAATTCGTTTGCAAGCGTGCACATACAGCAGATTTCCTCTATTTTCAATATGGCTCTAAACTCTCAATATAGTTTACAACTGAGGTTTGTATTGTATTTATCACATTGGGAAGATCCACAACACCATATTCATTGCATTTTGTTTTTTAAGTTAAAAGTATTTGCATTGTAATTTAACAAAAATGTTGAATAAATACCATTCAATGATAAAAGTAGGTCAGTCTAAACACAAGGTTGTTTTACGATCAGTCCAAATAATCTCATGTCAAGGCCAAATATAACTAAACTGTTTTATTTAAGATGATAAGGCAAAGCACCAGAAGCGTAAAGACAATACGAAACCAGTGTCTTCTATAGAAACAACATTAACGTGCAACATCACCAATGTACAAGCTGCAAAGGTATCAAGAATTTCAATTTTGTTTTTTCGATTTTTAATTTGACAATTCCTGTATACTTAATGTTGTTATGAAATCAAGATTTTGTAATACTTTCCTAGTAAATATTGTATATGTGATTGTCAATACATAATTCTTTTCTATCACTTTTTTTGCTTTACAGTCCAATCTTGTTACTATGCCACCCGGCTACTATACCACTTTGATAGTTACTTTGATAGTTGTACTGTGGTTGTTTTACACACCCTTGTTACTAAGTTTCTTAACCTCGGTCACTATGTGTTGCATAGTCACGAGATTTGACTGTATATGATCTCGTACAGTATTTGGAATGTTGTACATGTACCAGCAGTTGGCTGTTACCACTTCAGGATATGTCTACTATTTTTAGCAACCAATATATAACAAATCCAACTGCAGGAGTGAATTGTCACAGTATTCTGATGAATGCCTAATTCGATTAATGGTTAACTGACAACAAATGGGTTAACCGGTTAAACAATACTAATGCGCATCTCTAAATCTAAAATTAAACCTATAATTTTAATACAAAATTTTAATACTACGTCTTAAATTTTTAAACCTAAAATTTAAATCTAAAATTTTAAAATTAAACCTAAAACTTTTTTTCAGGTTGATAATTTAAATTCCAAAGTTTTGGATCAAGCATCTAAGATGGAAACTAAAGTTTCTCCTGAAGTTTTTCCAGTCGATCCCTCTGATTTATTTGGAAACCCGTCTGAGAAGACTGAGCTGGTAGCGGACATTTTGTTCCCAGAACCTATCCCATATGCCGATATAAAAGACCTTAATGAGGAAAAAGCGGTTGAAGATAATGGCATGGATATTCCCTTTGAGCCCGTTACAAATGACGATTTTGAATCTTTTGGGGCTGAAGTTCCAAGTGCATCCGGGGACGCAGGGGGTGAGGTTGTTCCAGGGGTCGACTTTGATCATGTGATGAGTTTGTTTTCTTCGGACGATGAAACCAGTCAAACCACATATTCGCAACCAGTGCTTCCTATTTCGCAAGATAAAGGTGATGTCTCTGACCACGTACATGCAGCTGGAATTCAAACTTCCCCAGTGGCAACTCCTGAACTTGTAACTGATGTTAATATCCCAGAAGAAAAAGATCCAATTTCCACAGAGACATTGTCCGTCGTTCCACCTACTCAATTACCTTCTACACAACAGGCATTTGACACTGTTACCCCTATAATTGAGCCAGCAATTCGTAAAGAGAAAAAACCATTAGACAAGATTTTAAAAATTGAGAGTTTAAGTTCTGAACTACCTGTACCTACACCGGATATCCCTGATGTTGAAAAATGCATCATCAGTTTGATTTCATCTGATGAAGAAAACCTTAAACAAAGCAGTGAAAACCAGTCTAAACCGGTCAATTTGACAGATCAGCCTAAATCTTCGGAAACGGAATCCGTCAGGAAAATACGAACGCGTTCCATTAGTAAATCAAACTCTGAGTCTGAAGTAATATCTCACAGCACCTCCAAAGTGCAAAAGAAGATGAGCAAAAAGTTGCGATCGGAAAATCGGAGTCATGGTCCTAAAAAAGAAACAAGAAAACAGAAATCGCCAAAAACACCGGAGTTATCGCTAAATAAGCAAGACAAACTTGTCACAAAGGAGAAGAAAACTTTGCAAAAAAGGAGACGATCAGAAAATTTCCCTGCAAATCTGCCATCAGAACCGAAAGCTAAAATAGCGAAGCAATTTGTACAGCGGGATCAGGAAAATACTTCTCAATCTAGAACTCTACAGGAACTAACGACAGAAGATACAATAAAATTAACAACTGAGGATACAATAAAACTAACGGCAGCAGCAAATACAAAAAATGTGAAGTCGAAAGGGGAATCTGATAAAGAATTGGGTGACACGATCTCGTTACCCTTTCAAAAATCTTCCTTCAAAAAGCATCCTCCCCTTATTTATCGAGAATCTTTGCCCTTCGTCATCGGAAGCAACAGTCCTCTTCCTGACATGGAGTCCTCAGTTGATCGTCAATTTGCTCCTGTGACTCCGGATGCCGACGACTTTTTCGAAGACATAAATATTAACGATGTCTTCTCGAATACATTGGAGGAGGATTTAAACATAGAAAGCATATTAAAGGACATGGAGAGTTCTCTTCCAGTTCAGCTCTCTCCTATTCCACTCAGCTCCTCCGAAGACATCTCCGGTGCGGATTTTGAGGAACCGGTCACGGTAGGGATGATCGGCGATGATTTATCTGATGACGAATCCCGGATCTCGATCTCTCCCAGTGCGAATCTCTGCACCGTGCTCAACTTCACCCCAGAGGTGGCGGAAAAATCATCCAAGAAAAAGAAATTAGTTACGAAGCAGAAAAAGCTAGAAATTACAAAGGACGAAATCAAAATATCGAGCTTCAACCCAGTTGTGGCGCTCACGAGGGTGCGGTTGAAAGATACTCCTCGAAGGTTCAGCTGCGAGGCCCCGGTTCGAGCACGCCCTGTACCCACAATTAAACCTATTGTTCAAACTCAGTCGCTGGACAAGTCAGTAAGCAAGCAACCCGCCATAAGCTCTCCAAAAGTAAGTTTTCGACCGGACTCCTCTTTTAAGGCCTTTACCCCTCTTGAAAGTGGCCCCACAACCAAAGAACAACCAAGAACTTCAAAAGACATTGAAAAATCAGCGCCAAAACCTCTTCAGCCAAAAAAACCTTTTACAATTATCAGTCAAGTGACAATTGAAAGAAAGAAAACAGCAGTAAGAAAGGAAATTTCAAAGGAAAAGACGAACGATTCCAATGATAAAGTTCCCCCGGTCGACAAAAATTCATCAAAAGCAAATTCTGATGGAGATATCGGTGGTAACTCCGAGACAGAAGCGTCAGATCTGAGACCTCTCGGAAAGACCATTAGTGCACTTTACGCAAGGATTATGAAAACTGACGTCGGGACCAGAGTTGTGTTCAAAGAGGTTCAGTCCTTTGCCACACCTGCGAAGGTCCGAGAAGATGTGCCACAGGATATGGTACGTTTGTACTTGTGCTAGGACTTGGAACATAAACTGAAAACAGGGTTTGGAATAATTTGGATAGAATATTAAAAACGGACCACATGGGTAATACCAGAATACCTCCTGTTCAAAAATAATTAGCATAGCATATGTATTGCAGTTTGTTGAATAAATGCAATCCCCAAGGTTACACCATACTAACAAGCCAGTGGCTGGTATTGATTCAGCTACCTTTCGTCCGATTCTCTTATGAGATAGCTATAACTTGAGTGATTTAAATCATTTGGTAAAATATGTTGACATGGTTGCAATGATTGCTTGTCATTTTTAAATCATTGTATTCATAATTTTAAGTCAAATTTTAGTTCACATTAGGGAGTAAAGGCAAAGGTGCAATTTGCGTGCATCCTTGGCACTCCCTAAGTTTACGCCTTATGGCTCTGAGTGACGACCTGTTGATAAACCAAGCTTTATTTTCAGGTGGTGTCTTGGGTCGCTGGTATAGTGGTTCACGCTTTCACGTTCGATCTCCTGAAGCTGATTAGAACTCAGGGGATACCAGATTCTGACTCGTGCATGCACAAGGTGGAGTTGGACTTCGTGAGGGTCCTGTTGTCGGTGGACAAAGTGAGAAGAGAGCTCACAGGACAACCAAGCCTGGTGAAGACCACCGTTGTGCCAACTATCATGAGGATGATATGCAAGTAAGTAGTTCGATGTGTCAAAAAAGATTTTTTAACATATTTTAGTATGAATTTTTGAGTTTTAAGTTGATTAAAAAGGATGAAAATGTAGACTATAAAACATTTCCTAAACAAATTCACTTACTATTTATCATTAGCCTATTAAGATAATTTTTTTTGCATTTAATATAAATGACCCAACTGAAACATTGACTTATGTAAGAACCGATTCTTCCAGTCTGTAATATTTATTTAAGTCAACTTTTAGTTAAGATCTATTATATTGCCTAAGTCTCGTTAGAATACCTCACTTTGGCTTCACAATTTTTTCTCTATAAAATCCCTCATCACTTCCCATACAAAAGTGTAAATAATGATTATTTCAGATACGGACATGCCTTGCATTCCTCGGAGTCGATGTTCCCCCCAGATAGCCCCGTGTTCGGCATTCTCTCGCCGATCCTGATCAAATCGATGTTGCCGCTGCCGTACCTTCATTCCGTCACACGGATCATGTGCTCCCTCTGCCGCATGGTGGGATCGGGGCGCGACGTTGTGGACGTTCTGCGCTACGCGTTCATCTCGCGCTCGTTGTTTGAGGTCGCCGATCTCATCTTGAATGTGATCGCAATGTGGCCAAAGCTCTTTTCGGAGAATTTCCCGCTGACAGGAAAAATTGGTGAGCATTTCTCTCCAGCTTTATATATTATACGTTGTTGTTTTTCAACATGCAATTTTATATTATATATTTGTACATGCAATTTTATATTATATATATACAATAGAATGGATTGTTTCAATAAGAAGTGTAGTTTAAAATAAATAAAGTTTTAAAATAATTTTGTGAAAAGACGTAACATTTTTTTTCCTCTTCAGTCACCAATAGTATGATTCTCCGCTGCACATTGCAGAGACAATCTCCTTATCTTCGATCTGCAGTAAGTTTGGTCACTTCACTTTTAGTTTTTGTCCGACTAATTAGCTTGATACTTTGTCCGACTGATAAATAGATTACTGACAGAGCAGTAGTCAATCTTAGAGCACTACATGTCCAATAATCGTTCCTACATAATTAATTTTTTTATTTATATTATGCGCTAGAAAATCCCGTACAATGACAATTTTAAGTAACAGATTTTATTTTTATATTTAAAAATACAGCTACTTTAACTCTTTCCCTCCCAACTCGCCATATATGGCGAGTTGGTGGGAAAACATGGTATCCCGTCTGTCCATAAATGGATACAAATCTAAGAAACGATTTCTCCGCAATGCGTAATGGTAGAGACCTCAGCTATGGCTCATTCGATCAAGGAAACCCTATATTTTATTCTCTGTGATTATCGTGGAGAAATATTAAAAATGCGAGGAGTGATAGCCTTTCTTTTTCAAGGCTTCGCCTCTTATTTCTATCGATTTTACACGAATTTACACGTGACTAACTCAGCCAATAGGAGTCGTGTTAACTTGCAGAGAAGCTCTTTTTGTCAAGCAAGTCTTTCTTTACATTCTCTGTGAATTTCGTGCCGTTGAGATAAAAAGGAGAGCGTTGGTGACGTTTTCGCAGCAGGCGGTTATGCTTCGTGTTCACCAAAGCATGAATCCAGCTGGGCCTGCTGAGCGCACGATAAAGAAAAAGGCGGCGAGACTAGCTAGTTCGGTGTGCCCTGCTTTGAAGAATATTGGATATAGTATTTGCGTTTGTTTGGTTTTGTATGCCCTTTTTACACTTCCTTCACTGTTCTTTTTTATACTTTTTACTATTTTAGTTCTACAAAACTAAAAACTTCAATGCGTTTTGGTTCAAGTTTTCATAATATAGTCAGAAAAAAGGGAAATTTCAATTACAAATAGTAAAAAAACTACTGAAGATAGAAATACAGTTCGAATTTTCCTGAGTACAAAAACTATTAGACAATCTACATTCCAATTTTCATCTCATTTGGGCATTCCAATAATAAGTGAGTATTTCGTTTGTCAGTGCACCTCAAATTTTTCAAAGTCGAGCAGAATTTTCTTTGCATAAAAAGTGGTGTTCACTAAAGTTTACATAATATATTCTTTATTAGAGGTAGATTTTAGATGTGCAGCGTGTTTAAAAGAGGGATAAATTATCTTTCCAACCATACTAAATATTAAATCATAGCATAAACTTTAGAAAAACTGTGCTAATTTGAAAATGACTAAAAATTGTAAAAAACACTGCGGGACAGCATGTTTGAATTAATGCATTTGGCCGGGAGTGAAAGAGTTAAATTATTAATTATGTTCGGAACCGAAAAAGAGCCACATACTCCAACCTAGCTACTGTGGTCTGTTCAAAATGCCTCGATCGCACTGCATGCACCATCTAACCACCCGCTGACTTACAGTTTCTGATGCTGCAAAACAAGCTCGGGTTCAAAGGAGCCACTCACCAGGAGGAAGCTGAGAGGAATTGGATGGAATGCCTCAATCTCTGCATGACCCGGATCAAATCAGCGACCCTCGAGCCGGACTGCGATGACTCAACTGTGATGAAGCTGCACATACAGAGTGTGGATGATGTTTACTGTGCACTACAGATACTTGCAGTTTCAAAGGACAAGGATTTTCTCGACATGCATGTATGTTTTTTACTTATAAGCGTAATGCATTGATTTGTAAGATAGTGAAAACTTAACCCTTTAACTGCCGGCTGTTTTTAGGTCATTTTTCGGCGAAGTCGCCTTAGGTTAGAAGCTTCTGTACAGAAAACTATTGATGTTAGCATGATATGATCAACAGAAAAGTTGTTCAGTAATAAATTTTCTTTTGTTTTACATAACTTAAATTTTGATGACGTCATGCATTGTGCAATGACGTCATGTGTTTCTATTTAGATCAACAAAAACTATCCTTTTTTCTCTTTTACAAACAAAACAGTATGTAGCAAAGTTATTTATGATGATCTTTGGATCATTTTTGTATTACTCTTTTTGTGATGACATCACAACTTGACTGATGACGTCGTAATACGCAAATCAAAAAAAAAAATTTTTTTCTTTTTTTACTTTCGTCCAATGAAACACAAACACATAGCCACAGGAAACAAAACTGATGCAAAACAACTTCAAAAAGGTTCTTTATCAATAGAACTACTAAAAAAACGAAGCACAACTGCCTACAGATTCACTATCAGCCAACAAAAGGGCAGCTTCTTCAACAGAATATCTGTTTTTACCCTCCAAAAGCTCAAAAAATGGCCTAATCCAAAATGTACAAGCGATAAAAGGAATGAATTGTTTTCAAACAAAACAAGCGAACCATGACGACAATAATTGAAAACTAATCGGGGACTAAAACAGTAATTAAAACTAATTAAAACAACCAAAACCACACATATGTGTATACGTTTTTTAAAACTCAAATAACTAAAAATTTTCAAATGTAAACCTATATATCAACTTATATTGCTAAACGCAGAAATTATTCAGCTCTCCAGCGCCATCTTACTGATCAAAATCGGCCGTATACTTTTCCACTTATTTAATTTTCGGCGCTGTCGACTTGAGTCGACAGCGGCAGTTAAAGGGTTAAAGCAAAAATTATACTTCATTTTATAGGGAGAAATGGAAAAATGTGAAAGAGTTAACATTTAGAGAATCATCAGATTGTTGCGTGTACTGTCAAGTTTCTAAAGCTAGTGCAGTGTGTTGTGTGATTGAGAGTTGAGACACTTCTTCAGTTTTGAGTAGAACCTTTTAATCCACTGAGTGAAGGCAATTTCCCATATTGTATGGACCAAGGATTCCAAGGTCTGAAAATCAGCTGGTTTTAAACCCACAACCATATTTTGCAGACTGGTTACAGTCT
>CH003001.1:229844-245866 GCA_000149265.1 Ciona savignyi | reverse complement strand
TTTTTTATTAAGAATTGAGGCTTATTTTTTGACACTTTGAAATATTACTTTCTTTTATTTTTAACAAATCGATTTTTGACTGAATCTCTACAAAAGGATTTATAATTAATAATAATTCTATGTTTTAGCTCATCAAGAAAAACTTTTGGCCATTACTCAACTCCTGGAGCCACCATCTTGTTTTGAACAGCAACGCTGAAGATGGAAAAACTGGTAATAAATGATTCTTCACTTCAGTTGGTTTTTTAATATTACTTGTAAATTTTCTGTAAAAAAACGGAAAGTTAGTATTTGAATCTGTGGTAGGACGTAGGGACTCTTGTCAGAAGTTGAAAAAAATTGTTGTGTGAACCCAGTGGTTTATTGGTGTAAATAAAACCTTAAAAGTAATGTGTTATCTTTTAACAACCTGTGTTACACAGACTTTTTTCCACACACATAAAATTGAGGTTTATTATTCTGTTTTTTTTGTTTTTTTATTAAAAATCAAGTCGGATCGATTTATTTAGAACTATTGACCTGAGCACCTCTGTTTCTGGTGTTAAAATTCGATTTAACAATCGAACTGCATACAGTTTCGGACGCGTGCATGATCGGAGTGTTACGAGGTGTCACATCGTGCCTCACCGCGATGATCGCTTGCCAGAAAGTCAAACACCCTTCTCAGAACGTCTTCAATCTTGCGGTTATCTATTTTTGTACAATTTGCAAATTGCTGTTGAGTTTTACAGTCCAGTATAAGAAGACAGGTGAGTTGAAATATACTTAAAATAAATAAATGTTATCTTACTCAAACTGAACACATGTAAAAAAATTGAATGAATTTAAAAAGACAAGCATAGGTAAAAAATGTTCACATTTTTTATTTTTTATTATTAAAAACCTGTAACTTTGTTAACCACTTGAAATATTTTGTAATTTGCACAATAACTGTGGTATTTAACTTCGGTATATATTAAAATTACAAACAACAGATTAGATTTCATTAGATAAGGACTTTAAACAATATGTTAAGGCAAACAAATGGTAAATGGTAGGTTTGGGACAGGCAACCTCCTAACTACCAATCCAACATGCTACAGAATAAGCAATAACGGCAGAATAAATATGTTTAAACAACATTAAAACTAATGATTTAACTTGATTTCACAGCCCCTATTACGGTCCAATGCGCCACAATTGCAACCGTCATGGCGTTGTCGTTCTGCGATCCAGACGAGTCCTACGTGAGGGTGCATTTATGGTTGGCCTCGACGCAAAGCGACGTACCCACCAAACCCAAAGCAAAGAACGACCGAAGCCATCCACATTTGAACCAGTTGGCAGCCCTTTACCACGACTGCTCCCTCCGTAAAATGGCCCACTGGATGGAGGGGAGAGCTAAAAACCTGGATCCTAGCCAACACGGGAAAACTTTGACTCAGTTGTTGTGGGGTTGAAAACTTATGTTGTAGTTTGACCCGCAGTCATGATTTCCCAAATTATTTTTCACTGTGAATGCTTAAGTTTAATTGATGCTTAATAAAAATTCATTTCACTGCCATATATAACACTTTAGTGGTGTTTATAAAGCATTTAATTGAGTGTATATGCTGAAGTGACTGTTGTACTCTAGGTCACCATGCTGTGTGGTTTTCAGTGAGACTGTAATTTTTATTCGTCTGATGGAAAATTCGTGTATTTAATGCACATTCTTTCAAAGTGTTTTCTCTTTAATTTGGTGATCCAGGCAAACCATAAATGTTTCCAGCCAATTTGTCACATTTGCTTGTAAACATTTCATTACCACATGCCGTCCATTTACTCAGCCAGTTAGACACCTAAATCTAGTAACACAAATAAACAGTATTTGTTAACTTACTTCCTCCACCATCCCCCACTATAATCAAAGCTATTTCAATATCTGTAATGCGTGTTTCAGACATTTCATACATATAATCCATTTAGCTAAAGCAACTACTGTTGTTATCCAACACTAGCAACTTACTGCTGAATAAGTTTTACACCAACACACAACTCCAGGTTTAACAGGCTTCTATAATGTCCTTGTATGCTATTGTTTACTTGCTGTAAGATTTGCATAGTGACATTTCCCTACCCAACTCTTAACCGATCAGCTTGGTGATATGTCACTGTTCAGCCTAAGGGTTTTAAGTTTGAAACTGGTTTAGGCACCTTCAGCAAAAAAGAAACTTCTACACACGGTAATAGCTCTGGAAACCATACAGTGTGCAGAAGATGATTTGATAATTACACGTGTGTTAATACCCAAGCATGAGTATTCTATCCAACTTGTTTAAGCTTTTCTATAAGTCCCCTGCTTGCAAAATTAATACATTCACCACACAAAATGCACCAAACTTATGTACTATACATTACGAAACAAATTTTATTTTTAATCCATGCAGAAATGTGCACAATTTAAACTGGTTTAACGAAAAATTAGAAGAAACAGAAAAAACTTGCGCTCAGATCAGGTCACATTTTTCAGTGCACAACAAAAACATGATTGCGGGAAAAGAACTGTTTCACACTAAAACGTAACGGATTACAAATAAAAGTTATGTACATTTAAAAATTAAATAAAAGAAAGCGTCGTGCCATGGTACACAAGCTGCGTGGATATATCACAGTAGACGTTATTTACAATATTATGCGGAATTAAAAAATCTCTGGTGAATCAGGGCTTTCTTTAATGTCTTCGGATTTGGACTGCGACGAATTTTCAGTGGAATCCTTCGCGCTATCCCTCTGTGCCTGTAGTGATTTAAGGTAATTATCAGAAAAAACAGGCGTGATTTGGTTGTCTTCAGTTTCCTTTTCACCAGGTTGGACTGGTCCATCTGCTGTGGTTTCGGCGATATTATCGGTTTTAACATCGCCTTCATTTGAAGCAGAAAAGTCTGTTGTTTCTATATTTGCAGAGGTTGCTTCGTGCGTGGTATTAGGCGGGTCTTCTTCGGTAGGAGGGTCAGGAATGTCTTCGCACTCTGGCTTTTTATCAGTGGCACTTTTATCAGTGCCCTCCACTTCACCACAGGGTTGCTCTGTCGATGGCACTTCTTCACTTGGTTTGGTCGTTTTCAATTCCAAACCACTCACATCAATATTTTTAGTTGGTTCTGCATTATTCTCCGCAGATTCGGCGACTTTAGCTGAACCTACTTCATTGTCAGTGTCTATTTTAGAACTTATTGCTTCTTTTTCCTCCGTTGGGTCACTTTTTATCAAGGTTGTCTTTTCGGGGTCGCCAATTTTTAAATCTTGCTGTTGAACCAGCATTGAATCAGTCTTTGGTTCATTTAGTTCCGTTTTTTCCACATCATTCGGCGTGTTTTCCGTTTCGGGGTCTAAAACCGGGTTCTTTCCAGAGATTTCCACAGGACCAATCGACGTAGATATTGTTGGAGTCTGTTTCTCAGATGAGGCTGCAATGTCACTCATTCCTGTTTTTTTCTGGACTTTCGAGAAAATATCATCGATTAACTTCGAAGGAACGATCGTGGATTGAGCCCCTGGCACCGGGGAACTCGATTTCGCTCTCACTGGAAGGGGTTTCACCTTAATGGGGCTTGCGGAAATAACGGGTTCAATTGGGTTGGATTTTACGACTGTTGTGCTTGGGGGGTCAATTTTCGAATTTTCCTTTAGTTTTTCTTCAACTTCTTCATCAGGTGAATCGGGGGAGGGAATATCAGGTTTCTTCGGCGTTGGTTCATCGATATTTTCGTCGATGACCATATCGTTGTCGCTGTTTTCATCATCATCATCATCATGGTCATCAACTTGCATGGTGTCTTCCTCCTTTGGAGGCTCCGGCTTCGTTTCCTCGGTCTGCTTCTTCGTTTCCGGCGACGTCGGAGTCTTTGTTTCCGCCTGGGCTGCGGCCGCGGCGGTGTCGCTTGCCTGCGAGCATGTTGACATATGCTTGGGCCAGTGACGCTGCTGGCAGGGGTAGTCGCAGTAGCTGGTGTTCCAGCAGCAGTAGAAAATGGCCTCCTTCCCGCAGTTGGCGCACCACTGCTTCCTCTTCGTCTCTTCCACAGCGCTGATCTTCTCCGCATCGTGCTTCTTCTTCAGGTTCTCCAGAAGATGGCGCTTCTCGTTCTCGAGGCTCTGCCGGATCTCAGCCACCGTCAGATCTAGCAGTGAGAAATCAGAAATAAAGGAAAGATCCGACTCGACATAATCACAAAAATATCACAAAAAAGAAAAACACGATTATTATGGACTGCCATAATGTTACACCTTTCAACATTTTTATTAAAATATTTACCAAAGTTTTGGTGTATAAAAAATGGGGAAGGTGTATAATGTCAGATTACCTAGTTTCCACGGTAGAGTTACCATAGCTATTGCAGTGTATTATAATAAGATTAGATTTTTTTATTAATTTAGTATTAACCCATTAATCCACTCATACTTCGAATAGGAAACTTGTCCTAAACAAAACCGAAGTTACCCTTCAGGAAAAAGTTAACGTTTATCAGGAGTACTAAGTGGAAGGTTTTTATTTAACAACGTTTCGACTGAAAACCGGCGTTTTAACACACTGAGCTACCCTGCCAAACATAAACTACACACCACTGCAGTTTATGGGGAGCAGTTTGTAAAAATTCAACTTTTCTGTTGAATCAGCAGAATTTGAATTTTTACAAACAGCATCCCATAGTAGTGGCAAGCACAGCTACAACAAATCTACCGTGGTTATGCTGCAGCTCCGCGATTTCCTGTTGGTGCATCCATTTCAGCCTTTCAAGCTCCAGGCGCAGCTGTGCAACCTGCTGCCCGGCTGTGCCATCCGGCTGCTCTGTGCCCTTCTTGCCCTGATTGCTTTCGAAGACGCTCATCATGTCCTCGTACATCTCAACGAGGACCTGCTGCACTCCCTGCATCACTCTGCGGAAGCCGGGAGCAGAAATTATAGATTTTCTGCGGCAACACTGGTATATGGATAAAGCAAGAGTGATGGTAAGTAATAATAGAGAATGCCGTAAAGTAGTCTAGCATTATGGATTTTCTCTAGGATGCCTAACAATAGCTTATTCATATTTTAGGGATGTGTACATGATATTTAGTGCATTTGAAGAAGATATAAAACAAAACTGATAATTTTCTGTAAGAGTAGAAAATGTACGTATGTTATAAGTTAAAACAGGTAATCATCAAAATTGCCAGTGTTCGCAGTAGGGTTACCTAGATATTGCAGCATGTTAAATAGGATAAAGATATTGTTACAGTTTCATTTAACCATTTATTCCACTAGGTTCAGACAACGTCAGATGAGTGCTATGCCCAATGCCACAACCAAGTAGCCGACAGCTAGTTTCAAGGTCAATTATCTTTCAACTCGCAATCTGACCGCTATAAGTATAAAGCTAAAAGATATTGGTTTAACACCGGAATAAAATTCATGTAGCAAACAGGTTTCTTATTTTACTTTGTCTCCTTCCCTCCAGGCAATGAACAATGAACATCATGTTATTTCCCTGGACCTGCAACAGGTTAAAACACAAAAAATGGCACTAAAGTACTCCAATACCCTGACAATGGTCATTTTACCCCGGAAATAGACTTCTCATACAATTCCTGTATAATCCATCACTACTATCGAGCCGGTAAATGAACCAGCATAGAACAGTTAGGAACAAGGTGCTAGGGAAATATGTTATCAAATCAAAATCGTATCTTACTTGTCATTGTACTTCTGTATCTTTTGCATAGGAACATTGCCAGTATTTGAAATATGGTTTGAATGGTTTGTTGGTTGGTAGCTGGTCCGCTGGTTGCTTTGCACTGGTGCAACCATGCTCACGGATGGTTTTGAGACAATGGTATCTTGAAAAACCGGAAATGTTAAAAATTAAAATTTGGGTTATAAGTAGGACTGCTACAATATATCGATAATCGCGATATTACTCAGCTACGATGCTAATAAATGATTATCGCGATTATCGTACCACAGATTATTTTTTATCAGGGAAACTTTACATAAAAATGCGTCTTTTGTTATCGTAACAATATCCTTTAAGCACTCAAAAATGCATTGTTGTGTTGAACACACACAGTAACACTTGTTATTGTGATATAATAATTGCAATGAACTGAAGTCCTACACCTAACATTATTATGTGGGATACAACACGTTTGAATAGTGGTTAATATTGCATTGACAATCAAACAATATGTGTGAATGGTGCTTTGAGTAATTGAAGTTTATCGGCGTCTGACAAACTTTTTGTTTCTGACGTAATTGCATGGCCTATTTCTTAGTTTTAGTAGGTATAGAGAATGGTTGGGTTTTACACATCGGTTTGTAAGCTTATTGCAATAATTATAAAATAAGTTGATTTTACTCGCAAGCCTTATTTAAACACAAACTACTTAAGGTCATATCCGAAAGTTATCAGCGGGTTGTGATCTTGCCACCTTTCGACTGACTGTATAACGCGGAAGTTAAACTGACTGACATAACCAGCCGGATACCTAGATTTCCAATACTTGGTTAAAAAATAATAACAAAATAAATTTTGTACATCACAAAAGTTGTAATTAGAACAACTTAAAAAACCCTAATGGGCGATTATAGACCGTGGTGGGAGAACCGAAACAACCTTCCAATTTCCTGGATGATATCAGTCACTTATAATAAGAAAGTATTAAACCAATGATTTAAAGTTAACCTGATGTGGATTTTGCAGATGCAACCGGCTTATGCTTTGGAATCGTAAACGACGATAACTTTTTCGGGGTTATTTCACCGAAAAGAGATTTTTCAGACTCTGAAATCTTCTTTTCCTGTAAGGAAACAGAAAGAGGTTGGGACATATTTTTTTGATATTCACCTTTGATGTATAGTGTATACTAACACGTATCTGGTAGGAATATATGTTTATGTTGATTTCTTGGATGGGAAATTCATACAAGATAATTTATATTTTTTTCAGACGAAGAGTTGCAGGTTCTAAACTGGTCGTGGTTATTTGGTTTTGTCCCAAGGCAAAGCATTAGTGGTTATTGCCTTAACTCAGTGGAATGATAGTTTGTATCAAATTGCAGGAAAGACTGAAATCGTACACCAGACGTCCAGACACACCAAAAGTTAGGGTTGGCGCAAGGTTAAATGACAATTACCTGTGTATTATCCCCATTGTGTTTCCCATTTACAAGAAAAACATGAATATCATCTCGTTTCCTATATGATACCAACAACCTGACTGGTATGACAGTTGTAAAGAATTGTATAAAGAACACTTTGTTGGTTTTAATTCCTTTTATTGATTTAACTGCACTACCACCAAGCTATTTTGTCTGAACAATGCAAGAGTAGACCTACTTACCGCTGTTTTCTTAGACGGTTCTAGCTTTCTGTTCATCACTTTCTGCGATAAAATCTTTGCCGTTGATTTCAAACTTGATTTCTCTGCACAAATATATTAATGATGGCCATGTGTGGATAAGTGGATAAAGTCGGCAGTCATGACCAGAAAGGTTTTGGGATCAATCTTCACCTTAATCATTTTTTTAACAATTTTTTTGGCAAGTCATGTATGAGTCCTAGAATTAACCGTGTTTTCAAATGGGTCAATTAAAAAATAACACAGGCCTCACTTGTTAAAAGCCCTTAAATAGCTCAGTCATTTATGGACGTTTTAAACTGTCATAGTTGTCATGTCTGTGGAAACGAGGTATCTGATGAAGGTTTACCATCATTGTCCCATCCCTGGGATAGGCCTTATACTTATATATCTATAATTTCTATCCACAACAATAGGATTGATTACCTTTTCCGTCGTCTGCTTTAGGTTTCATTGCGTCTGAAGTTAAGACCAACTTTTTCTTGGCAACCACCTGAAAACAATGTGATCAAGTTTTCGTTCAACATGAATAGCTTATAAGTTAGGATGCTGGAGCTATTTCCTTGATTAGTGTTTCATTGCAACTTGATTTAACCTTCTGATTCAAAAATCTTTTAGCAGGGATGCTTAAATACAAGGTTTACTGAATAGTATCACATATATAGATGGCTGTTACGTATTATCACTTCTTTCATGAAGACTTATCAAATATATAGATGGCTATCTTTACTCTTATGTTAGAAACAAATGTCAACACAATGTTTAGAACTCACACCGACCTCCACATTGATGGCTTTCTTCGTGGTTCCGCCAGAGCCTGGAATCACATCTTTTCGGATTTTCGTCAAATCGCTCTTCTTTATTCGAATGTTATCCGAGTCCCTTGGAATAAAAGGTTGTGAAATTCTGTTCACAGCAAATTTATTCAAGTTGGTATTGTCTTTTCACAGCTTTAGGTAAACTTTAATCAAACAAGGGCGAACTGTGCGACCTACTTTTCCGATTTTCCTGCAATTTTTGAGGAATCCGACATGATCTTCTTTTTTTCCTTCGCCGGATAAACTTTTGAGCCAGAGTCGAGCTTCCGGACTTTTACGTTTGGTAAAGAAGAGGGCGAGTCTTCCGCTAGCTTCCTCTTCATATTGCCTCCAGTATGTCCGGATGTTCTAAGAGGAGTGGTGCTGGGATCGGATGTCCTCCTTTCAGCATCCTTGTTTAACAAGATGGACTTCGGTTTGGAAGATTTCGCATCTTTCCCTCCATCTTTGTTAATCTTCTTCACTTTGATGATCCCTTTGTCAGCAAGTCCAGCTGCTATAGAATCCTGGGGGATGATAATGAGCAGAATTTAAAAAAAACTACTTTAAAAATCAAGATAGAGGCAAGTGAATTATTCTCTGCAAATTACAGCATCATTAAGGGGGAGTGATATTACACCCTTTCTCCTTCCTAATTATTCATTTATCACAAGAAATTCTTTAATCAAGAGTTTTGAACGCGAAATCAAAACCAACGAGTAATAGTTTGGGCACCCTGGCAAATTCACATTTTGCCAAGATGTTGTATGTCTTAAAAAATAAAACCCCACAAAATTATAAGTTATATAATTTTTTAAGCAACATTATGGTTTTTTTAAGCAACATTATGGTTAACATGTAAAATAAATATATCCAATTTCGACCAAGAGTGCCTCAACCGAGACTATAGCCATGTAGTAACCAGAAGGAAAACATGCTGAAAGACTTGTGATTACCCACCCCTCCCATGCTCGATAATAAAAAAATTCACTGCCATGACATCACAAATAAACAAACTACAGCAAATACAGTTGGACAAGGTAAGCCAACCTTCTTCTTGGATAAGTGATCGTCTTCTTGAATGTCCATGACAAGCTCTGAATCCGAGTCGTCTGTCGCACCTGATAAGTGAAAACAACCTTAACATTGCAAACATCTTAGAAGACAACCTATATAGTTTCCTCTATACCAGCATAACTGATAGTCATTAGCTAATAAAAAGACCGAATATCAGTCTGGAAATTGAAATAAAACATCGTCATAATTTGTGACTTTAGCATAAAACATTTTTATAATTTGTGAAATTAATTTTTTTATTTTTTTATACCAATTTTGCAATTGTCGGCATATCTCTAGTTACAAGTGAGTGGGATGTAGCGATGTCCACGATCAAATATTCTTTTGATAACAAGCTGATGAAAGGATTAGTGGGTGTCTTACTTTTTGCTTTGCTTTGTACTGATTCTTGTCCTTTTACAGCTACTTGTTCTGGAAAAAACTGAGTGTTAGAAATTTCGTAACAAGATAAAAATTTGAACTTAATGTTGTTTCTTGGTGCCAGCTAAAAGATAGTGGGATTTAAACCAGCTACTAGCTGCTAATCAGTTATGTTTTAATGCAGGACACTCAACATACGTTGACTGAAACATTAAAATAAGTATTGAACTAAAACTGTATAAATGTCTTTAACAACACACAACAATAGCTACAGTAAGTGAATCGAGGCCATCAGGCAATCTAATGATGGTTGTGTCCCTGAGGATAAACATAAGTAACCTATTCTTTAAACGCATCACTTTATATTACTTAATAATTAACTCGTTAACCAATTTGTCAGTTAATTACTAAAAAATCAACTAAGTGTTAACCAATTCGCGTAAATACCAAACAAAAAAAGCAGTCTTGGAATTATGCCTTATAATCTTGTGAAAGGAACCTTGTAAATGTGAAGTGTACTTAGAATCTTTAAGTCCACATTTATGTGTTACTTATCACTTTTATATACAGTTTAATGTCATATTGAAACGATTTACATTTTTTCAGTTTTCAGTCGAACATAATTTTGAATTGACAGAGCAGTTGTTCAGTTTCTCATTACCATACTGGGTATATGTATAGTGATATATAGTATGTATAGTGAAAATGAAAGTTTAATGATCAAAACATAAAATATGAGAAAAAGTGCAGTTCTAGTATGAAAAATCAATTATGTACTTATCTATTTATAAATTTAACGATATTGTCATCGAAGTGCAACTGGCCTAGTATATTGGACTCCAAATTGAAATTAAAATTCAGGTTAAAATGACTTTACACATAATGTAAATTACACTTAATATTTATATTAGACTTAAATAACTCAAATACATTTCAAAAATTAATCAGTAAATTGTAACAACATGCATAGTTAGTTAACCATGATAATGTACACTTGCAAACTTGGCAAAACAAACACGAGATGTACGGGTACATATATATGCACCTTTATTCGTGGTTGGTGTTGATTTATTCGAGGTTGCTTCAGTGCTTTCTTCCTCAGATGAAGAGTCGGATTCCTCGGAAGAAAAGTCATCGTCGGATTCCTGATGGAGGATGATGAGTCATGCTTTTATCGGGTGATAAATAGATTACCCATACTTTGTAACGACATAAGTGTTGGAAATTAAAGGGTTGTCAGGTTTGATTAAATGGGTTATTTCACCCACATGGTTCAAATGGGTTATTTCACCCACATAATTAAAATGGTCATTCCAAGTTGCGAGAAACTATATATAAATACTCTGTGAGATACCTAGACTGGAGGAAAGGGATTTTCTAATGTCTGGCGATTCCCAGTTACCCACCTCGGGACCCAAACAATTCTGACCAGTTAACTTACCCCTTGCAAAGAGTCAACAATGGACGCTTTGCAAGATTCGATCGTCTTCTCAAGTGAAGCATTCGCGGCTCTTTTTCTCGGGGCAAACTGTCCGCCCTTCTGAGCCCCACCTGGATGCCCCCCACTTGTCGTTACAACTCGCGATTTCTTTTTCGGTGGATCAGTAGTATTGCTGCCTTCTGCTAGATGGTGGTGGGGGGGTTGTGAATAACTTTTGTTGAGTTTAACAAATTCTTTACCTTCATTTTGTTACAGTAAACATGAATCGAAATTCCATTTATTAATTGAGGAATTACATTTGGGTTGGTAAAATAGGAAACAATTGCCAAACACTAATCTTAATCTTTAACCAAAACAAAATTCTATTAACAGCTGTAGTGATCATTTAGATTTCATATTCCCACTTTTCATTCTTTCAGTAATGACCATAAAAGGCCAATTTAATAGCGAAAATGACAGTTGAGTTACCAAGCCCTTTTATTTTTATTGTAACTAAATAGTATTTTACTACCAGTTTTTTATTATTATAAGTTTAGTTACCATTGATATAGATTTAATTTGGCATTTTCAAATTTTACAGCTTAGAACTACCATATGGTTGCTTGCAAGAAGATTCCGTTTATATGCATTTCACATCTGTCCATCTATTTTTGCCTCCTTTTAAATTTAAACCTTTATGAATAGTTACCTTCAGAAAGTTTGAAGTTAAGTAGTTTTTCTCCAAGGGCAGTCTTCACAGCTGTAGCCAAAGAGGACTTGTTGATATCCAAACTTTCATGCTTGATTACCTATTTCAATAATAAACAAATTAATTTAAAACTATATTTAGCATAATAGGGTATAATTGAAAAATCTGGCCTGTGACACCATTTTTCTAACACAAAACTGGACAAAAAATCTTTATTAATTGTTTTTTCAGGTGTTTTGCTTATATTATGTATTAAGTAAGTAAATATGGTTTTACCAAACAAAGGGGACAAATAACTAAAATAATAACCCCACGCATTTGTTTATGCATTTCCATCATTGCTATAACATTACTTGTTTTGTACTATGAACCTTAAAAATTAAAAGAGTATTTTGGTAAACATTTGGGCAAAAAATTAAATTTTATAAAATGATTTATACCAAATTTGAGTCTGCAAAAACAAAACAAAAATATAATTAATAAAAAAGGATATCCAATAATCCTATTAAAACATTCTTCTTTAAAAAATCAACAATTACATTTTCATTTGACTTGTTGTCTGCAGTTGTTTCTTTGTTTTCAATAGTTCCCGATCCTGAAGACAAAAAGATGGTTTAGAATGGTCACCACAGCAATCAACTATTATGAGTTTATACAGTATTACTCATAAACTTGTATGGTTGAAACTAATTACCCATAACCCATAAACTTGTGGTTGAAACTAAAAATTTAAATATATTAAAGAGATTCCGAACATTTAGGCTTACCTTGGCAGGCCAGTGTGAAAAACTTGTGTGGTTGAAACTAGAAACTTGTGTGGATTAAATCCCTATAGAAATACCTCAAAACCTAAACTCGCCAAAAGTAGAAATATTACTGCTTGGTCTGTCAAAACATATGCTTGCCAGGATTAAAAATATGACCTTTTGGTCTTTCTGAACCTATGGTCACAGTCTAGAGTGAAAATACTACCTTTTGGTCTGTCGGTAGTTGAGCTCTGTCTCCTACACAGATCCATCTGAGTGAGAGGAGTTCGCAGAGAGGCGTACTCGAAAGTTCCGAGTTTCTTGATCACATTGTCGATGTAATGCTGGGTTTCTTGCATGGCACCATCAAGGCCACCTTGGAAAAAGACCATTTTTATAGCTAATCCAGTGGATTAATCAGTTAAACAAAATCTGTGGCCGTGTTCCTCATATTCAACACCTATTTTATTAAGAATTTTTGTTTCAAGTTTTCAATCTTAGTCATAAACAAGAACTAACCTCCTGTCCAGTCTTATATTTATTTTACTGCAACATGCCTCTTTTTAGTCTCTCCCATTTTAATAGCTAAGTGACTTATGACTTAGGTAATGCTATATGCTACTGTGAAAATTATATAAAGTTAATCATGCTCTAACACTGATGTTCCAAAACAATTTCTTAATTACTAGAATATGGAATTCAATACCAAAAAATTGTCAGAATCTATAAATCAGGAAGAAAGTGGTTAAAAATTTACATTTTGCCCAACAATATGTGAGTGAATTAAAAGTGTCATTTTTTTAATGTTTACCTTTGGCGCCTGGACCACGTCCCTTTTTCTTGTTTTTGACCGGGTGAGGCATTTCCTTTGACATTAAATAGCAGCCGGATAACGGGATCCAAGCACGGTCATGTTGGCCAAAGAAACGTGCGTCCACCATGCCCTTGTCAATCCTGAGAGCCTGGTGGAAAATGGAGGGTGACCAAGTTATTCACGGTGGGAGAGGGGCTGGTTAACGGTTAACTAAGTAGTACATATCATGTAATTAACGGTGTAGGCCAAAATGCCATCCAGAGTGTATGTAAACATACCATTCTGCAAAGGCCTTGTTTGTGTACAGAATATTTTTAAAACAGTAAATGCTGTGTAATGTCAGTATACGCTACGCCTAAATGTTCATTTAATGAGCATTGCTGTACAATGCGATGTACATCACTGAAATTAAATGTTTATTATCAATGGTTGGAATTTAGGAACAACAACAATGGGTATATAACATGGGTAATCCTCATACCAGTCAAAAACCATATTTTACAAAAATTTTAACATAATAAAAAGATTGCGAAAAAATTTAAGCTTACCTTGGCAGGTCCAGTGTGGAAAACCCATTGCAACTTGGCCCACACCAAAACATGCGGGTCTTTGCACGGCTCACAGAACCAGTTTTCTCTCTTGCGGCATGAATTTAAATAACATTCAGGACAGACTTCGATTTCGGTCATCTAAGTAAATAATGACGCTATTATTTTTTACTTTTTTTATTGAAAGAAAGAGGATAATCTAGAAATGAAGGATGTTTCACATGGTTAATTATCAAGTTTTTTTCGTGTCCATTGTAGATTACCCGAGCTTTTGCATTGTGCTGTAACCTACTGTTTTAGTTTTGCCTGAAACTTGGTTTAGAAGACTATGTCCGCTAGGTACCTTGACAAAGGAAATTAGCAACTAAGCAAGGGCCTTATATCAATGCAACAACCTTTCAGCTTAAAGCCATCATACACAATGACCTAGCTATGCAGCCACATATAAATATATATGCAAACACGACATGCAAAAAATGTCCAGTTATTAAGATGTGTAATATACACATCATGTAGTTTTAGTATAAACTACTGCGAAATTATAAACATACCTCGTGCTGAGCTATCTTAACCATTGTTTTGGCGATGTGAGTCAGCTTTGTGTGTGTTCCATTATATATAATACAATTATGAAGTATCCATTTGACATCCGCTAAAAATGCCTGAAATTCAGTAAAACAAATTTTAAATGGCAAGGTTGGGCGGGTTTAAAACCTTAGCAAAGCAGAACGCACTAACCACAACAACAAAAATTGAAGCAAATACTTTCACTTTTAATAAGACATGTGTAAAGTTTTCTCCACATTCAATCAATAGGATCAATGATGTTAGGTTGTTACATCCAGACAGTTGGCATAAATCCAACTTAATATTATTTAAGTAATTATTTCGGCCAACAGTCATCATGGTTGTAAAAATTTGGACTGACAAAAGGTGCTGTGCAAATAGACCTTAAGTTGTGGAAAATAATGTCTTAACAATACTTCTCATCCTAACGTTAGGATTTTAATAACAACCATCTTTCCGCAAGCTTTTGATCACACAAAGCAGTAGTTGAACTTAACCCACATTTAAAAAAACACTAAATGACGCTTTTGTTAAAAGTGAATTCCCTGTTTTTTGGCAGACCAACTAAGTCAGTACCCAACCTTTAATCGGGCTGTTGTGTTTGATGAATGTTTGATAATTGTTACAATCCAGGGATCAAAATAAGTTCTACACTATATAGATTAAATACTGTACACCACAAACCTCGGTGCAGCCGTATTGGCTCCTTCTAACATTCTTCTCCAGAGTGCTGATGTCCATTGGGTGGAAGACGTAATCCAAATAATCGTTAAATTTTCTTGTATCTACTGGTTCTAGGAATGGCTCAGACTGTAAATAGATCAATGTGTTTCAGCAACAAATTGACGAAACTGACATTTTGTTTAAAAAATTTTGTTCAGTTTTGTTGCTATAAGATTTACAATTAATATACTATAAAGTACTTGCCATGTATTGGTCATAAAATGCTTGTTTTCAGCTAGACAGAGAATGGTTTCACTCACTTTTAATGACCCCGTAGAATGTTCTGGTTATGAAAATTTGATTTTAAAAATATTTAGGAAAAAATGAAAAGTGCCCGTTTTAAGAAATATTATACCAGTACCGATAATAACCGGTATATAAATATTTAAATATACATCAATATTTTAAACCAGACTGAGACATAACTAAGTTTAAATAACTTTCAGGAAGCAGGAATACACACAGTCAAATTATGTATAGGCTTTAATTGGAAAACATACACCAGCAACTTTCATTCTCTGCAGTGCGTATCGTAGATGAATGCTGAGTTGTTGAATGCTCAGTTGAGCCATTGCTTTCGTTTGGGTGTCTTTGCATTCGGCTTCTGTAATTTTCTCACATTCCGGACAGAACCAATCACCCTCTGGTTCCTGGGGCATATATAATTTGTTTGTTAATAGAGATGCATTTATTGACATGCTATAGGTATGGTATCCAGTCATATAAGACACTATGGTAGAGCAGTCGGCAAACTTAAACAAAAAATAAAAACAACATAATGTTATTGAATCAGAAATTATTCATTGGAAAATAAGTCCAAAATATTAAGATACAAACAAGACCATAAAAGAATTAAAAAATATAATACACAGGTAGGCCTATGCATTATGAGGAAATAATATT
>CH003001.1:195157-229744 GCA_000149265.1 Ciona savignyi | reverse complement strand
GTATGAGGAAATAATATTGTGTTTTATTTAAATGATTGATTACTGTGTTTCAACAACTCACTTTGCGCATTCTCAGGCACTTTGCATGAAAAACACGGGGACATAATTCACAACATAAGACCTCGCCCTCTTTGTGACAAACCCAACAGTAGAAGTCGTTTCTGCTGTCCTGCTGCATAAAACAAAATAGAATTTAAAAAGTATATAAACATGGGTGCAAAATATGCTTGGCCATATTACACCCAAGTTTTTTAATTCGATGATTGTTTCGAATGCTATTGCGGCTACACAATTATAAAGCATTGTCTTGAAGCTCCAACCAATATTCTTGTATAACACTATATTTAAATATATACCATAACATTACATGATTAATATTTAAATAAGAAACATTAGAGACTTATTAAACGAACTGTGAATTAATCCAAATTAAAGATAATTGTAGTTTCCGTACAATCCATACATTTGTGTAGTAAGCTAACCTAGTTATATTATTTACAGGATGTGGATATTATTAAATCTGTAACGTTTCTTGTTAGAAGTTGGTATAATTTGACCAGTGTACTAGAGATTATAATAAGTTAATAGTTAATAGCAGTATGATAGTACCTATATTGTGTTCTTACTATGTCGTCAATTTGTGCCACCGCTCTAATAAAAAACTCTTACCGCGCCAACTTCTTTGGCTGGTGGAGGAGGTCTCTTCTTCTTTGCTTTCTGATTCTGGCCGGTTGGACTCGTTGACGAGCGAGGTGACGGTGTTTTAGACGATTTTGACGACAGCGACGAAGTTCTCGAGTGAGACATGGATGGAAGGGAAGCTGGCGAGATTTGGAAATCCAACTCAGTTTTCACTTTGATAGAATCCAAGGTTTCGACTGAGTCATCAAAAGCTTCATCATCAACGCCTTCCTCCAAGGTAGGATCATTTTCCTGCATAGCTGGGAGAGTTTCGGTCGTTTGCTCCGTTTTAACTATGGCTTCCAAATTTTCGGGCACTTTTTTCATGATCTCTTGTGCTGGTGTAGATGCATTAGTAACTGTTGTTTCAGCAACATTTTTGCATGGTGTTTGGGTGTTTATGGGGTTATCGGTAGAAAATGCAGCAGAAATTTGTGATAAAATGGGCTCTGCTTCGGTGGAATGTGATTGGTCTGCATTATCAAAGATATCACCAGTTACTGTAGCACTGGTTGGGTTGTTTTGGATTGTATTAGATTCTTCTGGGTTAAGATCATTTACACTTGGGGCCACAGGTTCGGAGAGAAGAGCGGTGTTAGCAGTTGGAATGTTTTGGGACATATCAATTGCATGTGATGGGTTTGAAGGAACATTCTCCATATTGACTGCTGTATCAGAAGACAAATTTGTGTCAGTACTAGGATTAGTATCACCAGTGTCCATTTCGTTTTTTTCCTTTAAAAATGATACCTAAAATACTAGAAAGCTGGCAATAAAATAAAAATATGTTTAATAATAACACTACATTTAGCAATACATTTGTTCCCAGTGTGCCTAGCTTTTAACAGATACAGAATTAGTTTAAAACCAATTTGTGTGTATTCCAAACAAAAAAAAGGAACTAGGTGGCATAAAGGCTTACTGGACCATGTAAACCATTGGATACTATTTTTGTTACTCCTCAATGCAAATGGTCATATAAGGAGATTGAGTATTTTTAAGATTTTAGTGGACATTTTAAAATTTAAAAATGACCTAACACTTGTTGACAAACAGTTAACCGGTATTTTTTGATCAATTTAACCGTTATCAGAATCTAGGTGTATGTACAGCTCTAAAATCGAGTTTTAATAATACATTATAACTTTTCTCGTGGTACCACAATTCACATTGCTGTGTATGTAAGATTGATTTTCCACTAATTTTTGCAGTGTTTTATTAATAAAAATACAACTAGATTTATCCATATCTATCA
Source organism: Ciona savignyi (assembly GCA_000149265.1). Lineage (NCBI taxonomy): Eukaryota > Metazoa > Chordata > Ascidiacea > Phlebobranchia > Cionidae > Ciona > Ciona savignyi. The sequence goes on along the minus strand of CH003001.1, from coordinate 227,808 downwards.
GTTATGGTTAAGCATTTTTAAACTCACTGGACATACATTTTAAACAATAATAATACCCATTATGGCAATCGTTTTATTTATGGCAATGTTGTTTAATGTTAAATGTACATTTTTTAGCTTTCTTATGCTTGCTTTTAATAAGGGGTGCTCATATACCAAGGGACTAACCTATACAAATTTTGAAAATTACATTTTGGTGCATTAATGAGTAAAAACCAATTTTTGTCCGCTGAGCAAGTAATCTATACACTGAAAATGAAACACAATCAATATCCCATTACTGCCATTAGTCTGCAAAAGTATCGATCATTCAACACTTATTTTAAGGCCTATAGTTCAGAAACAAACCATTATAGTATGTAGTTTGAACCTTTAAAATATGCAACTACAGAAATTTATATTGATCTCTATCAACCTTTAATACTGATTTTCAAAACGACGAGTCACGGCCTTTCCGACAGGAAAATCCGTGTTCTGCTTCATTAGGGGACATGAAAAAAATTAAGTTTACTCATGTTGCGTTTTATTTATTCATGGATAAAAATCTGTGATTTACCCAGTGCCCATTTATGATACTGGTATAGTTCAGGGGTGCACTTGACGTTTTGCCAGACTAGACTGGCCATAGGCAACTTGGAAGAAACTTTTATGGATTTAACTATGAGAATCTCACTGTCATTAAAAAGTAAATTCCAAAAACAAATTTAATAAAAAAAAGAATGAATGAGCCTATATTTCATTTGGTCTACACGTCTAACTAAATTAATTTTTAAATATATATTACAGTTATATAGGTTAAAATGAAGTATAATGTTCCATTTCAATATTATTTGCAAATAATTTAGTACTTATAATCCATAAATAACCAATTAGAGTGTAATTTAGTTACATGTAAATATTCAATTTAGTTACTGCAGGAAGCGAAAACTTCAAATGGCGTCAATTTTACTCATTGTTATATGATATCTATGCTACGACGTAATATCATATGTGTAGTAAAAAAAATTCCAAATATAAATTGCCCGAAAATAAATTGAATCCTTCGATAATGTGTAGAGCTCTAGTAATTGATATTTAATAAGTTCTGTCACAAAAAGTAATACACATGTGTATCTACGTGAGAAAACGAGCGGGGCGTTATACAAAGCCCAATCGTCAATTGGGCCGACTGGTAAACGGTACCGACAAATATCCCGAGTTTATGCATAAAACGGTTTTAGTAACGAGCACATCTTGTGTTTGAAAATAAGCCCAATAACAAAATAAAATAAGAATATCTCGTGCCAACAGTGAGTCCGCTCACCGGAGCTATTGGAGTGTATTGAACACAATGAAACCATTGTTAGCCTATAGTTTTTGTTCAACCCATGAATCCGCTGGGTTGCGGCAATTTCCAAACATTTTATACAACAATAAAATGTATGGATATTTTATGCAAATTTAAAAAATGCTATGTGTTAGAATATCATGGTTTTATTCTAAGTTAATTCTTATCTTTTAAAAAAGACCTTGTTTACTGTAGTGATGTGTCCTATTTCGTGCTATTTATCTTTGGGCATTGGTTAATGCTCTTTATGGCTATTTAATTGCCACAGCACAGCAGTTGTTCCCTTTTTCTTTGCCTAAAATTGCAACGCTCGGGCTGTCCTGACTTGGGAGTTAGTTAATTTGTTGCCTAAATTCGACTTGGTCACTGGCCGACTACTGGTTTTGTAAGAACATTATCGAGGACGCCACTTACCGCGTTACCTTGTAATTTTCACTTCGAGCAGAAGTGAAAACCAAAATGAAGACTTTTAGAAGTTTGCTGCTTTTCGTGATATTTCTTCTGAAATGTGGTATATATTCATTCCTTTATCTTTAATAATACCTTCAAACATTAAATTATGTGCTATCATGATATTTTTCATTTTGTTGTCCAGTCAGTGAGCGCATTTTTAGTCAGGTTGCCTTTCATCTCCTTTTTGTTGCAGAAGTGGGATTTCAGCTCCAAGCAATCAGTCTAAACAGTAAGAGCTTTGCCAAATTTGCCGTCGGTGATTCGCCCACTGATAGGTATCAGCAAGACTTGCGTATAAAAAAGTTGAAGGTGATTTTCACAACAAGATCGACAGAGGGACTACTCCTGCATTACCAAGGACAACAAAATGCATGGTTTGCCATAGGGTTACAGGATGGATCATTGATGTTTAGCTTGGGAAAGGCAAGTCTGTCTTTTGACGAGTATTAAGGTGTTTTACAATAGTTACTTATTGGTTGTAATATATTAAAATTACCATTTGCAGAAACATGAAGCCACAGTCACGCTACCAGTCGCACAAAGCCTGGACGTTTCAGGCTTAAACGTGCACGTGTTACAGTTTCAGAAAAATTACTCACAGGTTAGATTAATTAGGGTATCCTTATAGCCTGTGTGCCTGTGTTTATTAGGACTACATATAATTCTAATTTTTATTTAGCTTCACATTGAAATGGACAATTTACCTGCAATCAAATACAAAGTACCGAGCAAATTTCTACCGGCATTTATCACGACAACGGTTTCTGCAATTTATCTCGGTAATAACCAGTTTTAATGGCAGACATACTGCGTGGTAAACACATAACATATTTGTAAATTTCCAGGATTTTCACTCTCCGCTACCAACGAACTACCGTATAGCAATACGTTATCATCTTGTGTGCACACTCTTACGATGAACGATCGATACATACTGTTACCTGAAGAAGCAAAGGAAACTGAGGCGATTGAGCCGTGCCAAGTAGTTTTACCCATTACTTGTGGTGAAAACTACTGTGGTAATGGTGGGATGTGCTTTAAAACCGTCACGTGCAATGAGGCCTTAACTGGTTAGTCAGAAACAATTTTAATGAACATTAGGCCGATAACATCTTTATCTAGCACATTTATTTGCCGTAAATGGACGAACTTTAACTATCTCACTTATGTGCCAGAAAAGACTGTCCAGTCACCACCCTTCTTGTGCGTATCTTACTTTCGTGTCCCCAACTACTGTCAGGCTATTACCAACCCGATGAGTGCTTGCATCTACGGTCAAATCCGAGCGTACTGCTGGATATTTGTTTGTTTTAATATAGTGATCGCATGCCCGCGCACTAACAATCCAACCCCTACCTATAGTGCTTAAACGCGTGTGTGAATCTGGCCTAACCCAATTCGTTGACGTTTTTACTGAATATTTAAATTGTGATTGTTTATTCTCACACAGTGGAAGAGATGAGCGTCAATGGAAACATAGAAGAGGAATCACAGCAAGAGTTTGAAGTGAGAAACACAGTGGAATCAGTGGAATTCGAATTCGGTAAGACCAACGCATACGAAATTGTAAATTTGAAGAGTATATGTGCTAAGTTTGGGTTACGTTTCGGAGTGTGGGAAATGCAACGTAAATAAACAAGGTACAGCTAGCTGGCAATTTACCAAAATATTATCGACAGGGTTGTATTCAACAATTTGCTCGTCGCTTGTCGCGAGTGACGTAGGTACTCGATAAATGACGTCAGTCAACTTTTGTCCAGTTTTTTGAAAGCGTGTTACTTCCAATCGAACTGTGTCGGTTCCCTTTTTGGCAGTTTTATCACTTATAAGTCTAAAGACAGAGGAACCTTGGCGGTAGCTCGCTACAATCCTACCCCCGGAGTGACGTACTGCCTCGTTTCCTATGTCCCGGCTCGGGAGGGGGGCTTGCAATCCATCGTTGACAGTTGGAGCGGTTCTGAGATTATTCCGACGCTCTGTTTCCCAACTATTGTTCTTCGGGTTATAAATCAAGTGCGTGACGTCACTGTTTATTGCACCAGTGCTGGGATGTACGTCATCGATTGCGGACGGGCGATTAAGCGTAAAATTTCCTTTACGGTCATTTTCACTACTATGCAATGCAGACACCCGAATATAGCCATCTTCTGGGGTTTGAGAATACAAACATATCTTGGATGTAATGCGAAAGTTTCGATTCTTTTTCAGCGAGTTTAAGCAGCACCCTGAAATAAGAATTAAACTAAAATTGCTGTCGAGGGGTTGCCTTTTTAGCACTGTTTTAGTTTATTGCACTTTTTTTCCTTGAATCTCCATATTCAAAATGACTTACAGCACAACGTTAGTCTTTTTATAACACGTTTTACACATCGGACAAAAGTAATGGAAAGGGGTACAAGCTGTGTTCAAGTTATATGATAGTATTGTGCTTACCGGTGTTTATGTTGTCATTTACGCGAACTGGTGCCTTCGAAAACCATTCGTTTTTAATTGGGTCGTAACAGTCGACATCAGCGAGGTTTTCTGTGTTTGCTATTTCTCTGTGCTTTGTGATTGCGGGTGCTGTTCGTTTTGCACCGAGCACGAAAATACAGGTGCTTCCAGTCGTTTCGTGCTTGCCATTAAAAGCGGTTGCTAGCACGGCCCGGAATCCATGGACATATCCCGGCTTGGTAAGCACAGCGGTTTCAACGCACCACGCCTTATCCCGGGATGGCTCGCTTGAATTCTTTGAATGAATCGCATCCTCATTGTTAAGAGTGTATATTTGCCTTGCGGTGTAATCCATGAGCTTGTTGCTCGTTCTTTTCTTTTCAGTTTTTGGTTCTGATTTCAAAAAGTTCGGGTTGTAGCGATAAACTCTGATGTTCGTATTTGGGCTGGTGTATTGTGACGTAATAAGATAAAGATAATTATTAATTGTGACAACATCAACCACTTGCTCGTCTGCCGCTGTTGAAATGTCATCAACAATTTCCGGTGACCAGTTTGTCAAATGAGCTTGATCATCAATACTTGGGGTAAATTTAACTAAGGCGTACGAACAATTAATAGCTCCATTTTCATTGAACTGAATGCCTGTTCTGTAGAGAGCACATATTCCGTCATTTTTCTCACCTCCCTTGCGACACCTGGCGGTTAAAATTTCTGCGCGAAGCTCCCGACTGATGGCATTGGGGTGCGCATCTGTGTATCGCAAGAACTCCACGTAGTTTTGAGAAAGAGACAAAAAAGCTCGGTGATGCAAACGTTCCATACCACATTCTAAAGCGTGTGGAAGCACCTTGACTGCTGTCGTGTGCTCCATAGAACGACCTTCCGACGATCCGATAAGATCCATAAGGCCATGGACTTGGAAATAGCCAATTGCTGCCAGCATAGATTTCACATCGTCAGCTGTTGCCTTTTTCATCCACGCACCAAAAGCATACCGACAACGGCCGTATTGTGAATTCATTTCATCACTATTTTTGCAAAATGCTCGGGCCTTCTGTCGAAATTTGTCCGCTCGTTTTGGGTCCAAATCCTTTTCCAACATCTTCAGAAAGTCGAATATTTTTCGTAAAGTTTTTTCGCCGAACAGCTCGCAGTGGTGCACGGGCAACTTTAACTTTCCGCACTGGGATTCGGTCATTCCAGAGTCGAACATGCCGCGAAAATATTCGCTGTTTGCGAGAAGGACATCCTTGGAAATTTTCACTTTCTTGCTGCCACAGTGAACACTAAATCGATCTGTTTTCATTATCAATGCAGTATTTTCCAACACCTCTTACTGATCTAAAATTAAAATTAATGATAATGTTAAAATCTTTAAAGTCGTGCCGGGCGGCAAAGAATATATACCAATAGCAGCTACGCGCATACCACTTTTCCTATTCATACATTGTTGCTTTGAATTGGCTACAAAACCATTATGCTCCCTAAAGGCTGTAAATTACAATCGTTTTGCTTAACAACGTTGGTATTACGATTTGGAGCGTAGGTAAACACTGTGGACTGTGTAAATACTCCTTGCGGTGTAATCATACAGGTTTAGTGGTCCTACGTATAAGTAGTTAACGTATCAACTATGTGTAAACATCATTCCAGTGCATTGTTCACCACAAGTGTCCACTCAATCCTATCATTACTTTCGCTTAATTTAAATCAAAGCATTTAAGTTGAAATAAGGTTCCTAGTGCAATTCACACTCAACTGTAAAATCTGTCCGAACTATACGGAATTCATTAAATACACTTATAATTCCTCTCGCTACAGTTTGTAGTATAAACACTTGATCGATTTTTCGATATACGCAACGAGAGTGTTGTATAGATTTTTCGTCACGTGTCATTCTTATTCAAAACAAGATTAAAATAGACGTAGCACCTGTTACACTGCTTGGTATATTGCGATCAATAAGCGTATTGCTCGCCTTATCTTTAACATATACCGAAGAATGTCGTCATGGCTTAAACATGTAAATATATTTTGACCACAAACCATAAACTTTCTGCTTACCCTTATTACAGAATCTATCTAATGCCGATCTAACTTAGGACACCTGTGTGTGTCATAATACCGTCACTCAACTCGACAAGCTGGCTGCTTATATCAATGACAATCGTTTCAAAACATAAACAGCTCTTTTCGTCTGATTGACACTGACGTCATTCGGTGAATATTTGTAACCTGGTAATTAGTTGTCGATAGCCGATTTACATTGAGTTTCTCAATCAGCAAATCACCTCTTAAGAATAGTTAAAACGCACTGCGTTTACTCCGCGTTTAAGGTTACATCAACCTGTAATTTGAAACCTAATTTACTCCCAGTCGCAACGCTATACAGTCGTTGAAATGTAATTACCGCAAATCTGATCGTTATAGCCCAGTTCATTGCTGGCCTGGTTTAACTATCGTGACCTTCAAACGAAAGTTGTCTTTTTATGGTTTGATTTCCCTGCTTGTCGACTCCTTTATTCTCTTTGGCTAATTTTATGATATTAGAATTCGTAGTCTCTTATATTCTCGCTCCTAATAGGGCTACCGGTTGTCAATTTGTCTGGAACATGTAAACTCTACAAGCCGTATCTGTATCTGGTATGCGTATATCGACACCACTGGTTTCAAGCCAATTTGCGCCTTTCCAGTTTTCGTTTGGTAACTCGGGATCATCCCTTTTGCTTTGTTTGCCCAATTCCAGCGCTAACAGTTGGCTGCCGTTTGCTCACTGCAGTAAAGCGCTTACGCACCTGTTCGGATTTGCTGGCCAAGCAACCCGGTCGCCTCTCCTACACACTGTGCACTGCACCGCGAATAAGTCGCGTGTCGTTTCTGTTAACCACTGAGGAGGTATTTATAAGAAGCCGCCAAAGCTATGTGGCCCTTATACTGCCCAGACATGTTTCCTAGTGAATTCCTGCGTAAACATACCGAATGATTGACATGTATGTGATGTCAACGAACAGGCGCGGATTTGCTTCTACACAATGGCCGGAATTTAAACCAATTTAATTACAAAGAACTCTTAAACTCAATTCATATAGTGTACACAAAGCACACGTTAAGGTAGTTAATAGAAATCAATCGTCACATAAAACATTCTACGCGTTTAGCTTAGCTTCCGCTTCATTTTAAAGAATAGTTTAAAGCTAACGATTTACTAACACGACACAAGCCATTTTAATCCCATTAAAACTTTGCCACGGGCACGGTATAAAGCAAAAGGTTGGACCTAATTCGACAGTCGCCCATACAGCGAGCGTATAGCAACACTATTAATTCTGACGATATCGATTTATTTCGAAGCTTCAAAACAGACATACATTATTTATAAGCCACTCTTTACTCGGTACTGAGCACTGAGAAGTATATATTTCTCCAACTTACAATGGGTATATATACGCTTTGCTGTGTGCAGTTTTCTTAAGGAAACTCTGTGGGATGGAACCACGTTTCACACCTTTATGGACAAAGCCGAACTTAAGCAAGGTGATATTCGGAAATCCCGTCAGATAACGCTCGAGATGTGCTTCTCTCTCGGATCCCGTTCGATCGCGAGTTTTTGATGCTTGTATATTCACTGAATACAGCAGACAGAGAAATAGAGTGGGTATTGGCGCCATAAGTGCACTTGATAAACCGCAGTGATTTTCCCAGTCGGAGTAGAACATCATGAATAAACTCGTAGAATGCGGTGTTAATTATGATGCGAAGATTTAAAAATTGATCGGAGTTATGTTCGCACGGCCATAGGGTAAAACATTGGCAGGTTGTCGCTATCCACCGGTACGTTACATTTCTAGGTGGTCCTGCTACAGGATTACACCAGAAACAACTCGCAGGCAGCTGTTGTGTCTGCACTGCCACTATTCTGTTATCTGTTTATCACTAGTAAACCTCATGCTAGATTAGATCGATTCGTCAACGAGTTAATGAGGCTCGTAGCGTTACGAATATCACATAAGCCTGCCAGCTCAATGTAAATCGTACCTGACTGCCATTGTTACACAATACAGCGTGAACGCCAAGAGAATTCTTGGTAAAGTATAATCCAATTTAAATTCCGATTCCAATTCCAGCACAGAGCACAAGATTTAAAAACAGAACATTATAAACTGTTTAATAATTCACTCTTATCGTTAGTGGATTTGTAAAGAATTGCAACATAAAAGGGCCACCATGTTGGAAACACAGTTACACAATCTCTGTTGCATGATGGTTTAAATATTTTTTATATGTTCACAGCAGGCGGCAAGTTGTTTCTGCATTCAGTCAGGTTCACGACAGTTCAAGCCTCGTTCGATCAATCCTGCGATAACGCCAGTTTCCACGTTCAAATCAAAGGAGCGACCCATTATCATAACTACACGGAAGGGCTTGAGGTATAGCTACTGATTTTTATGAGTGATTGCAAAGTAGATCTTTTCCTTTGTTATTATAACAATGAACCGAAAATGGGCCATTATTGATGATGTGATAGGATATATATGCTAATCCCTGGGGACGAGAAAACAAAGGTCGTTACGATTTTGACGCTCTTTAGAACACAGTGTGCCAAGAATCGGGTTAACTGAGCTATAGTAGTGTTTAATATTTAACATAACGTCAATTTTTAACGAGCTGTGTGATTCCACGTGGTCGCTGAAACTTCTCTTTTGTGCTTTTAAACCGTGAAGATCTGGTACAACCGCCGTGCTTTAACCGTAAAACTATACGAGCAGAGCAACATCAGTCACATTTATTGCTATACTTTATGTTATTATAGCAGATGCTTATTTGTTTTACTGGTCTGTGTCTTATACCCAGCGCTATAAGCCAACTGATATATACAGCCGAATTATAAATGGTCAGCCATTTTTGTCAACTACGCCATTGTGATAGGAAACCATTTTTCGTGGAAGCAGTTTTAGGTGTCGATTCGGTTGAAAACCGCATTATCCTACCTAAATTAATGTACATTCATAGAAAATGGGGCACTTTTATATCACGTAAAGTGAACACGTTCAAACATTGTTTTTATTAATAATTTTAAGCATTTATCAAAGTTCCTATAATTTAACTACAACATGGATTTTGACATTGTTCATTGCATGTTATCCAAAGTTAACCCAGGGTTTTTCATTGAACAGTTGTATAGAACTGGCCATTGAAAGCTTAAGTAACCGAATGTGTAAAATATGGAAGCATTTAAAATCGGATAAAACAACGTACACTTTAAAAACTTTTAGACAAAGAAGTCAAATATGTTCTTATAATTTTTTTTACATACAGGCCTACTTATCTTGCAACTCATGTTTTTTTTAAATTATAACAGCCATTTATCGTGACAACCAATCGGCAGTTGTTTCTACCATGGCCCATTTACGCTACATCAATACGAGTACAAGCTACCGGAATAAAACACCAAAGCTGCCGGTTTTACGCCAATTTTACTGGATGCAGCATTAGTAGCTCAATCAAACACGTGTTTCAGGACCTGGTTCCGTACAAAGGTACGTGACAAATATTGATGAAAAAGCACAGAGAATCAGATACTTTACAATTAACCATCGCTTTAACGAATGCCGGCTAATGGTTTACCGTTAAAACAATATCATTTTTGGTAATGAATGTATTGAAATATCCTCAGAAAGCCGGCCGCCCCGAACGTAATTTGTTTCGGTGATTTGGTATATTAACACACCGGGGAATCTGGGATAAGCCTATATCTGTTTTAAATTATGGTGGCCGACGTATTTCGTTATTTCTGCACACACTTCAAACAATCATCGTAATTTAATATTTTAGAATGGCTGCCACTTTTTCAATCGCCAGTTGAAACGCTGAAATATACCTGGCTTAACTACGGATCTATAAACGATGGGGCGGCAGCCATCTCAGGAGGTACGAGAGATGCCATTTTCAAACACAGAATCCTGGATTCTTTGGACGCATTGAATCTGGAAAAGAGCAGAATAAAAGCGGAAATTGTTTCCTCCGGGCTGGTTTCTAATTGGTTTCTTGACATTGCTGATTGTAAAAGCCAACTAAATAAATTTTGGTTGTTGGAAAAAATGGAAGAACTCGTCGAACGTTTAAAAAATTTGACCGAAGCTAAAGAGTTTACTACAGGGTGTGATTGGACATCCAAGGGCTTAAGCGGAATTCAAGATTTTAATACCGGTGAGTCGGTAGCTCTAACAAGTAGAATGCGGAAGAGAGCAAAAACATTGTTTAACTCTGTTATTACACTGTATCGTCATAGTAATTGGTTAATTTGTATGATAGTAAACTAGTAAATGTGGCGATTTAGTCTGCAGGGGTCTACAGGGGACTTTGTGTATTTGTCGTGGTCACCGAAAACTTCTGTGTCAGTTTAAACTTCTTTTCGCTCTTTTGATATCGTACTGCCAGGACCGTTTATCCGTTGTACTAGCCGACCACATAACTCTTTAAATATCTTACAATTTCGACTTCAAGAAGAAAGATATTAGAAAGTAACTACAAGTGCAAATGGATTTGGATTTTCCAAACAAATAATTAGACATATCGGCATTTTCCGTACCCACCACCCTTTAAGCCGAAAACTAAACAGTGATGGAACCTGTCGCGTCACCAACACGCGTTAAAACCCAGTGCCTTCCTTAGTTTGACCTCAATCAATTCAGTTTTACTTACACAGATCTGAGCGTTCGAGTATCCCTGCAAAGAAGATTCGAAGTAATGGATGGGTTCAAATATTTCCCTGACACAGAATTCATTTCCCAGCATGGAGAACCAATCTCGTCAAATTCAAGCGCCCACTGCGGTGCAATTTGCTTGCAAATGTCCCATCCTCCGTGCTTCGGATTTGACGTAACCACAAACTCGAATCGACTTAAATGCAGATTTATGACCATGGAAATGCAATCTTTGCCAGAATTCCGGTATAATCGCCATTATAAAGCATACATTGTCGCAGGTATATACACGCATAAAATGCTCGAAACCACTTACAAAATGCCCGACATTTTTCAGAAACGTTCAAACGAAATCTTCCCGTTAGTGACGAAGTTGTTCGCGTTACTATGCAAGGTATGCAACATGTACACCATGTATGTAGGTAATATCTATAATACTTAATATGGTGACTCGTGAGGCAATTAAATGTTAACAGATATATTTAATGCTTATTTGTTGTGTGTAGGAAGCAAGCTTGTGAAAGCTCTATGGCTGTGTCCCTGTTTAAATCCAGCAGATAAGAGACAGGGATAAATTGCCGCGAAAAAAATCTTTGTTAAGTTTTCGTTTACAACTGAACTAGTGGTCATTATAAAGTTTGCCCATAATGACTAATAATTCAGCTGTCAACGAATAATTAAAAGGAAATATTTGATCTATAATAACCTACCCCTTAAAATAGCCCCTTAAATCAATTGATTTGCAACTATAACCAACACTAAACAAAATACTCTCTGCAACCTGACTTGACGACAACATGGTTTTTAGGCGTCTGCTTGTGTTATAACAAAGCATTTCAAACTACCCATATGTTCTATCTATACAATCCATTGTACTTCCAGGATGGAGCGACCAAGGTTATCAGTGTAGGTGCGTCAACCAAATGATCGGATCCCGATGTGACAACGATAGTAACCATGACAACACTTACCACGTGGTATTGAACCGACACACGGAGGAGCTAGAGTAAGTCGCCAAGGTTTTTCATCTAGCATCCCATGTTTAATGTGTATTATAGGCAAGCTTTTTTGTTATGGATAATAAAGGAATTATATTATTACCAATCAACTTATAGTCGCAGTGGTAAACGTATTGGGCTATAAAATGTGAATGATTCAAGGTTGATTACCTGAAACTGCTGTAGATATATTAGGCCTACCCAAAAGATTACCCAAAACTGCTGTGGTGCACTGGCATGAAGTAAACACTAGTCTCGTCTGCTTAAAAAATCCTTGAAATAGATCTCTCGCCTTTCAGCAATATCAGTGTGTGGAAAAACAACACCCAACATAATGATATTATATTCTTTAATTGCTGAATCAGTCAAAAACCTTTCACTTAAAACATATTGTACAGGTTGGACTGTAGATCAAACAACAATTCGTCACTTATACGGATACAATTCGCATCTCTCTTGACTGATAACAAAGAGGATATGTTCCAATTGACATCGGAACATGACGTAATTATTCGATCTTCAACGCTAATTAGAGCAATGTGCGACGGGAGGCCGGTAAGATGTGGTAAATTAGTCAGCATGATTTTGTTATTAATCTATAGAGAACGATACTGTAAGTGAGTATGGTACGACCGATTCATATAAAGCACGGGTGTTCAAACTGCGGTTTGCGAATATAAATTGTTTATTTGAAGGATTCTGAATAGAGTGCAGTTAGCAAGGATGTCCTTCCAGAAATACGAATTTTGAATCTTAAATTCCTTATACCGCCCTGAAATATACCTAAAGAGCAAACAAAACTATTTTGGATGAATGTTTAATAAAATAAATGTTTTTTTAGTTTTAATCATTATTATTATTAAGTATATGAAAATTAAAAATTGTCAATTCAACATTTTTTTATGAAAACATATAATTAAAATCCTTAGTTTTTTTGATTTGCTAGAATTAAAAAAAAATAATTATACTGGTCAGCCTATGAAGCATCGAAACTTTGCCTGGTAAAAATGTCAGATGAATTATGTATTTAAAAAAATCAATTATTAATCTATTTTAAAATACATTTTAAATTATCCCTTCTTTTTCTGCAAACGAATTTAAATACATTTTTATCGCAGAAGTGTAAATTGTCGGTCAGTCGCTTGATGCATGTTCTTCCACCAACCAATCTTACGGACGTTGAAATTCGGTTTGTTTGTGAAACACCCATTCAGTATAACGTCACCTTTCATGACATGGGAAATCTTCAAATGTTCAGCATCAACACTACAGGTTAACAGTGTGTTGTATTCTTAATCATCTTAATTTGCCGGGCAATGAACCGACTCAGCATACACTTTATAGTAATGTCAAAACCTTCGTTTTAACGTCGGTCAGGATAAGATAATAAGCAGTCAGAACGATAATGAAAGTTTGAAAACACCAAGAAAACTCGGTATAGCCTCGATTTCTCATACTTCTGTTAAACATTTTACTTCTGTTTTTTTGTAAAGATAATATAATGGAATGCTCATAAGAACGGTAAAAAATACAGTTGTTTAGTTTTAACAACTGAATAATAGCCGGATATATGCTATCCGGTCAAACAGTACTTATAGCGTTGCAAGAACCATAAGGGTTTTTATTCGGATGATCATTAGTTTGATATCTGAGCATTAATTTGGTTTCGGAGGGACAGCAATTTCATTGCCACAATCCAATAATATTTCTAGACTCTACATCAACCGACGCAGCACTGGTTACCACTCGCCCAGCTACTATCAGCATTACGACGGGCCTTTCGGAAGCCATGGTAGCCACGGTAACAAACGGTGTGAAAGTGACCGCGGCCGTACAGTTGTACGAGAAACAGAACCTCATTCAGGACGGAGGCGATGTACTCGTACTTGACTTGTTCCAAGCAGAAGAACCCGAAATAACTGCACAGCCAACTCAACCCATGCCAAGGTACAGCCCAATTTTAAGTGTCGTTTTTGTTAACTATATTTAGCTTTATCCAATTATTTTCTTAATTATGCATCGATATATAGATTAGAAGCTATTGTCCAGAAATATCCACGCCAGATGAGCACTGTACCCGAATATGTACCTTCCGAAACAACATCATCGATTCCAAAGGAACCTGTTTCTTCCAATGTCACGGTAACTAAGCGAAATGTTTGATTTCCCTAAACAAAATCTCACTTTAATCGAACTTAAATCGATCGTGTCTTAGTAGAATCGCACTTTTTAGATTACGGAATAAAACTTTGTCGCGATTGAAAGCAATCGTGTAAAATCTTCATATACCCGAGGCCTCGCAGCGAGTCACGATATAACCTTGCTGCCACAGTTTTCTTACCGTATAGCTATTGTAGTATGTCGCATTCTTAACACGTTCCTTGCTGTTAGTACAACTTATTATTATTCTGGGTTTAGGCAATGATCACTAAATGGGCAAAGCTGAAATCCCTCTTGGACATGACATGTCTTCTGTTATGTGGATCACACCGATCAGCTTTATATTTCAATACATTATACTCACATTTTTAACTTATTTTCACCACCTGTTCTCCCTGTTCCTTTTACCCGTAGACACCCGTTCCTTCTACAACAAGAGATTCAAATGTCTGTGCTGGTATAATGATTGCTGGTTTGGCGTTCTATGAAAGTCCACCTGGAATTATTTCAACTAATTGTCCACCAGGTATAACCCATAGAAAAACACTTTGAAGTTATTTGTCAATGAATTTGTCAAAAAACGCATTTGTAAATATTAAACCCAATTTCAGGTACGGTTGGTCGGGTCTTCCATGAATGCTATCCGAACGGACAGTGGTCAAGCGCCAAACCAAATGTTGGAAGCTGTATTACAGAACGAGTTTATGAAATATCTGAATCGTTAAAGGACTTAACGAATGGTAAAGTCTAATATGTACATAATCACACCGCCAATATACCAAAAAAAGACAACTGCATGTTGTTATATAGATATACCAACAATTCCACAAAATGTGTACTTTGATATAGGTTCAAATTCAAGTCTGGGAATCGTCGCCGAAAAACAAGCAGATTTTTTGTCTTCAGAAAACTCTATCTCTTCCCCGGATCTGAAAGAAAACATCTTGTTAGTAAAAAGGTAAACGGTTTCTCATTATCTTCGCATTTGCTCAGTTATCAATAATCATTTGCAGGATTTCTGAAATAAACACGAATTCTTTGAACGCAAAATCAATGAATGAGAGCAAAGCATTCCTAGGATCAATTCAAACCACCGTCAACTCACTACTGGACGAGCGAATATTGGACGTCTGGGTTGAAATTGACGAGGTGTGTTAAACGGAAAACAAAGATAAAGTGTAAATACAAAACATCAAAATAATTCGGAATGATATTGCCAATAATTAGTCCATTCTAATTCCGTAATATCTTTGGATACAGCATTAATAATTATCTGAATAGAGTCGGTCAACAGTCGAGCGTTGTCCGACCGAATAGCTTGCATCATTAGCGTTGCAGTTATGAAGGTCAGTCAATTGCGTGCTTGGGGGAGGCACTTAACGGACATCGCCCAAACAAAGTAGATTGATGGGTTGTACTAAAATTAAAAGTACATTTCAATCTAACACAACACAACAATGGCTCCGGTTACCCAGCTGAGGACGCGAGTAGGCCTACATCTGATTAACTGTATGAGAACGCTCACTTATGTAAAGTATTGGCAATGAACTCATATATTTGTCTATATGAGAACACTCCCTTACGTTTTTTCACCCCCGATGTTAAACATGTATATCCAATTCTAGCTACGTACTAAACAATTGTACTGTGTGCGTATTGAATAAAAAGTGGACAGTATCACCATTTTGATTCCAATTAAATTTTCCCTACAATCCAGGCTGAAAGGTCATCGAGTGCATACGGGGTGGCAGAGGCGTTAGAACAGGTTGGATTTGAAATAGGTGACCAAATGAATACGACCGGCAAGATCTCAAATTACCTTGAAAACACCGCATTCGAGGTAAACTTGGTACACGATACCGACTGTTGCGCCCTGCTAACACTTATCATTATATTCAACACAGGTGGTCTCGCTTGGAAATCAAATTTCGGATTTGAACCAAGGTTCCAACGGTATAAATAGACTGCAGTTTCCAAGCGCACATAGTTCCGCACAAGACAACGAAACAGATTGGATCAATGAAGCTGGGTCAATCGCAGTACCGTTTTCACCGGACGCTGCAACAAAAACGACTTTTGTATTTGCAGTCTACAAAAACCTTGATACATTGCTGGGTAATTTACTATCTGGTCTGGAAATGTCTTTATCCGAATCACTTTTGTTTCTAGAATTATTTAAGAGTGAATAATTTTAAAAGTAGAAAATTTCAAAACCCGTTGAAACAGTCTGAAAAAAAAATCGGCTTGTCAACGCAATAAACCTCCGAACTATTCGACCGGGCAATTAAACCGTTACCGGCCGATATTGCTTTCAACACAATGTATCATTATTTTAGGAAACTCATTTGACAATGGTTTACAAACGAACGAAAATCAAAGAAACAGTACGAACAAAGAAGCCACCGATTCCAGTAATGCCACAGACCGGTATTTGATTAATTCGCATGTCATATCTGCTTCCATAAAGCCTCTGCCGGACAAATTGCTGAAGCAGCAAAAAGTGAAATTTCTATTGAAACACAAAGAAACGACTCAGCGTAATAGCATGAGGTGAGTAAAGACTCTATTCTGTTCCTATATTTGCCCTGTGCTTGAACCGTTACCAAAATAGGTCTAACCGCATATAGTATACAGTTATGCGCACAGATCGGCAAATCAGTTAAGAAGGTTGTGTAAGGTGTGTACTACGGAGTTATTAATTGAATTACCAGAGTTTTGACTCACAGATGTGTGTTTTGGATGCCGAAACTTGAGGAAAACTCATCTGCTGGACATTGGGCATCCGACGGGTGCACCACGTTACGGAGCAACTCGACCCACACATCGTGTGAATGCGACCATCTTACAAACTTCGCAATTCTGATGGACGTAGTTGGAGTTGAGGTAAAGGTCATCATAATAAATACCCTTTTTTGTAGAATGTTCTCACCTCTAAATTGCACGTTTATTAATAAGCTGTTCATTTTCCTATTCCACATTTTCCTATTCCAATATCCCATGTCCAGTTGGTTAGCGCAGTTAAGGTAAAGGTACTGTCCAAATGTTGTTGAGTCGACACCGGTTTTACACGTTTCAATCTTATATAACACAGTGCAATAGCTACAGTAACCCGATGCTAGACACGGGATAATCTGGTGATTACTACTGTGTGGAAATTAGTCTGCGTTTTTAAATTCACGAGGATAACGGGGTTTGATGGGTTAGTGCGTCGACTTTTAGCAGAGTAGGGTTTCAGATCTGAAATTCGTCACTAGCTAGTCGGATGTGTCTTTGTTAAAGGTATTTAACGGCCATTAAACAAACCCAGTAAACCAAAGGATTCTACCAAAACTAAATCAACGTCTCAATTGTACACGGCACACTGCAATAGCACCGGTAAGAACATTCCCTTATGACGTAAGGCTTACGTAATCGCAAGGTAATCGGACGATTGCACGCATGATTCCATTCACTGGGATTAACATAATTTTTTTGTCTTATATAAAAAAAAACAGGAATACCCTTTCTCTATATAGATAAAAGTGTAATATATCCAAACCAAGTTCCTTACACTGTTAATGATTAGATTTTGTACATTCGCACCGAGTACAAGCTACAGTTTTATCCTTGCAGCTTGGTGATACGGATAACCTGGTGCTGACGTACATAACATGGGCCGGTTGTTCGATGTCAGTCGTTTGCCTCGTCATGTGCGTATTTTGTTTCAACACGTTGCGCGGTCTGCGATCAATCAGAACTTCCATACACAAGAACCTCTGCTTTACGTTGGGGATGGCACAAACTCTATTTCTGCTCGGAGTGGACAAAACAAACTACCCGGTAATAGAAACATTGTATAAATGCTGTGCTAGTGGTGCCCAATCACGGGACATTATCCTCACAGGTTTAAGTCAAATGTTCAAAGTGTCCATCACCAAAAAAGAGTTGGAAGCCACTGCAATGGGTCAAATAATAACCTTTCTTTTGACAGAATATAACAGTTAGATACAAAGTTACATGTATTTTTCCATAGCATTTTTATCCTAATAGTTTACGAGACCGATACATATATCAATGTCATACAAATTTTATTTGTTGACCAGCCCATCCTAGTTTATAAACTACTCCTGGAAAAATGGCATAGTTCATTCCGGGTTTTTATAAATCATTATAACTCATAAGAAAAGCGTGGCGATTGCATAACCGAAAATACATACATATAATCACATTGATTAATATCCCAAGGCGTTTAGGACCTAACCTGTTGTTAAAATTCCCATTAGGCATTCATTTTAACGAAACATTACTTTTAGCTACTGTGTCCGATCGTTGCTGGTATTCTGCACTACCTGTTCCTTACTGTATTCTCGTGGATGTGCGTTGAAGGTCTACATTTGTACGTTTCGCTAGTTAAAGTATTCGAGATCGACAAGTCTTCAAGACTGGCATCTTATTACGCATTCGGGTACGGCAGTCCACTTCTGGTGGTCGGAATCTCGGTTGTTTTGAGATACGACGGTTATGGGAGTGAGAAAAGGTAAATACTGACTGATACGTTAAAGATTTGGACAAATAAGTGTTCTGCGAACTTTAGCCTTGATCTAGAAATGCAGCATAGCGATTGTTGTTTTCTAAAAAAATACTCTTTTTTTCTTTTTCAAATATATATCATCTTTAAAAGAAAATTTCAAATATATATAATTTTTAGGAAAAAAAAACGGTTTTTAGTATAGGTCCAATAGTTTTAATTTCACCGGACATTGCTGCTTAATTCCAAAGAGTTTGACTAATAGTTTTTGGTGCGTTAGCTCACTTATCTTGTTACTCGCTGGAAAGTTGCGCCAGAAATCAGCTGTAGTTAGGGAAATTGGCTAATCATTGTAGCTCGAACCATAAAATGATACTTACTACACATATTTCTGCAGTTCCAAATATAATCAGGAAAATACAAAAATCATCTACGCTTCTATTTTAAAACACATTTCACTGTATTTACACATCGTATTATCACTACAACTCTTGGTCAACCACTAAGAATGACGTTATATATAAATATGTACTTTTTTTCATACCGATATTCTTTGCTAAGCAATTTTCATGTTTTAGTTGTTGGTTAAAAGCCAAAGACGACTTGTTAATCTGGAGCTTCGTTGGCCCTGCTCTGTGTATTATTTGTGTGAACATGTATTTCTTCTTCATTGCTATGCGAGTGATGCGAGCTCATCGTATCACAACTCCAGCACATAGAAGTCGGCTTGCGAAAACAAAGTAAGTATTTAAAGTTAAACTTTTTGCTGTTGTTTTCAATTTTTGGTTATTGGGAAAACGATTGGCATTGATTAACAGTTGTTAAACTTTTGTATAACATGTTAACGTTTTTATAAGGTGGGACATTAAAATCAATTTCCTGCTGGGGCTGGGGTAACACGAAGGTTACCCCAGCTTTAGTATCCTATCATTAACGCGTGAATCCAGTGTATGGGGTTGGCTTTGGTAACCCGACGGCGTGCATGACGTAATCTTACGATTGCAAGTGTGAAAATGCTAGTTTTTCCATTCACGGAAATAAACATAAATATCCTATACTACCAAATAAGGGATTTCTCAGTAAAATATCTACGGTTAAGTATTAGTACATATGGCATACGCCAAACTATAGTAATGATAAATTAGCTCACTAAAATTGTTATGATCAACATTGCAGAACTTGGATAAAGGGCTCGTCGGTTCTGCTTTGTCTTCTTGGTATAACCTGGATTTTCGGAGTATTCTTTGTGGATTCAAAATCCGTTGTGATGGCTTATATTTTTACTTCATGTAATGCCTTACAGGTATGACAATTCTTACGACAGGGTTGAAACACGATTACAATTGTCTTGTTCCGCAGGGAGTTTTTATATTCATATTTCACTGCTTACTTAACGAGAGAGTTCGGGTTGAATTGTCAAAGTACATGCGAAGAAGTCGCATCTGTCCTGCGTGGGTTAGAGGCCAGTACCATGTCAATTCAAGCGTCGTCAGATCAAACTACAACACCACAACATCGGTAGTATGGGACTTGTGAATATACGTTTCTTATACATGATTGATTTGCATTGTACTTACTTTCGATCGAAAATACAAATTATTAAGTTTTAAATTTATTGTAAAGTATGTCTAATGCAAAAGCGTATTGCTTGATTATGAAAGACTCATACGATACCAAGTTCGAAACATAACTAGTACAGCTTGGGTGTTACACAAGGTAATAAATCAAAACACTGTCGTTTTAGGGTTACCGAACTCGGAAATCGTCCGGAGGAAACACGGACAGCTCTAGTCAAACAGCCGGCTCTTGGTTCTGGTCAAAAAGCAAAGAAACCCAGTAGGCTAAGATTTTTCATAGTATTAATTAGAAATTTCTCCATTCGGTATTTTAGGAAATAACGCTTTAGGCCGTAAGTCAAATCGTTGTGGTATACGAAACCAACCGCTGGTTAGTCGGTTGTACTGTAAAATCGTTGCTTATTCGAATAGGGGTACGAGGTAGTTCTTATACGTTCGCATGCCTTCCCGGGGATAAACACCAGTATCAAACTTTACCCAATTGCCCACTTTTCGAAAGTTTTCATGCGTACTTTCACACAGTCTTAAATATTTATATAAAAATAAAATAAAATAAAATGGTAAAAACGAGAATAAAAGTGAAATGTTTCAAAAAAGATAAAAGTATATGCATCACGAACTAAACTAACTCAAAACATTTTCTATAGAAAAGTACAAGTTGCAAAACGATCGGTTGTACGGACTATTACGCCGAGATGGAGAAGCGAATCGGAGCTCGGTGAGTTGTATGGGGGTGTTGATTTGATTCAACATTTTAAGATTATCGTCCGACCGATTACCTTATTGGTGGGTTAGTGCATCGCCTTTCAGTCAAAGGGTTTCAAAATCGTAACTGGCCTATAGCTAGTCGGTTGTGTCCCTGGGTGAATTGAGGGGTTCTATTGAATTAAAGGAACGTCTCAATTACACAACACGCTGTAGTATATTTGGTAACCCGACGGTGGGTGCGAAGGTGATCTGACGATAGCCCGTGTTTTAACGTGTCTTTGCATGTTCACATTCACGGGAATACACATGAGTATATTATCCTTTCCAATCCTACCATTCACTAAACTTGTTTCTTTAGTGGAAGGAGACCTGCAATCTTCCGCTGATCTTACAAAATCACCGAAAACTGAACAACCTGTCAGTTCTCAAGAAACAACCGAAACTGCAGAAATTAATACGAGCGTACCTGCCCCTAAACAAGAAACACCTGCCCAGCTTACTGGAAGTGTTACATCTAAATTAGAACGGAAAGTGATTGTGACTGTATCGGACGCTTCTAGTTGTACCGATGGCGATATCGATTTTGGCTGCACAAACCCTGTCTTCAACGGTGCTCAGACCGTGACACCACTACCTGAACGGAGAGAGAGAATAGAACGCTTCTATCGCGATTACGCCGAGCATTTCAGCGAGAAGGGAAATAATGAGTCCCTGATATACAGGAACAACAGTATGCCGGTCAAGGTTCGCCGTGAAGCTCAAAAGCCGTTGCAGAAACGAGGCGAACGGAAGCCGACATTTCTTAAAGTAGACCTTTCTTTGCGAGTGAAATCGACTACTGAAAAAGGGGAAGAATAAACTTGTAAACGTGCTCAGTCAGCCCAGTGTAATGTATCCAATGCGTTTGATATAAATGTTTTTATGCCTTCATAATTTAACATATGCCTTCATGTTTCAATGTTGTTATTTATCAACATAAAAATATTAGATCACTGCAAATATAGTTTCCAAGAAAAATATACAATTTAAACAATGTGTTGTGAATTTCCAGTTGCAAATAAAATATTTGAAAGGACTCGAAAATGAATACTTTATGTGAGTAATAAACCATGTCCGCTAGGTGTCAGTCTCAAAGCTTTGTGTTGCCTCGGTGATCGCTCAACGCACGATTTATGAAAACAACGTTAACAAAGGCCAAGTTTTAGCCGCTTTTGCTGTATAAACTGTCTTGAAAATGCCTAAAAATTCAAAAATAATCCTAGAATACGGTCCATACGAAGCATGCGGCGTTGTTAAGCACCGCACCTCAAGGTTAAAGGGCCTAGAAGCCGTTCTTACTTCAGAGGGACACTCCGTTGAACTCTCAGAAATTAAGGACTGGAACGTCATACGTTTGAACGTGAACGGCGAAGTTGTTTTCACCTGTAACATCTGCGACTTGGATTACGGTGGAGATGGAAAATTGGACGAACTTTGCACACAGGCCTCCCAGCAAGTTTTGAAAGCTTATTAAAAATTCCGGCCATAACATATTGATTTTTTCATGATTATTTAAATATGATACTATTTTTTTTAGTTTGTGAACATTCCACCCATTTATACTGTTACCATATATGTAATGTTTTTATTATTTGACAAAACTATCTGCACTTTTAGCCCAAACGTTGCAGTTATGTAAATATCTTCATGCAAGTACCGGTACCAATACCTTTTAAATTTTTTAAACATTATGCCACTGCTTTAAATGATTTTTACTCAAATGCACTTTACGACCCTGCACTGCAAATTATATATATATATGTGATTTCCAGATGCCTTATTAGTGGTCTAAGCAACTGGTATATAGAAAAGCATAATGAATATCGACACAGTTGGCAGAATAAGGCCACCCTTGCCAGGTGAAATGAATGTTAACCTGAATATTACTGATGGGAAAAGAGTTCATGCACAACAAGGCGGAAACTCACACAGGTATGAGCGACACCAAGATTTTTAATGAATTAGTAAAAATAACCAAAAAAAAATAACAAAGGGATGAATATGTAATGAATTGGCACAAGAAAATGTGATAATTTGTCAAATTGGGGCAATTATTATATGGTAATGAATCTCAACTTTTTTAGTCTCCAAATGGTGTGATTGTTGCTATGAACTTCAGTTTAGTCCGGCCCGTTGGTCTAACGGTTAAGTGCGTCGCCTTTCAATTGAAAGGTTGAAGGTGCGAAACTGGTCGCCTTAGCTAGTCGGTTGTGTCCTTGGGCAAGGCACTTAACAGACATTGCCTGAACCCAGCGGATTAATGGGTTCTACCAAATTAAAGGAACGTGTCTATCATATACAACACACATTGCAATAGCTCCGGTAACCCGATGATGGGCGCGAGGTGATCTGACGATTGCCCGTGTGTTAACCCCCTTGGTTTTCTCATTCACGGGGATAAAGATGAATATCCTATCCTATCCTATCCTAGTTTACATAGTCTTGCACTTAAAATACTCTGTTAAAATATTTTTTAAATACTTTGTTAAAAAGTATTGTGAGTGTTAAAATATCGTTAAAAATAACAAGCCATACTTTTAGTATTTCAAAAAATTAGTTTATCTTCTTTTGAGTTTAACAAAAACCCCATACAAGTTTGTAACAAATAGAACATGTTAACAGCTTCCACCTGCTGTACCAGCCTGATGCCACAAACCAGGAATTATTCACAAAAACTGTGCAGCCTTTGCTTGATCTCTTCATTGCTGGCTTCAACACATGCGTTCTTGTGTACGGTGAAAGTGGTAAGTTGTTTGGGTAAACAGATGATTTCCATGTTATAATTATAATGCTTGATGGTTGAAGTTAGTTTTTTATGTTTGCGAGTGCGAAAGATATCATTTCATTTTGTGTTTCATTTACTTGTAAACATTACTTATTAATGCACTACTAGCATAGCTCTGACAACTTTGGTTATATATTCAGGCGGAAATAAATACGTAATAGAAAGATTTTAAATTCAGTTTAAAAAAAGTTCTGGAAACTTTAATAATAGTTAAGGTAACTGATATTTTTAGGTTCCATTAAACCCATTTATTAGCATTTAATCTATCAGTTCCATTACACTGGAAGCATATTCTAACATTCTCATGGCTAAGTACACTTGAACCACAAAAGTGTGTGCGGCAAAAATGTGTTTTTAAGCTTGTATATATATATATATGCTTTTCACAATACTGGTAACTGGTCTCTTTTTTTGTATATGCAAATTGAGTAAATAATTATTAAACTTTAAAGTGATTAACTGACAACAAACAGCTTTAATCATTTACCAATGTACAGTCCAACAGTAGGCCTAGTTAATAAAACAAATACAAAATTATAATTTTATCCACTTAATTCCAAAGGTAGCGGCAAATCATACACATCAGTTGGCGAACAAGCTAATGTGAAACCTGGAATAATCCCGCAAGCCATCAGCTATGCGACTGCAAACATACAGCAGCAAAATTCACAGAAACCACCAGGTAAAAACTAGCTCCCAATATTTTGATAGAACAATAAAATGTTGCCGAATAGATTCATGTAATAATTTCTAAAAAAACTTTCTAAGTGCTGAGCCCATCATGATATTGTAATAAAAAACTTTTTTCTTTTCTTTTGAAAGCGATTTATTAAAAAAAAAATATAAGTGGTCATTGATTTTTTCAATTATTTTATGCAGAAAATTCATTTATTTCTGAAAACCAACAAACCTCAGCTCGAGGAGAGGAAAGAGGCCGACTGCTTATGTACCACTATGAAATATATAATGAGATCATAAGGGATTTAATGGCTTCTAGAGGGTCTTTATCAGGTATACTATTGTTATATATGTCATTTTTACCTCCAATTGCCCTGATCTGGTTGTTTTGCTTCAGATATTGCGTGCACTAGATTGCACACATAACGGTGCATACCTTATTCAGTTAGAGAGCAGACGATCAGTAAAAGGTTGTAGAAATGAAATTAACTGGTGACCTAGTCAGTTGTGTCCTTGGGCAAGACAGTTTTAGGCATATCTTTACATTCTTTACTGCACATTTTTCTTCAAAAATATTACTTTTAAATTTATTATTATATTTGTTTTCCATTTTATTTTATATAACTAATAATAATTTAATGACAAAGTTATGTTTAGTAGCATTTACCTACCAGCGTATTTTGTGTTTTTAATTGTTATATTTACACAATTTACCAAATGTCATGCTTCTGTCAAATTTTCCTCTTAAATAATGCATGCTGCTGTCTTATTTTTTCTTAAAAATTCCTCTTAAATAAATGTTATATAAAGTAAATGAAGAAACAAAAAATAAAACTAAACTGCTGGTTTCAACGAATAACGAAGTGTCACATCCAAGGTCGCATTGGTGGTGGGCCGATGGAGCTGCAGTATTCACCTGAACAAGGAATGTACGTAAAGAATCTGCAATATGACATTTGCAGGAACCCGACGGAAGCTATAGCTTGTAAGATGTTTTAAATTTTTTATCAACTTGTATTTTTGGTTTAAAGATGATAGTGACATTTTTTTAATTGTTTTTTTTACTTTAAATGCAAAAATATTATTTTGCTATGTACTGTACTCGAAAAAGATGTCTTCAAACTGTTGTTAAGTGTTATCGTAGAATACTGACATTTATTCAAATGGGTGCGACCACAAAGGAAATTATGTCATGGTGATCGTATTATTTTATGCGCAGTTCGGTTACTAAAGAAGTTGCAGTGTGTTTTATATAATACTTGCTGTATAGCTCTTGTTCAACCAAATAATCCAAGAAACTACTACTAAGTGCATTTCCGAAGAAAACCTCTTGCTCGTGGCTGGTTTCAATCACACAACCCTTTAAGCAATTAATACTTTTGTAATTGCTCTTGTTATTTTATATTTTAACTAAGTGTCATACACTCCAGGAGATAACTTGACTGTCCTTTCTTTTTTTTAATTTAAGATAGTTAGGTCAAAAGACGTTAATACAGAATATGCTATTTTTTAAGTAACATTATAGAATATTAAATTAATAGTACTTCTGTTGGAAGACTTTTTAAATAAATTAAAAAAACGTTGTACTTCACAGCATTCTGGCAAGCTTGGGTGTCAAGAAGCACAGCGACTACTGACTTCGGACCAGCTGCTATATTTTCAACATATGTTTTTCAACTGGAACTTTACATGGTAAAAATATCTTTTGAGGCAAATTCCCGGTTATCGTAGTTAGTAGACAGGGTTCTAATTTTTATTCCAATGTATAGGACAGATGATATGACTTAACCAACACAGGTAATGGGTAAATTATCTTGTGTCCACAGTAAAAACGGGAATCAATTAAGGAATACGGGTTAGAGATGTAAATCCAATACTATTTCTCTATTGTGCAAATTTAAATTTAATTGATCGTTATAAATACAGCTGCAACATCTCTATACAAGTTGGGATGTGTGTGTTGATTTTACCATAAATACAGAATAGCACTGGCAACCAGATGGCATTGCGACCTAATAATTATTGTGTGGTGACGCAACGCTTCCTGTATTTTTTTACTCACGGGGACAACGCATGAATATTCAAATTAAAAATCACTGTCAAACCATTTGTTCCTCAGATGACGGATGAAAATCCTCTTCCAAATCGATCCACATTCACTGTGATTCGGCTCCCTGGGGCAGAGAAGTTGGCTGATGATTTGAATCGAACGCGGGTGAGGGAAGGCCCCACCTTATCGAAATCAATCGTGGCATTTAACAAACTGACAGCTGACCTCGCTAGGCAACCTGACCCAGAGAGAGTGATTAATTACAGGTTTGAATTGTTGTTAATGCAAAATGAAAACAATTTGATCATTTATGACTTGTGTTAATTTACTGTAAAGCAGTAAATCTTGGCATTATGGCTAACCAGGATGCCATATATATCCAATTCCAACGCAGAATTACAAAGTTGCGTTTTCTTCATTGCAAAGCATAATCTTTGTATTTAATTTTTTGTTTATTTTTTTAAAAACATGGTTTGTAAAACATTCATTCTCTGACAAGATGGTGTGATCTAATTTTGCACACAAACATGACAAGCTGACATCTAATGTGATTGTAACATTGTGCATTTATGGAACAAATAAGGATTTATGGATTTATGGTAACAACAACATCAAACAAATAAATAAAAGATAAATTACAAATAAACAAAATAAAGAGACTATTTTTAGTGCTCCAGGCGTACAACTATTTTTTTTACTTTACCCCTATACCGTTTTTCGCAGTGATTCGAAACTGACGAGTTTGCTGAGCGATATTTTGGGCGGGAATTGCAAGACCCGAGTGATCTGTTGCCTCCCCGCATCGAACATGCGAGTGGAAGCCATGTCAGCTGTACTTACTGGCTGCGGGCTGCTAAGTGAAGTGAAAAACTTTCCAATAATCAACGATTGCTTGGCCCAGGTGCGTTTGGATGTCTGTATGTGTTTCATAGAAATTCGGTTTCGATTAGTATCAACCAATATCAACCCACACAAGTTTAAACTAGGAATAGTATCAACCGACATGAGTTTGACATAATGATATCCATAAAAAATAGTGAGATTTAGATTCTGCCTACATGATACATTCCTCACTCAATGTTTAAAGGTAATATTTGTCTAAGCATAATAAGAACAAATGATTAAAAATGAAATTGTACACACTGCTTTTTAGGTGTGTCTGACAAATTTAAAGGACTGTGTATATGAAAAGTATTATTTTGACAGTGCGTTTTTTCGCTTTGTCTATCCTACTCCCTTAGTTATACTGCAAAATCATAATTAGTCTTGAAATTTATCAAAACAAATCCTAGAACTTGGTGACTCAATACCGCACTCGTGTGACGAATAGTTTGGAGCTTGGAGGACTGGATGCGGGAGGTGCAGGAGCGGGGTTGATGAATCGACCCGATCTTCAGGATCAACTAATGAAGATCACCAGTGATAACGTGAGTTATAGGAATAATTTTCTGGGGCGCAATAGGATAGGATATTCATGTTTATCCCAGTGAATGGCAAAACCAAGGGGGTTAACACACAGGCAATCGTCAGATCACCTCGCGCCCACTGTCAGGTTACCGGAGCTATTTCAATGTGTTATGTATGATTCACACGTTCCTTCGATTTGGTGGAACCCATTTATCTGCTGGGTTTAGTCAATGTCTCTTAAGTGCCTTGCCCTAGGACACAACCGACTAGCTAGCGATGAGTTTTGAAGCTGCAACCCTTCAGTTGAAAAGCGTCACACTTTTGGTTGAAAAGGGTCACACTACCAGACTAAACGGTTGGACTAAGTTTAAGCTGTGTGTACACAGGCTGAGCAAGGCATGTTTGAGCTCAATTCTTTGCTTGTTTTATGGCATTAAAAAGTTATGCCTGGTTTAGCCCACACACCATTTAGCCTGTAATTTTTGTTCGTGGTGCCTATTTCGACATTGGTCTACATCTGGAATGGACGTAGAAAACATAAACATTTGCACCCACAATATATCAAATTTTAATTATTAACTAACATGAATTCTTAAAAATAGGCTTTAATAAAATGTTTTCGAAATAACTAGTTTCCCGGTGGGACGGGTTTTTAACAAACATTGTCTCATTTTAGCAGGTTAAAATGGATGCATCAATGCCTCATGTAATAAAACATAAATTATATATCAAAAAAAACACTAAATTTATAGTTTAGCATTAAGTAATACAGCTGTGTGTAACAATTCACATATCCGGGACAATAAAAATGACACATTTTTAAATTTATTGTTCATTTTGTTTGAGGTGTTTCGGAAGAGAAATGAGTAACTTAGTTTGAGAGGTGGTAATAAAACGAATAATGCATTACTGGCTGTAGTTGTTGTGTGTCATTTATTTTTTAGCCAACAATAGAATTTGGACTTCACTCTTACTGCTTAACTCGTGCATTCACGTATAACTAGTTATTGTATTTACACCGTATAGTTCTTGCTTTACTTCTTCACACTTATTCATATGACCTTTTTACGTAGATTAACAAATTTTAGTGTTAGGTAATAGAATTTATTCAGTCCTTGTGGTGCCAGTTACCTTCAATGAAAAACAGTTTATATTAAGGCCATTAATTGGAAGCCTACATTTCATGTGGCAATTCCATCCAACCATTTTGAGTTAACCATACAAATTCCATCCCACAGACACAGCTTCGTGAGAGAAATGATCGCTTGTTCCAACGTCTTGAACAAACGCAGGAGAAAATGGCCGAGATTGCGAAATCGAAATCGGAGATTTCCTCGAAACTTGTTTTCAGCGAGGAAGAAAAACTAAAAGTGAATAAAAATTATGGCAATTTGTAACATAATTATTATTGTTTTGTCAACCACAATAATTGTATGTGCCTCTATGAAATCGCCCAACACCCTAAAACGGTAAACAAAGAATTTATAAGTAGGTATGTAAGACTATAACATATGAACCACAAGTCAAATTTGTTCGGAAAAACCCTAACCCTTTGGTGGTTCATTCCAATAACTTCTATCCTGTCAGTTCAATTCTGTATAAGTTCAATGCTATGACCGCTCTTATTTCCCACACTCAGGGATATAATAAAGTCTATTCAACCCACTTACTAACCACAGTGTTCTTTAAGAAAGATTTTAATTGTCACCCACACAGGTTTCCAAAGGTTTGGTTGAGTTGCAGCTAGAAAACAACCGGCTTACTGAAGAATATGAATCCGAAAACTTTGAGTTAAAAAACAAGGTAATATATGCTTTATTATGATGTCATTGATTAAGAATGAAATTAAGATCATTTTTAAAACATTGCACATGGTGTAGGCAGATACCATTAGCCAAGTATTACATTCCAATAAAAGTCAATTCTGGTCATAACTAATAAAATTGTATTAAGCTTTGGTTAAAAGGCAAACCCCTCAATTCTTTGCAATTTAAATAAGTCAAATGCCTTTATTTAGTTTTCTAATATAATACAGGAGTTGTTATTGTTCCTAGTGCTGACAGTCAAGTGTTTGGAGCTATGGCAATTGGAGCATATTAATGACAATCTGCTCTTTTTAAGTTTAATCAGTTGGGGTCAGGCGATGTGCGCTAAATGCTTTGCTCAAGACACAACTATGTAGCCAGAGGTTGGTTTTAACCCAGTCTCCTTTAAGCTGATAATCTCTACAAATGGGATAACCAGTCAGAGGATTACAAAAAAATGTCAAACTAATTTTAGGTGACATGAAGTTAACCTTATTGGTTCCCAACAGCTTTTGTCACTCGAGAACCAGCTGGTCGAATTTGAATTAGAGAAAAACAAGTTCGCCAGGAGCCACGATCTCTCGGCTGAGCACACCAGGTCATTGGAGGAAAATCGCAAGCAAATTGCCGAGGAATTTATCGCTCTAAAGAAGAAAGCAATGGCACAAGAGAAAGAGCTGGAAGAACAGGTAACTTATCATGGAGTATTAACTGTGAAAACTGGTGGATGAGCAAGAGACTCCATGAAAGGCCCAGTATTTAAGCATGATGGCTGGTTCCATTTCTATGCTAACCTTTAAAATAAATGGTTATTTACTTGAGCAACTCCTTAAAGTGGTCTGATTTAATGGGTCAAATATTTATGTTTTTCGATACTTTGCTAGTAGATCAAAATTTCAAACATGAATATTGAATATGTTCTCTTAACCCGGCTGACAGCATGCAGTATTTTAACAAGGGACATGTTTCTGTTTACAGAGTCGGGAATTATAAAAAAAATAAGCAATTTTAAATCTAGATGACAGTCAAGTGTTCTGTAAATTAAGCAAGGGATCTATATTTTACCCAGTAGTGTAATCTTCAGTCTCAATTCAATCCAAACCTAGGTTTCCCAGCCATATAAATTTGTTGGTTAGAATGTTGCCTTTCAGCTGATAGGTTCCATGTAAACCAACTACTGGCTTATTAATCTGAACCCACTAAAATAATGGGTTGCGCAACAAAAGTAGGAATGTTTAAATACCATACAACACATAGCAAAAGCTCTAATAACCCTAAGATGGACAAAATATTTTGACGATTTACTGGTGTGATCACTTGCGTTTTCCTATTTATAAGGATAAAACCTGAATTTCTTACGATCCTATCCTATTCTTTCATGTAAAAGCTCATGCCCGAAAGCCATAGGGCTAGTAAATGATAAAATCACATAAACATATTGTCCTAGTTGCTGTTATGCTGACCCCATATATGCTCTAACCCACAGATGAAGAAGAACAATGAATTGCGTGCGGAGCTTGCAAGGCTCATAGAAACCGAAGCTGCTCTTCTGGAGCTCCGAGATAACGCGGAGCGGAGGCGGGAAGCTCATCTGGATGCCACCAATGAGTTGGAAAGAGCCAAAGTGATCCTTCGAGAGGCGAATGTTGCTGCATCCACGAGTGATGATAGTCTGGAGGCCTTGAGAGCTAGGAGAGCAAACTTGCAGAGAGAAGCGCTTAACAAATCGGTGAGTTTTACTTCAAATTTAAAGATATTTTTTTATTTAAAGATATTATTTATTGATTACTGCAATTTCTTGCCTAAAATATTGGTGTTAGGATAGGATATTCATGTTTATCCCCGTGAATGGGAAAACCAAGGGGGTTATCACACGGGCAATCGTCAGATCACCTCGCACCCATCGTCGGGTTACCGGAGATATTGCAGTGTGTTGTATATGATAGACACTTTCCTTCAATTTGGTAGAACCATTTAATCTGCTGGGATCAGGCAATGTCCGTAAAGTGCCTTGTCCAAGGACACAACCGACTAGCTAGCGACCAGTTTCGCACCTGCAACCTTTCGATGGAAAGGCGGCGCACTTAACCGCTAGACCATCCGGCCGGACAAAACGTTTTATTTTTGTGGCATATGGAAAGCTGGTCAGTCACTTGTTTTGGACACAAAATATGCTTTTAGCTATAGTTTTAGTTTATTCATTTATCCTCCTTTTAGCATTTACTGGATGAGGGCACCCCGCGTGGAGGTAAAACTGATGTTTTGCATCGGATGCGACAAACTTACAACGAGCAAACAAGAAAGTTGGAGGAACGGCTTACCGAG
The DNA here is from genome assembly GCA_000149265.1 of Ciona savignyi. Taxonomy (NCBI): domain Eukaryota; kingdom Metazoa; phylum Chordata; class Ascidiacea; order Phlebobranchia; family Cionidae; genus Ciona; species Ciona savignyi. The sequence goes on along the minus strand of CH003001.1, from coordinate 195,849 downwards.
CTCAAATCCCAGCTCACAGTAGCATATGCCGGCATACAAAGTGCAAACAAAAAATCTGCAGAACAAACAACAGTGAGTAGGATTGGATAGGTATTTATTCATGTTTATCCCCGTGAATGTAAAAACGCAAGGGTCGTTAACACTCGCTCTAACTCTAGGGTTTCTGCAACTATTGTTGTGTGTCGTCTATGATTAAGATGTTCTTTTAACTAGGTAAAAGTCATCAATCAAATGGGTTCAGGTAATTTTGCTAAGTGACCTGTCCAAAGACATAATAGACTAACTATAGACCAGTTAACACCTATAAAGCTTTGAGTGAAATGCAACGCATTGATCTACCAAACTACTTGATCGGCTATGTAAAAGTAGTAAAAGAAAACTAAAACTAAAAGCCAAATAAAAAATCAAGTTTATTGTTTAGGTATGCACTGGCTGATTTGTCTTATTTTTAGTTAAAATCGTTTAAATATCTTAAAAAGTTTCAATTTTAGTTAAAATGTTTAAGTCATTAAATATAAATATAAAGATTATGTGTGTCTGGCGGGTATTATTTGAAATAACCTGCGTACAATTTGACCCAGCTAACCCTAGACAACAATACAGGGAATGTTAGCGGCCAAAGAGATGCAGGAAAGAGCCACGGATGAAAACAACCGACTGCAAACGGAAATAAAGGAAGCAAATGAAGACTA
>CH003001.1:172460-192460 GCA_000149265.1 Ciona savignyi | reverse complement strand
TAAGTAGAACCACTTTGGGCAGTATAGCCCAATTAATAAAAGCATGATTAGTTTGTGGACAGTTAAAAGATTGTGAGATCGAAACCAGTCGCTAGCTGATTATTTGTGTTCTTCGGCAAGGCACAATTATAGTTGGAACTGAGTTGTTAAATAGGTTAAACTAAAATTGTAACAATTTCTCCAATGGATACACTTTTTATAGGAAAATTTTAAGATGAATAAGAAGAATGAGGTAATTGTGGGCTGGGAACAAAGTAATCTAATGATTACATTATGTAATAACGATGTGTTTTTCCATCCCGGTGATAAACTTCAGTATTTAATCCTCATCAAAAATTGTTCAAAGTAAAAACAACATTTCAGGTCACCACTGCGAGGAATTGGTCACACCGGCTACCACAATCCAACTGATCACAATGTGAACAATACGTCCATGAGAATCCGTGATCTTCACTTGACCGCGCAGCATGAGCGTGAGCGAGCCGACCTGCTAACGAGAGCATCCGTGGCTGAACAACAAGTGAAGGAACAGCAGGAATACATTGACACTCATCTGACAAGGTGGGGCATAGCTAGAAATCTACTTATCAAAATCAGATTATACATTAGAATTATTTTGGAATTTATAAACAAATTTTTTTTTTTTACTTATCCACATTATCGTTAATTAATATTTGCATGAAGTTTTATCTCTTTTTTTACTTTTGCATTAATATTTTGTAACATGTTTTCTGGAAGTTCCTAATTATACCTAATACCGAATTTCAACAGTTATTTCAAACACATTTAATTAGCAATTTATTCTGTTTGTGCCATACCAATTACATTTCCTGCATTGTTCGAATAATTTTAAAATCAACAAATCCCAATACCAAATAGTGCAAGCTAAACCTAAGCAGCAAACACACTGTGCTAGGAATAACAGTTTCTTTAAATACATGCCACAAAACGCACATTTTGACTTTTCTTAGATACAAGCAGGAGATCGTTAGACTTCGACGTGTAATTTCAGAAAATGGAATTCGAGTTGAAGAAGATGGCTTTCAACCTGATTTCAGCCCCCGCAGAAAATTAGTTCGGCCTTCCCCATATGGGTTCTAGTAGTCATTTGATTGCAATATTACTTACCTGTTCTAAGGATAATCAAATCAAAATGTTGACCTACAGATCTTTCTCAATGCCCAATTCCATTTTTTAAGGAAAAATGTTTAATTGGATTTCTTACCTTTACCCTCATTCAAATGGTTACCTTATGACAGCAACATTGCAATTTAATATAAAGCATGTCAACTATTGTCAATCCAAGTCACATGTATGTAAGATAAAATGTATAGAGTAAAAATGCCACTATTATTAGAGTTAAGATTAGTTAAGAAGATGAACACCAAATGTCTTCATGCTGTAAAAAGATTTTTAAAATGTAAAGAAAAATTTATATTTAGACACGTAGTAATTTTCACACTTACTCAAAGCATGTTTAGTGTGTCAGTGATTATATGCATATATGCAATTATTTCACAACAGCTCTCTAAATTGTGCCAAAAATGTTGTTCATATTTCCCAAACTATGTTTGATTGCAGTTACTTTCACAATATTTCATGAAGTTTAATATCCTGACAACTCGCAGTTAATATGACTTTGCACTTCCACAAGAATGTTTTTTTTAATTCATCATGCCTTAATTGTCTTATCTTCCAATTTGCACTTCTCCAAGTTTAGTATACATTTTTTTAAATAATTGCTTACCTGCAGTCTATTGTTTACATGGCAGATGTTTTTTACCCAATGTTTCACTTAGTTTTACCTATTCTTTGGTGTTAAATGTAATTTACCTTTAAAATTTGGGTGTTTTTAAATTCCACCTTTGATCTGTGCATTATACCTTAAAGCAATATTTTCTGGTATTTTAAAAAGTGCTATTGTTACTGTTTGTGTTATAAAACGACAACGTGTACAGTAATTAAAAATACAAGTGTAAAGTCCAGTTTTTGTGCTTAACGAAATGAAGTCACAAAGTTATTAGGATTTTTTGGGCAACAACGAAGGTTAAAACAGTAACATATTTTTTTTAAACTAACATGGTTGTTTTGTCGGGAATTTCCCGATATTGATACCATCTTATAAGGAAACCGAGTAGCAAAGGTTTAATTTGAAAATGTGCAACGGAAGACTCATCTTAACTTTTCATTTTTAGTGCAATGTTGTTTACTTTCATTGGGGTTATAAGTATATTTAAACCTACATAAAATATAAACTACTAAAAAATGTAAGAAATATATAATATTTTTAAATACTTTTTTCACCACCCGGTTTAAAGTTGATACGTGCTGAATGGTTATTTTCGTTCAGCATCATAGCGTATATTTTTCTGTAAATAATAATTGTAAAGTGACAAAACATGTCGGTAAGTTTATTTACGTGCAGTGTAGTTGTTCGATTGAAGTATCTGTACATCCGACCCATCACTAATGCTGCGTTGGTTAAACTTCCAATTTTTGATGCAAAAAGGAACAACTCCACACGGTACGTATATTAGTGTAGCGTTTGTTGTATTATTTTTTAAAATGTACGCTAGCGGAAAGTTTGTTTTAAACAATTAATTGACCGCCCACGAATTCTTGTAGTAACAATTTACAGATATTGCCACAACCCAAAATCTCACCGGAGTCACCGCCCATTACCTAATGAAAAATAAAATACTTTTCGCCATTTTCTTGAGTATGCATGCATGGAATACTAAAATGTTTAGTGTGCACACTTGAAGTATAGAAAACAATTTTTATTTCGTGTTTTTTTCTTAGTTAAGATTAAAATATAGTTATACACACTGCTCTAGAAGCCAATCATGACATTTCAGATTTAACTTACCCTTTTCTGCAGATTAAATATAGTTAAGCAGAAAAGATCCACCTACCCAAGAATGTATAAAACTACAATTGTTCTAACTGATGGCTCAACTGTGTCTGTTCGGTTAGCAAATCCAAGAAAAATAATTAAAGTGGGTAAAAATTATTTAACCAAATTAGCCACTTGTGTTTTCTTAAGCAAGATCCATAATAAAGTTTGCTGAAACCTTGTGGCCCAAATATAGATTATAGAAGCAAAAACTAAAAATCAAATTTATTGTATACAAGAGACTAATATATCTGGTAATCCAGTTGTGTGGATGAGGAATCTGACGAATGCCTTTATTTGAAATAGGGGTGTCAATACCAAAAAAGGGCATTATGTAAGTTTTAATTTTTTAAGAACCCAGATTACTAATTCTGTTAAAACTAAAGAAACTTCTTGATCATACACAACACACTGCAATAGCTCCTCAGGTAATTTGACATTGGGCTTGTTTACTAATGTGTTACCGCAACCGGTAATGCCCGTTGCACTTTACTATTCACAGGGATAAAACATGGGTTAGAATATGATCCTAGCCATGATGCGCATTGACTAGGAAATGATTTGTAAGATTTTATTCTACACCAATTATATAAATTGTTGCAAAAGTAATACAATTCTCCGGTACCATGCAAGTGGGTGCAAAGTGATCTGGTGATTGTGTTTTTCCATTCATGAAGATAAAACATGAATATATCCAAGTTGCATCTGTGATGACACTCATCGATGTTAAAAATTTAGCAGGTAGTGGAACTAATTATAAAAACAATATTTCAGATGCCATTAGATGTGTTAAAGCTGAGTGAGACCGAAAGAAAAAATGTCTGGTTGAGTCGAACGAAAAAAGTTGAGAAGCTTGATGACGATGAAGTGGAAGATAACTTTGACCCCCTCAAATATTTGTCAAAGTGATCACAACATTTTTCAAACTAACCTTACTTCTTGCCCATTTTGGCTGAAATACCTTGTGCTACCGAGCATAAATTTAACTTTTTATATGGAGGTGCCTTTGTGCATATCATAACTTTTTGGCATTATACCAATACTTTGTTTAAAATTTTAGTAATGTATTTAGAGCTGCTACAGTATGATAGTTTTAGTTTAAATTTCTAGCCAGTTAGAGGTAATATATTCCAGACATACTAGATCGCAACCACCCCTTCACTACTCTTCTGTATGGTTTTAAACTACTAAAGAACAGATATGTTGTATACTGGGATATATAGTCTGCCCGATTAGATTGGGTAAATATGTAATGTATGTCACATTTGGTGAAAGGGGTTTGATTTGAAACTGTTTACGGTTATGATCCAGGCAACTAGCGGACATTACATAAACTTTGTGGATTAATGGATTCTATTAAAACGAAAAGAATGTCTTGAATACACTGCAATAGCTTTCTTCCTATTATCTCCGCAAGCACGAGGTAATTTAACAATTGCCCATGTATGAACACTCCTTGTGTTTTCTCATTCTTTGGAATAAATATGTATATTCTATGCTGGGATGATTTTCTTACTAATTAAGGACACAAATTTAATGCTTTATTTGAATCAAAACACAAATTTTATTTGGTTTTTTTGCTTATAAATCTGATTAAATTAAGGCTTAGTGTGTTGGGTAACAATCAAAGTACTACTGTATCAAACTACAACTATTCCAAATTGGGTGCAGTAAACTTGTACAAAGCAATTTAACAGCAATAATAATTTAATTTATAACATTCTGGGAATTACAAAAAGGAACACTAGATCACAGAAATCAGATTTGCATATCACGGTGCGGATACTTCCAATTACTATAACTGAAGTTCCTATAACTTTGCTTTCTGCATTGTTTTCATGAGTTGCTCGAGCTTCATGGCGAGCATCATGTTTCCATCGATCTTTAACTTGCCTTGCATAAACGCGGCGGTGGAGTTGAGTTTACCCTGGAACATACTCACGAAATCTGCAGCGGCCAATTTCATTGTGACGTCCGAATCTCCGTCACCCTTCGTAACTTTTCCGCCCCCATTTTTCAAATCGAGGATCCAGGTTTCAACGGAGTCTCCGTCACCTTGGACGGTAGATATTTTAAGAATTTTTTACTTAAAAATGTACAAATCTGTACAAAGACAGCTAAGGCAGTGCAATTACCAGGGTGTGGGAAACTTTTGTGAGTACTTACAAGTTGCAATACGTTTATCAGGTTTTTTAACAAAGTTAAAGAAAAAGATATGGAAAAAGCCCTTTAAAAAGTCCATCAAATAACTATACAGACTATAAATGTATATGAGATTCAGAAAAAATATACCTTTAACTTCAAATTTGAATACGCCTTTGGTCTGTGCAACTAGTTCTGTGCTCAATGCATTTTCGATGTTCTTAAAAATTTCCAACACTGCGCCGCCAGACTGATTGCTTCTTTCCTTTGCTCGGTTTATTTCATCTTTGAAATCTGCTTCGTTATCCTCCAAGAAGAAATCGAGAATCAGAGGGCTACCTGTGATGTCCAATTAATTGCAAACTGGAATTGTGTAGTTTTGTATCGAATACTGTTCTGCTAATGTGTATGAGAAAAGTTTTTTAACCCATTTTATATTTGTATTTTTAAATTCAAGTGTCAGTAGGTGAGTTTTTGAGCTGCACAACTGTTAACAATTAACTAGATGACTAATCTATTTATTTACAGTTGTTAACTACTAAACAAATAAACTACACCGTACCAGGTAAGTACATTAAAACTGACAAATAAAACCAAGTAATAAATAACCAAAGAAATGTTAATAAGGTTAAGGGATGTTATGTGTGTTGTGAACTGAAAACATTAATGTACCATCCTAAAAGAACAGATTGTTTGAAAAAGCATCTGGTGTTTGGTCATGATTTGCACATTTGATGATATATGCGTCTAACCAACTAAATTCTAAAATAAGGATTTCCATCTCAAGTTATCCTACAATAACCATGAATATGGTTCCTTTTTCCATTTTTTGGGGAACAAAACAAGAAAAAAAACAGTTATGTTGTAAAAAACAGGATTTGTATCTTACCTGGTTGAACAGCATACTGGTCGAAATCTTTCACTCCTTCCTTGGTCAGCACTTCATCATCAATGAGGAATTTGCCGGTAACGAACTTGTCTTGCTTGAGAATGGCGTAGGCAGCATCAGCCATTATTTCGGGTTTACGGCATTGATTTGACACGTCCTTTCCACCCAGCATTTCCATAGCAGCAGTAAGAATGGCTGTAAGGTGAATTTTGCATGGATTCACATGGATATAAATTTTGTTATAGCTTCGTTTTGCTTTTTCAGATTTCGTCATTATGTGGATCACTTAAAAATATATTCTGTACTGCATTACTTTAGAAGAGCAAAAATAAGTTTTTATAATAAAACCTTACTATAACTGGCTATAGAGTTTTAGTAATAAAAAATTCTAATTCACATTTATCTCTAAGATTTTAGTTTAAATATCAACTCTATTTCTTAATGTTAACAATAACTAATTAAGTATAAACCTGTTTTGGGCCACAGAGCATTCACAGCAATCCCTTCATTTTCAAACTCCGCTGCCATTCCCAACACACACATGGACATACCATATTTGGCAATAGTATACGCCGTGTGATTTTTGAACCACATCGGTTTCATTGATAGTGGTGGACTTATGTTCAGAATTTGGGGGGTTTTCCCTTGCCTTTTCGACTCCAGCAAATGCGGAATGCAAACTTTTGAGCTGACAAAAGAAATATAGCAGCATAGCATGTTTATGTTTGTTTACTTAGTAACACTGCAATGGTAAAAATAAGGACAATCTTGGCAATTTATGCCCAGATTTGGAAGGTCGGATTCATTACATTTTGTTTTATTACTTGCCTGTTTTTAACCAAATTTCAAACAAAATTAGAATTTACTGCAGTGCAGCAAGGGTGCCTCTAAATACTACAGGACCGCTTAAGAGCGCTTGGATCACTTAGATTGCTATGGAAAGTACCGGTAATTCTAACCCTGTCCCAAACACTAATCTCAACCCTAAAAACTAACTTTAATCCCAACCCTAATATTAATATCATGGCTTTTGTAATTACAAAGTATAGTAAGCGATCCAACCGCTCCAAGCTATTTAAGCGGTCCTGTAGTATTTAGAGGTACCAATGCAGCAATGCTTGTGACTTGCCCAACCAGACACCTAAAAGTAGGATTATCGGTTTTAACACTACCATTTCTAGCTTGCAACATGACGCAAGGGTACAAATATAATATTTAACATTAAAAAACGTCAAAAATATTTGCTCACCATAGGTAGGTACCACGTGTGTTGACCTGGTTCATCAGGTCATATTTTTTCATGGGAGTTATTTGGGTGCCGGTTAAACTGATGGCGCTGGCATTGTTTACGAGTATGTCGATTCCACCAAAGGTACGGACAGCCTCATTTACAGCTTTTTCGACCGTGCTTTCGTCTCTGACATCCACCAATACACGGGAGGCATTTACCACCTGCATCTTCAACTGCGATAAACATAAGAAAGTTTAAAGGAATTATTTATTTACATGGTTAGCAGATAACAAGTAACGTCTTGCCCAGTCGGGGTGCTAAGGTGTTCAATATTTGGTTTTTCTTTTATTTCTAGTAACTCATTAATCCTTTAGGTTTATTTCCCAATGACCAGTTTTAAAGAATAAAATAGTTTTTAAACAAACTTTTTTTGTGTGTGCAACATTGAACATTTTGTGTGCAAGTTTTCGGCTCATGCAGACTGCCAACGCTTACTAATCGAGCTACTGGTAATTAGATAAATACATAAACCACAATTATTAATGAACTTACTTTCTTTAGCTGCCGTGTAGATGGTACCAGGCAGTTTTGGATGCGGGTCAGCAGTTTTAGCGGCAATCACAACATTTGCACCATCTTTCGCTGCCTTCAATCCGATTGCCTTGCCAATTCCTCTACTTGCACCAGTGATAAACAATGTATATCCAGCTAGCTTTCTGTAGAAAAAAATAGAGTGAGGGGTGCTGTGCAATTAAGGTGAATCTAACTTACCCAGTAGCCATTTTGGTTCTGTGAATAAACTGTTACAAATGAAGAAAAATAACGGTTTTGAACTAAGCCTAAACAAAGTATTAAATAACAAGTTAAAAACAGTATTTTAGTACAGGAAAACAAACTAATATCATTGATAACTTTTTTAAAATGATTTATCATTTCTTGATTTGGCCTTGAAATAGTTACTCTTTAGTGATGTCCCTATTGCGTGTACGTCCTGTTGCTGTTGAACGACAACCTCAAATGAGAAATGGGGTCGAAGTCCAAATAAAATACCCTTGCAATTTTTTTGCTTGTCATAGTTCACACAGTTTCTATATTTCTGGAAGTGTGCCCAAAACTAGTCCCGCTAATAACGTGCGACATATCTGACGAAAAAAATGTTTATGCAACATAAAATTTAATTTCGATTTGTAAAATGTGTATTTAAAAAAATATATAATCTCTTTCTTATTATATTATATATCTGTGTTCCAGTAGATGTCGCTAAAAGTTGTTATTCGTATATATCTATTTTAGCGTACATGGCGACGAGATTTGTTTGTGTTATTGCATTGAACATGAATCTTTATTTCTTTCGGCTTTTATTGCAGTTTCATTAAAATACGCAATGGAAATAAATGGCGAGCGACTCGAGCCATTTAAGCCCCCCTTTTCAGTTTTGGAATTGATCAAAAACACCGTTGCCCCTGAAGAGTTGTCTGTGGTACATTCATATTTAGGAGAATCTACCGTGGAATACTGTACCGACCTTCGAAATGAGGTATGTGAGTAGTTTACCTAATATATCTATTTGGATATGGAACGCATGGTGTGCTACTAAAGCTATTACAGCTTGCAGGATAAAATATTTATGTTTATCCTCGTGAATAGGAAAATGTTTACACATGGGTAATTGTCAATTTGCCTCACATCCACGGTCAAGTTATCAAAGATGTTGCAGTATGTTGAGTATGATTGAGATGTTCCTAAAATTTAGTAGAACCAATCAGAGTTCAGGCAATGTCTTTTTGCCCAAGGATTCAACAAACTAGTTATCAACCAGTTTCGAACCTGCTACATTTTTTGAAAGGTGTCTCACTAACTAGAATACTGGTATTAAATACGATGAAGACATTGATACAGTTTTGTTCAATCTATTAAACCACTGAGTCAAGCAGCATATATAAACTTACAAATGGACTGCGCACTGTATGAAATAAAGCACCGAAGTTATCATATTAAATACGATAACTTAGTTTAATTCTAAGCTCGAGACATTGCTGGAAATATGGAAAGAAGTAGGCGAAAGAACTGAAATGCCAACTGTTTCCAAACCACTCACATCAAACCCGTTACCGGATCCTCCACTCATCAGAGAGATGCTCACAAAAGAAATACAAATACTTGTAAAAGTATGTTTTCTATAGTCTGTTAATGTAGTCCTTTCTTGTGTGCTTGACAGTTTACATAAATGCAAATTAGGTTACCTTTATGCGTCGTATAGTGAAAGTCTTTCAGGAGGTACGCGACTAACTTCGTTATACTCATATATTTGCAAAAAACTTTCAACTTATAAAATTTTTAGATTGAGTAATTTGCAAAGTTGTTTTATTTACCTTTAATTTAAGGTTATGAACGTTTATGACGTAACAAAGCTGTTTCTAGCATTGACAAGCTGGTGGAGAAAAACAACCACGTCCTCCGCATTAAGACTTCCTGCTGTATTTTGTTTAATTTATGGCCATTATGTCTTCTTCTATTGATATTTGTTCAACTTAGTTGGAACATTAACACTGTACAAAAGCTTAAATTTGTATGAAAGAAAAATGTTTGAGAATCACTGGTTGATTAACCAAGTAGGTTGAATCCTGATTTGGCGCGTGCAGATGTGTAGAGTTGGCGGCATAAATGTAATATCAAATAATAAACAAATAACCATAGCTCTTGGTGTATATTGAATTCTATTAAGATTCTGTTCATGTATACTTTATATTCACCAGGGTATTCAGGAAAAGAACAATTTAAATTGTGAACAGTCGTTGTATGAAGAACAAGATGTTTTGAATTATGTCATCAATTCCCACCATACTCAGCACAATTATGGTAAGTATGTAATAACATTAAATCAAGGTTTAGTGTCTATTTAGACTTGTAGCATTTTTGTAGCAATATTTTTTAATAAATGAGAAATGCATTTTCATGCTCAAGGAATAAAAATATTTAGTGACTAGTTAGTTATATTTTAGCACCAGTACTGGTACCAAAACCTGTTTACATGTGTAGTATATTTAAGTCTTTTGTTGACTAAAACACATCTATGTAAAGCTTTGTGTGTTAATTTTTTTTTAGATCGACCAGTCACACCTGTGAGAAAAGTCAACTGTGAAACCAGCTACACTACCTCACCTGTAAAGCTAAAACACGTTCGAAGAAATATCAATGCAGTAGACATTGACAATGTGGCTTCCATACTGAAAGAAGCAATGCAAAAAGAATGTAAAGCACTCGAGCATGACATTGAGTTTTTACAGGTAAAATGTTTTGCTCTGGTAAGTGCAAAGAACCCTTTTAGAAGTGTGTATTAACAGATTATTTTAAGTTGATAATCATGTGCTCTTATCTAATTAGACATTCAGTAACAAATTCTTTAGTGAATTTTAACCCAAAAAACCTGAAGTTTACCTACAGACTACTGCATGTATTAATTCTTTTGCAGATTACAATATTTGAATAAAAAATATTTTGTAAGATATTTTCTGTGATCTTTAAATAATACCTACTACGTTTAGATCGGTGGTACATCTAGTCTAATTTTCTGAGCACTTCATAACATTTCAATGTACTCTGATGTTAAAACAATATGTGAATGGGAAAACTAAGGGGATTAACACACAGGCAATCGTCAAATCACCTCGCGCCCACCGCCGGGTTACCAGAGCTATTGCAGTGTGTTGTATGAATTACACCGTGTGATTAACACGTTCCTTCAATTTAGTAGTTCCCATTACTCCGCTGGGTTCAAGCAATGTCCGTTAATTGCCTTGCCCAAAGATACAATCGACTAGCTAGCAACCAGTTTCAAACCTTCACCCTTTCGGTTGAAATGCATCGCATTACACCACAAGACTAACCGTTCGGACTAATTGTGTATAGGATAGTTGCAAGTAGTGATATAACACATGCAGTCATAAAATTACCCAATGCCAATTGACAAGAGCCATTGTGCCATGTTAAAGTAGATGAGGATAATGTTAGTTTTTTTTAAACCTCAAACTACTGAATTATGGTAATTTTCGCTTTGGACCTCCCCAAAACACACAACTTTTGGCTTACGCTATAAATGCGCTGACAGTCTGACATGCTATGAATGAGCAGGTTCGCCAAAATAATCATTAATATTGTTAATGGGGAAATCTGTTATAAATTTCCATAGAAATGTATAGAAGAGGAGCATGACTTGGTTGCCAGCCGACCTGCAACACCTATGCAAGAACCATCCATCACAAAACTGAAAGAAGTTAAAAAACTCTTAGAAACCCAAATTTTACCTGACCTTGTTGCATTAAAAAGTCACCAGTGTTCGGACAAATCTATGTATCATAATATACCTGCCAGAGTTACAAGGAAAAACATTACCCCACCCGCTCCTACAAGAATTTTGTTAAAACCAATTCCTAGTCTGGTCGCAAATACAAGTCTTCAGAAGTTTAGCTCTGCACCAAGTAGTCCATCAACCTGGAGGCCAAATACGGGGAAACCTTCTAATGCTAAATGCAGCCCAGTACAACCTCTAAGAGCAACGTCAGCAATGGATTATCATAAAACTGACATCTCTCCCACTGAGTGTTGGGTGGAACCTTCATGGACTGAGAGCATGTCGCAATCTTTGCCGTCAACTGCAGACAGTGGAGTGTGTTCCCGACCTGCGACATGTGATTTGGTGGCAATACAGGACAGAATGCGATCTTTGGAGCTTAAAAATGGAGGTGATTTTCTCGAACCAAGTACCCAACATCCAAGTAATGACGACGGTTACGCTACTAGTAGTTCAGCCGATTTGAACGCTTACCCAAAAAGCATTTCCTCAGAGGTTAAACCAACCGCAAGTCATGCATTGAAAATACTATCCCAAACCTGTATCAAAGAAAATGGTGGAAGAAATGCAAAAATAATAAAGCCCCGACCACCGCAGATTAAAGTTCAAGGTGTTAATCGGCGAAATATAAACCTTCATCGATTCAGTAAAAAGGCAATCACTGTGGCTGATGATCCAAAAATTGGTGGTAGATCATAGTTTTAATAGGATAGGTTTTGTGCGCTTTTCATTTGCTTTTGTACTGCATCTTTGTGATATTAGTAAATATAGTTTTTATTTATTTTTAACAATGTTTATACAAAGCAAATAGTGCGTTGTTGTCAGAACAAAAAGTTTATGGGGTTTCATCTTTTTTATCAGAAGCTTGTAGTTTTTCTAGGACTTTACGAAAAGCTTCAACCGAAGCGAGCTCCTCGCCCTCTGAAGAGCAGTCATTCCACTGCACCGCCAGCTTCCAAATTTTACCAAATGTCTCATCACTAAACTGCACACCAATAGCCTCAAAAATTGCTCGGATCTCGCCCTGAACTCTTGGCTCAAAAAAGTCGCGCTCGTAGACGCCGCATCGTGTGTATATCGACGGGTTGACAAGTCCATACGCATCAGACTCGTCCCCGTAGTTTGTATGGTCGCTGATGCGCCTTGTCCTTGGCGCCGGCAGGTCTGAGCGTACGGTAGGTACACCGTTCGTAAGAATTTTAGATGTGTTCACTTTGCCTGCAACCGCGTCTATATTTGACGATGATGTCAAATGATTGGTCATAGCATCGTCTATTTGCTTACATAGGGTTGGTACTGAGTCTTTCTTTTGAGAATCCGTTTCTTGTTCCTTTTCGGGAAGTGTAAATTTGTCCTTCCAGTTTAGGAAATTAACAAAGTTAATGTAATCCAACTTGCATTCCTCTGAGTCCTCAACAGGGTCCACTCTGCAATAGTGCATTAGCGAGGCGAGCAAATCGTTATCGATGGGTAAATTAAACTTCCAGCATGCGTCTCTTATCTTTTGTGCATCAAGGTAACCAAGCTTATCCTTGTCGTAATACTCGAAAGCACTACGTAAGTCACTGAAGTTATGATAGTTTGCTTTTTTGAGTTGTTGTCTAACTGTTGCCAGCACACCACGTTCTCTGTCCTTTCCAAGCAGGTAATTTCTTGGAGATCTCATGTGAAGCAAATCTCCGACCCCATACTGGTCAGGCTTTATTATAATGCCGTATGGGTGGTCATTTGGTACATTAAGTGTGTCTGATATAGGATCGTGCACTTTACCCAGTTGTGGTTGCGTGCGCTCACGAAAATCGTCAACTCTTTTTGCCACTAGAGTGGTTGTTTTTTCAGGTCGCTTTTTGTACAGCCATCTCAATGTCTCTGCCATGTTACGACCGTCGTTGTAGTGAGGTGTTTCAACACCAAAGCGTGTTGTGCGCGGATTAGAACTCCATTTGTACTTTCGATCAATCATTTCTCCAACATCGTAATCGTGGTGGGTAACAACGTAATGATCGTGTCCTGCTTTCGTTTCCGCTTCGACTTCTTTCCTTGTTTTTTCCGGGTTAATTATTTTTCCAGCTTCAATGTCAAGTAAGGTTGGATTACCGTACAGCTGCGAATTGTCGGGCTGTATTCCAAAATAGGAGCTGGACTGCTTAACGGTCCTGGATTTTCCGAGGGGCGACATTTTGCTGGCATAGCCACTTTCTTTTTTGGCCAGCATCCGTTGCTGGAAATACGTTTTTGCACTTGGATTAATCAGTTGTCCTGCAGAAATGGACGACTGGCTACTTATGCCATGAGTTATTTCGTTTACTGAGCCTACTTTAGTTTGAGTTGGCCCCTTATCTTTTGTGGCGCAATTGACAGTTGTTTTGTCACCCCAGGACAAACCAGGCTGTAAGCATGATTTCGCAGATCCGCCTTGATTGAAAACCTTGCCAGCAACTGTTAAATTCAACTCACTTTTGCAAGTATGCAGGTCACAGCATGTGTTTGCCATCTTAAAGCATTTATTCACTAACTTGCAAGAAAAAAAGAGACAGACATGTCACACATCCTGTATGTGTCAAATATGGTTGCGAGGGAACCGGTATTGCTCTAATTATTTCGACACAATACTGTTTCTTTTATTTGTTTACTTAAGTTTGGCGGGAAATGATTAATATTTATAACTCATTAAGATATAAGGCAAATAGTGTTTCACTGTGTTTCTGACATTTTTTTTTTATTTCGGTAAAGACTTACTGTATTTCAGAGCTAAGTTAACACATATAAACAATTGTTCGCAATTATAACTATTGAATAGCGTAGAATAGCCTACAAATATAGGTTAGTACTATTACTAGCAGTATAATAATTATTATTAACGAAAGCCAGATGTTACGACTTACATAGCAGACTAGCAGTTGCAAAGGTTAACGTTAAACAAACTAAAGTCTGGTAGACATTTACAAATCGTGTATTTCTACAAACTAATTGTTCAGTTTATAATTAATTCAGTTTATAATTCCACATCTTCTTCGTCATCAGAAAATCGGTAGAACGTTCTTAAAGCTTTCATCATAGCAAGTTCAACTGAAAAAGAAAAAAAATGTAATTTAAAAAATGGAGGGGGCACCCGGATTTGAACCGGGGACCTCTCGATCTGCAGTCGAATGCTCTACCACTGAGCTATACCCCCGTGCGGAAACTACTTGTTGAAGTAAGCACTATAACAGCGTCGATTCCAGTGACGTATGTTACGTAACACAGTGTTTCTTCAATAAACAATGCTTGGCAAATGGTCTGTCTGACTGTGAATACCGATTTAATATAATTCTAACTTACTTGTGTCACAGTCGTAGTGGTAAAACAAAAACTTCTCATCAGCTCTTGGGTTTTTAATATCAGTGCGTACGTCACCGTCTGGTCCTAAATTATAAACAAAGCATCAATTTGAATGTTTATTATCATTAGTTGAAAATTACATATCGCTCATTTATCTTAATTACGTCATAAAATTACACACAACTGCTATTACCGGACATTTGGATTAAGTTTTACAAAATTGACATTTATGAGTTTAGTTTATTTCGGTTTCCACGGTGAAAACATCAAAGAAGTGGTTAGTGGACCACTAATAACGCCCCAAGTATGCTCAAATATTAGAGTTTACCGATAAATAAAAGACGAGGAAAGTATCCACCGTCCGGTGCAAACGCTTCGTCTTCAGGAACTTCTTCATCAATCACATTCACCATTTCAAAGTACTTTGACATTTCCTCTATTGGTCTGTAAGGCAACCATTTCAGAAGTTATATTGCAACTTAAAAATACGAAAAAGGAAGTAACCACTGCCCTAACTTGAGACATCCAAATTTCCGACATTACCTAATATATGTCGACATAACCTAAATTTTGTCTCAGGTCCCTGACATCCAATGGAATATCGAATATTCGGCTTAAACTTTAACTCGCCTTATTTAATATTCGGCTTTAAACTAAAACAGAAACAACGTTTTAACGACATACAAAACGCTGCAAAATACCCTATTACCCGACGGTGGCACGGGGTATTTTGCCGATTGCCCAAGAACAAACACCAAGCGCATTCCCGTGTTAGTAAAAATCATTTATCTGCTGCTTTTGCTTGCTTGACCTTAGTTGGTGCTATGTATATGTTGTACATTTGCTTTGTGGTGTAAAAGTAGTAGTTGACTGTTGTGTGTTTTATTGCGATCATGAGTTTTCTTTTGTTTAGCTTAGGCGCTTAACAGTCAATTAAACCTTAATAAATGGGGAATACGACACATTTTTGGTGCTGTCTGACTGTTATTGTTTAAAAACTTTGCCGTTTACGAAGGGTTGCTGAAGAAAAAGTTTTATATTTTAACGGCTATAGGTTTAAAAGATAGACCTAACATGTTAAACATCTTGTACATATTTCTTTGTGAAGATGGAAAGTTGCCATTACAGTACTATGCACGAGTATGGCGGTTTAATAGGATAACAGGTCCTATTCATACAAGAATACATTATTATGGTTTGAATTGTAGACATAAAGAGTGCATCACTAACTTGCTTTGACGAAATCTTGGTAATAATTCACGGCAAGCCTTGCACCAAGTTTGATGAATGAGAAGCATGATTGGTTTTCTGGTTTTTATACTGTCTTCTATTCCGCTCTCCAGCGTTGTCCAGTTGATGTGTTGACCCAAACCTATAGTATATAATATAAATTAAAATAAACCGAAGTCGAAATCTACCGTTGACTAGACGGTTGTATCCATAGGTTCTTATAAGTCTACATAAAACCAGCAAACACTTTTTTGACATATAGTTTTTGTGTTTTTTATTGTATATCATGTAGACCGAGCGTTTAAACTTAATTTCAGCGTATTAGATCGCCGGGTTATGTATTGCAAATCGTGAACTAGTTTGTTTACAGCAGGTAATAAAAAACACCACGTGTTCACAGTCGGTTTTCTTGTGTTATTGCAGTGTTTGTGTGTGCTGTAAACAATGTCGATACACTTCTTCATAGTTTTTGCACAACGCAGTAATTCAAGCATTGGTAAGCACGAGTTAAATTGACGTTTAGCCATGTAATAAACCACTAAACGTCCACTTGTTTTAACACGCCGAGATAAACACCAGAATATCCTATTTTATGTTGCCGATGATAAAAACTTACAGCCTAGTTGTAACGGCTATACAGCTTAATATAGTTTTTTTAATAAACTTACCGTGGTCAATAGTTTTCGGGAGAGGAGCAGGTATCGTTGAAGATGCCTTGCACATTATTCCAAGTAAAATAAGCACCTTGACAGTATTGTAAATGTTTGTCGACATTTTATCTTTTATATACCTACCAACTTTTTGTACAAAATGACCAACCAAGCGACGATAAGTTATATAATGGGGAACTGATACGTGTTAAATAAATACGGTTATATTCTTAGGATCGATAAAAATGATTGTATCCACTTTCACTCTTAACAGCCACTTCTAACCAGCTACTTAAATAAAATCTACATTGTGCAAGCATTTTAGTTACGTTCATAGGAACATAATAATGCTCAAACGGTATCCGATTTTTGGCGAATAAAGTATTTAGATCTGGAACACACGTAACACATTAGATTATTTCACGACCACCGTCGGGTAACAAAAATAGTTTGGTGTTTTGTGTAAGAGACGTTCTACCAGTTTTAATACAACCCATCTAACTATCTACTGGGTTCGGTTATGTCCGCCCAGTCCTTTGTTTAAGGAAACAACTGACCAGCTAGCGATCACTTTTGAGGTTGCAAACTTCAACGTACTATCAAAGGATTTAACCTTTATTTGTCAACGGATAGCGTGAGTAATCAGTCTCTCGGCTAAAACCAATATACTACCACTTTTTTTACCAAAAGTGGTAGTATTTGGTCAATACAAAAGTCGTATGTATATTTTTCAAACATTTACTCTTTCAAATGAGTACATTAAAAACAAAAGGAATATTTCACCATAGAAAAAAGAAACTTCGGGCAGTTCTTAATAGGAAAATAAACGTCATTGTAGTAGTATGCGCATCGTGGTCAAGATCAGATACATCACATACCGGGCATGTAGTAGGCGATATTTGCCAGCGTGTCGGACTGTGGGAAACGTTTGATGGTTAATTGAACGATTATTTGTTTTTTGGTCAGAGTAAAGAAAATATTAAACTATAAAATATACACAAACAAATGGGTCAGTCAGATGTAACATTAGAGAAATTACTAGTACTGTATATATAAGTAAAGTTTGATGGTTATCCTAAAAATGGGTTAAACGCTAAGGTCAGTGTTGTATATAGTAAAGCTGGTGTGTTCCATCGGTATGTCTTACCCTTAATCAGTTTGGTTTATATAATTAATCTTCTAGAATCAATAATTTTGAACTAAATTCAATTTTTTTAACTAATTTAAGACAAATAGGAGCGCATATATGTTTGATAAAATAATTTTAATTGTAATCATCATTATTGTTAACTAAAAAACACAAGCTTTGCTACTTTTTTTAATAATAATTAAAAACTATAATAACCAAGCTTTTATTGATTCATTGTGAACACTTAATTTCGAATTACCAAAAACAAAAAATAATTCCGAATTATTTCCTATTCAAATCGAATTCGAATATTAATTGTAAAAAGGAATCTTTATCTTTGCCTTACAGCTGCATCTTTAAACTTTGCATTTTGCATCTGACGATATCAGTAATTTATTCTGCCTATAGAGTTGATACGGACGATATGACAGGATGAACGCACAAATCGACGGTCTAGTCTAGACCCAAACGGAAGATATAACTTAACCGCCTACACACTTACCATTAGTTCATCCGGTAAAGCACCATTTAATTCCGGAATTTGGTTCACGAGAGTGAGCAATGGGGCCAGGGAACACACCATGCTATCCAGCAATAACGACAACGCACCGGAGGTGGAAGCAACTCCACCCGAACTCCTAACTTTCTTGCCTGGGAGAGAAATATATTTTCAGAACTATGTACATGAACCTTGTAAAGCTACTGAACGGTTATGTACTTGTATAGGGTAATATTAGCTGTGAATATTAAAATATCCTGGAAAATTGACTGGTTACAGACATACTAAGGTAGACAAAAAGTTGGTGGTCCAATTGCAGTTGCTCCCTACTGATAACTCCAAATTTTATAGGTGTTTAAATTTTAAAATAATACTATAAAAACGATGTACACTAACAACTTTGGTGTGAATGACAGCAGTAGTGGTAGTGTATCGGTCTGTTAGTTAAAAAAGGTAAAGTGATCAAGACTGACATTTGTTATGAGACTACTAGTAATATGACAACGAACCGTGGTAGCGATAGAATTCAAACCATGCGAGTTGTGACTTTAGTTGGATGAAACTCTTTTGGGTTGATAGTTATCTTGTATGATACTCGTGCGGGATGACATCCATGCGTATTAACATTCATGTGGGGGTTAAATGAATATGGATTGAATCGCAATTGAAGCCAGGCGCATTGTTTTTCAATGAACAAGAACAATCAGTACTAACTGCCTCTGGCTTCCTGCCAGAGTATTCAATTGAAGTTAATATGAACTCTTGCATCTGTGGAAAAAGTTTACCAACCAACTCACCGATTGTAAGAAGAGATTCCCCGAGCAGATGGAAGTGGGCCGCAGCATCTATTGGTTCCACTGCCGGAGCTGGTAGCTTGGCAAGCTCCCTTTTCATGGTTTGTTCAGGATTCTTGTGCGGTGGAAAAGTCTGCTGGGTGGTATCAATTTGAGTCATCGCTTTCTGCAAAACTGTAAATAAAGTCATGATTAAAATAAAGGGTGAGATTAGTGGTGTTTCAACTGGCAGTTTTTACTTAAGAGTGTATTTATTTAAACAAGTTGGGAATTGTGTCACGGTTTGCTAAAAGTTTAGTTAGTAGTATGTGAAGACGTCAAACCTGATTTTTTCTTGGGGCCAGTCTCAATCATTTTGCTTCCAAACTTGCGCTTAGTAGTGGTGGAATGGAGTCTCTCTAGTTGGTTGGCCATTTTTACACTGCGGAATTTCCACATCTGAAAGTGTAAAAAAACCAGAAATAAAACATAAACAATAAAGAGAACAGTAGTACAATTTTTTGCATTCTCATGGGTATGAGTTCAAAACTTAGTAAACTCAACTTTTTTTCATTTTTAAGTCACAGAAAGTCAGGTTTAAATAAAAAAAAGTTGTGATTATTCACGAAGAAAAATTATTTTGAACTGATTAAATAACAGTTCTGTACCTGTTTCTCTTTTTCCGGAATTCGCTTCCAAAGATCACTAAGCTTCTTGCTTACATCTCCAAACTGGAGTCCTGGGAATTGGGTTGCGACCTGCTTGCGCATTTTGCTTGACCATAAGTTGTACCCAGATACCTTGCGCTTTTGCTGGTGAGAAAAGAGTTTTACATTAACCAATAACTAAGAATAGGGTTGTCCTTAAAAGATCGGATTAAATAATCCAT
>CH003001.1:112621-165513 GCA_000149265.1 Ciona savignyi | reverse complement strand
ATAATTAAAGTAAAGTAGCAACTGGCAATACCCTCCTGAAAAAAAAAAGTCAAAAGAAAACTAGTTTGTTATTAATTTTAAAGAAGAAAGTTATAGATATGTCATATCATTTAAAATATATATGGCAGAGACTAATTTTATAACAATAAATATATATACAAACGTAAAACAAAATCTATACCAGTAGCAAAAATCTACAAGATGCAATTAATACAAAATAGGGCTGCATCAGTTAATAGTTAATTGGTTAGCTCTAACTATAGTAATACAGTGCTCTCTGCTTGTAAATACCAAGTAATGTTCAAAGCATTTCGATTTTTTGAGATTTTATTACACATTTGGATTTGGCAAAGGATTAAAAATATACATTTACCTCTTTTTTGGTAGTGGTGTAGTTTGACTTGTTACTGGTTCTTCTGTTTGGTTTATATTAGACAGATTCTTTGGTAAGATTGAATCACTGAGGTGGGAAGGACGTTTTCGTTGACGGCCTTCTCTCTGCTAATATAACACAGATAAGTAACACATCGACATTTTAAATTAACACATTGTTTACGTACGGGTGCTTCAATTGTAGGTGAGGATTTGAGTGCCGTTTCATCAAAGCCCTGGGTAAAAAAAGTATTGACAACAACACAGCATTTACATTGATCGCAGGACGAAATGAAACGTACGTACCTGAAATGATTCTGTGTCATCACTATCTGAGTTACTGAATATTTTATCAAGTGATTCCTCATCTTCTACTTGGGTATTGCGAGGACTTAAAGCCGCCGGTGGACGTGTTTCTCTTTTCTTCTTAGAAAGTGTTTTTCGCTGAAGCAACCTTCGTTGAAGGTATTTCGGAGAGTTTTCTACAAAAATCATGACTAATTAGAGTATCGCTTGGTAATGACACTTTAATTTTTTTACACCTTGGTTAATGTAACTGGTTTGACAACAAGTTTGTCTACTTTTGTTATAACCTATTATTTATATAACTTTTATATTTTCATTGGAAAATATTTTAGTTAAACCTGTTTTAACAACCGCATGGTTTCATATATACATACTGTATATAAATATATTATATACATACATACTGTATATAATATATAAAGACATACTTTTGTAATTTTTTTAATTTTTGGTATATTGTGAGTGTTATTGTACTGGTAATTAAATTCATACATCTGGTGTAGTGCAAAATTTAAGCAAAAAAGGTTGGCGCTAAGATCTGGCTACACTTTCTAATTGGGATGGTCATTATAAGCACTACTCATGCTAACCACCCATGCTATAAGAATAAATGCTTTACCTGGGTCATAGAACATTTTGGCGCCTTTTGCTGTACGATTTTCCTGATGCATGTTGGAGTATAAATGCTCGACCAGGTTGTCTTTCCTCAAGCAGTGGAGTTGCTTATTACACCATTTGCAAATTAACGCGTTTCCCTTTTGAATAAACTCATCTGGGAACTCTTGGCACCTGCCTTCCACGGTATTTTTCGACATGGTCTAAGAAATTCTTTAGAAAAAATGATATAGTTAAAGTAAAAATATTAAAAAATCAAAACATTTTGACAATAAAAACAAAATATTTTAAACAGTGAATTTGTAGGCATAGGTTTTCGAATGACAGCGACACCTGCCGACCAAGCCGAAGAATTCCGCAAACCGAAAATCGACATTTTACGAGGCGACGTTTTATTCTGCATTACCATAGGGTAGAAATATCGGTGAACTAAGAAATAAGATACCGATGGAAATGTGATGTAAAACGTAGTTTTTGTTACGTTGTATTTCATCTGTCACAGGTTCCAAACTTAGCACCCCCACTCGGTACTGGTCGCGCTTTACCGCACAATTTTCTTTAGGGCTTCATATCTTCCTAATTAATTTTTGTTTTAAAAGTATTGTTCTCGCCTACGTTTGGCAGCCGCGCTCGCTATATTTATTTAGGTATATCTATTTTCTACCATTATTTAATACTGGAGCAAAAAGGAATAAACTAAAACCAAACTAGCCCAGTAAAAATCGTCTGTGACGTCATAAACAGTGAGTAATTTCGGGGATACTAGATGATTTGTTTATTTACATTTCGCGAATCATTAGAAAACTTACTTGATGTTAATTTACTATTTCAAGTCTTTAAGATAAAATTCTGAAAGTTCTGGTACGAAAATTGTGCGTTTAAGACTTATCTGGACTATTAGAACTGAGATCAGCAGCCAATTAACAGTGTAGCAGGTAAAAGTAAAACTTATTGTTTCATTTATTTCTAGAAAAAATCATTTAAACAGGATTAAGAGGGCCCAAGACTAATTAACCCTTGGGTTTTATCGGTGCCTCCGTTACTTTAAAATAGAAAAGTTTATTGTTTAAACTTAGAGTTACTGTCTTTCATATGATATTAAAATTCCCATAAATAAATGGCTTGAATTTCTATCTTGAATATGATGTATTCAATCTTAATCTTACAGTGTGCAAGTAACAAAAGTCAAATTAAAAAAATTGAGTTTAACAAAGAATGTGTTTTTCCTACTACCCACCGTTAACTTAAACTGTGTGTATTTTGTTTAGAGAGCTGAATTGAAATGAACATTCTCCCGAAGAAAAGTTGGCATGTTCGAAACAAAGATAACGTTGCAAAAGTCCGTAAAGATGAAGAAGAAGCAAGGCAGCAAGAAAAAGAGATAGCTCGCCGAGTGGGGCTTGCAGAGCAGGAAGCTCGGCTGGATTTATTAAGGAATCGGTCTCGTTCTAAACATCATCAAGAAATTTCATCTACTAGTAAAGCCAACTCTGGCACTGTAGTGCAGTTTGTTGCCGAAGGAAATAAGCCAACAAACTTCTTTCAGGACATTGAATCTAGTGGGGTCAGTCTCACTGCTAAAAACTCAGAAAACGAGGCGGAAAAGAAAAAGGAAAAAGAGGAGGCTGAGAAGAAGATTGGGCTACTAACCTACCTTGGACAGGGTGCGATTGAGACACTAGATGATGCTAACAAGCCTTGGTATTTCAAAGCCCCTGACAGAAGCACTGAAAGTAAAACTCAAACTGCGGACCCAAAGAGAAAAGGCCACCTTGATCCATTGGAGGATATGAAACAACATTTAGCAGCAAAGAAACGCAAGAAAAAGCATAAGTCCCATGAAAGAGAACACAAAGAGAAAAGGGAAAAATCGTCAAAGCACTCTTCACCAGAAGACAAGCTTGCGAAAATGCGTAGAGAACGTTTAGAAAGAGAATCAAAAGAAAAACAACGTGAAACAGATTTGATAAATAAACATTATGGTATAAAACCTAAAAAAGATAACAGTCCAAAGCGATTTGAACCAAAATATAATAATCAATTTAACCCTCAATTTGCCAGAAACAATAGAAGTGATAAATATTAACCGCTATATTAAAACTTGTTAACTAAACGACATTGTGTTGTGTTATTGCTTGTTTAATAGTTACTTAGAAGCATGGGTAAATAATGTCTGGGTATCTGGTACAGTTTTTAATACCTATTTTAAAAGCTGTTAAAGTTTATATAAGAAGATGTGATGCTTGATTTATGAAAAAAAACAACTAAAACTTTTACAGGGTGTTGTCTATGATTACTCGTTTAAAGTGGATTTACCACTGGGTTTAAGCAACGTTCATTATGTACTTTGCTTAAAACAGAGATCAAGTTTTAATCTTACAGGTCGCGACTAACAAAGTCTCAAATGATGGTTTTATGACAGGGTGGTAGTTTTTTGTCTAAAAAATAAACAAAGTTTCAGGAGATTTCCAAGCAGTCTTAAAAAAAGGTTATTCCAGTTTCCTATAAGTTATAAATGTCAAAATAACTCTAACAAATAACCTAAAACCATTTTGGGTAGAATGTCTTTGGAACGACTAGCGTTTAACGCATTGCATAGTAGGGGAATTTCTAGGGGATTTTTAAATCGGTGCAATGAAAACATTAAGTCTGGACGTATATCTGAAGACATCCACCTCGATATCGTCCCAAAGTAAGTGAAATCGATTGGAACATTTTAAGTCTTGCTGTATTTTTTTATTCGGCGATTTTCATAGTTGTTGATCTTGCTGTACAGTTAAAAAAGGTGCGAAGTGAAATGGTTTTAAAGAATGATATCAGTTGGTGGATTGAAAAGGTGGTACCTTGGACTAGAAAAATTAATTGTTTATATGTTAACAGTATTAATTAACTGTACAGTATCCGAAGTATTTTTGGACAAATTGGGTGAACAGTCATTAAAAACCACATCCACTTCTGAACTAAATTTGTGGCATATAATATTTTTGTGGTCATTTAATACTCTACCAAAAATCCATTTAGACACTAATCTTTCAACCACAATTTTGTACATAAGCTTGTTACCACAAACCATCATGACCACAAATTGGAAGAACAGAGCTTAAATTACAACCCTTGATTGTTAAGACATGCAGTTATTTTGTTGGTCACTACTAGTTGCAATACACTGTCCATATTTAAGAAGTATATTAACAACATTTTGTCTCCTGCTTTGCCTCTTGTACATGCACATGACCCATTCCTTGTACCTAATATCTACACCTCATCACTTAGTTTGTCATTACTTACCTTAACTACTCAGCTTCATATTCAATATTTTTTAGTGTATATTTAATACTTTGTAAGTATTGCAGCATAGTGTAAAACCTTGGTGCTATAAAATTATATGGCGGGCTAAGCCACTAATTAGTGATTCTAATTTTTCACTATACATTTTGTTGTTTAAGATTTATTACCAGCCCTAAACAGTGACATTAAAATAACTATTAAATGCTAATAACACTAGTAGAAGCAACATTTAAGTGTGGTATAACTCACAAACCACATTGAATAACAACATCATATAATAATTGGCTGGAAATTAATGAATAATATATAAAATTATCCACCAGCTTTAAAATTATACAACATTCCGGTTACAAACACTATAACTACCGATCTATTATAGTGTGGTGTAGCAGAGATATTTTTATATGGCTGGCAAAGTAAATGCATTCCTGTGAATGTGGTTCATAAAATACACATTACATACACCATGATAAAGATAAAATCAAGAAATTGCCATCACATGATATCTGAAGATAACACCATAACAGTACAATTATTTGCATATCAGTGATTAAATTTCTTACTTTATCACGGTAAATATACCACAGTAGATATATGACATGTTAATATTAAAAGAATTTTTATAGCCTAAAACTCTTGTAGAGTTTATCAATATAAAAATGTAGTTTGGTGTGTTGGGTTGGATAGCTGAAGAATTTGTGTTTTTTAACACCTTAATACAATTATTTGGCAATTTGTTTTTATTTTAGTTTATTTTTTGACCCTTGATATACCTTCATTGTAAGAAAATATAACATTATTGGCACGATAGAAAAAACTGGAAACGACATCAACCCCACAGCTATAAAAACACATTAAGAAAATAATTAAGAAAAAAAGTATGTCTTGGTACTTATGACAGCAAAACACATTAAAATTTATTCGGGAATGTTAGGAGGACAGAGTTCGAAAATAATTCTTTACGTTGACCTTTAAACTCCATGATATATACATGGGAACAGCTTTTATGAACTTCATGGGGTTAATTTTTCTTTATTTTTTCTTTTATGACTTCATTGGGTTCAACATTATTTTTAACACAATTAATTAGAGTGTATGATATTATGATAACCACATGTTCAGGGCTCAGTTAACAGAACTGTTGCAATGTGTTTTCTATTTAATATAAAATTAATTTAAAAAGCCCGCTTTTATTTACTGGTTTAGTTCAATGTCCATAGGTATTTTCATCAGGGACACAACAGCACACAGAAAAGTGGCTAGGCTTAATAATGAACCCAGGATTTAAATGATAAGCTTCTGATAACTAAATACATCCATGTTATAATACTAACTCTTATGGTTTTAGCAACCCAACTGTGGGCATGTTTAATTCTACTAAAGTCTTTATATAGGTCACTGTTTCTTTTAGTTCGTTTTCAATTTTGATGTCCCCACCATAGACACATGAGTTAGCCTATTAGAAAAGTCTTCTTATCTAAGTCTGTAAATGTGTATTACACCACTGGTCTGTAACTGTAAAAATAGTTTTAAGAAAATAAACTTTCAGTGAAAGCCACCATGTATATGTTTAGCCAGTAGTTAGTGGTTTTAGAACAACAATCAGTTATTGTAATGTTGAACTTTGGCGCCAAAAAAACGACAATTTATCCCAATTTTATACAGCAATCTGTTCAATTTAAAGTGAACGCAAAACCTTGTGTTACATATGTTATCCAAGATTTCTCAAACTTTGTGTTTATTTTTCCAAAATGCGTGATCTAAGATTTAATTAACTGTTCACGCACATTATGTCGGCCTTGGTTATCAATCTAGAAATAAGATCTTCAATGATTCTCATAGAGCGCAGTAATATCTCTTTGAAAATCTGGTGGTCTCGTTAAATCTCCACTGCCAACAGAGCCGTTTGTTTATTCAAGCTGTTTAGAAAATCTGTTTATGTGAATAATTTAACTCGTGTAGTTAAAATATAAGATTATTTAGCTTTTGCACAAAAAATTAACGACTAAACGGAAACATTCGGAAAACAAGTCTATAAAACACGACAGAAAAGTGTAAGCTGTAGGTACCAATATAATAAACAGAGCCGTAAATCTCTTTTAAAATACGGAAGTTTGCAGAAAACTTATAGTTTTATTTTTTAAATGAACGTGATTAGGCCATGCGTAAAATTGTACAGAAAACGACGGACGACATATAACCTTCAACTTTGCAATGGATTTAATTGCGCTGTCTCAAATAGAATCGTAAAGTTTATTTCTTTTCTTTGAATTTTCGTATCATTGGAGTATCTGGATGTCTTTTTAAATCGACTTTATCAACACGCCCACCCTATATTTTATCTCGGTGTGTTTAAACAAGCGTCGTTATGTCGTTAATTTACTTTTTATCGAATACAGGTAACAGACACGCCTCATTATTGTTAGAAAATCACGAAGAAGTACACAAGCTTATCACAAGTTTTAATGTCGTATTTGCGGCTTAAATGTCGCATTCGCGGTGTCTATTTCAATGACGTATGCGTGTTTTCGTCTCTGTCAACATTTGCCGGGACGCACAGACAGGGTTCAGGAAAAAGGAAAAAAAGGCTGATTGCTCATAAAGCAAAGTCGGTTAGATTGCAAAGAACGTTTGGAGTACACATCATTTGGAAAGAGTTAAGAGTAGCAGCTGCTTTTGTTAAAAATTATAATAAAATTACAAAAAGCTACAGAATGTCAGGTAAATTTACGTTTGGCTAAAATCGTTGGGATGTTTGGATTACTTTAAATTCGTAATTTTTTTTAGGTGCGGATAAATTCCCATTCAGTCACCAATTTCACGC
Source organism: Ciona savignyi (assembly GCA_000149265.1). Lineage (NCBI taxonomy): Eukaryota > Metazoa > Chordata > Ascidiacea > Phlebobranchia > Cionidae > Ciona > Ciona savignyi. The sequence goes on along the minus strand of CH003001.1, from coordinate 158,108 downwards.
GGATTTCAGGTAAACGAAGATTTAACGATTTGTAGTTTTATATTTCATTCATAGCAATGTTCTGCAAAATTTTTGTTACAGATATTTTGGGCATTCTTCCAGTCACCACCCGACCCCGCAAACCGCGCCAGCTCCGACGGCCGCTGCAACTGTGGCTCCACCGCCGCACCCGTTCATCGCGCATTTCTACCCGATGCTGGCGGGCGCCGAGTGCCCGAATCCCGGCTATCCGAACGCGATAAACCCGACCCCTCAATCGTCCGCCGCTGCGCTAGTTGCTCTCGCTGGTCAAAATTTTTCCTCGCAACTCCTACAGAGTAAGCGCCTCTGCTGTACGAATCGTGTCCGTCTCAAAACTTTTAAAATTTTCCATTTACGTCAAAAAAAAACGTCAACACTTTCCGTTTCCCACTGAAACTTTAAATTATTCTACAAATACAGATTTTCAACTGAAGGCTTTTCGAGATCAACTGGCAGTGACGGAAGACTGCAGTACGGAAAACAAAGTACAGTCTCCGGCTAAAAAGAATCGGCAACCGGTAGGGTAACCACAAAATAATCAGTTTTTCTTTGTTTTAACTGGCAAGGACAACTCTTCGCAGTTCGACGTTGAATCGCTGACCTGCAAAAGCCCACCGCAGGATTTCCCGGTCAACCGAAACCCGGTAAACGATTCGACATCACAATTTCCCGGTGGGTTGACTATAAATCTTAGATTTTCAGTGACTGGTTAGTTTAAAAATAAAAATTTAACCGTTGTGTGTAAATAACCATCACCTTTTCGGTTTTAGCGCCGATCGTCATCAATAATTCGACAAAGCTAGTAAAAATACAATTCAGAAGTGTCTGTTCCCGATTAAGCTTGTAGATTCCAGGCTTAAATTTCTATTCGGATACTTGGACAAGTACACTAAAAATAATGTCTCTGCAATATACATATTTATTTGTTCTTTGCTTACATATGTTTGCTTATTGGTCAGACTTCAGTGTCATAATAAGAAGGAAATTATACAGACCAAATTTCGCTGTTCGCAAGCGGTGAACCCATACATATACGTCTATAGTTATCGCATACCAACGCCCTGCGATAAAAACCACTCCCAAAATGGCCGCTTGCGAACAAATGGTATTTTGGATGGCCAAACAAGTAAAGATTTTCTCTTTATAGCTTCGAAGTGCAGCGAAAGTGCACACGTAGCTGCAATTGGCACCAATTTTAGCTTGGAGTTATGCCATGTAATAAGCGGCCGCCGTTGCAAAGTGCGATTCTATTATTTTAAACTCGAAATTGCATCAAATTTAGAGTTGAAGTCCTTTGAAAAAGCGCAATCTTTGAGGCGCAAATACTGATATAAACAACATGATTCCTTTGATGCTTTTCAAAATTACATTTATTTTTCTCACAAAAATGACAAACTCCAGCATATCTTACATTCCAACCTTTTTGTACAATATGTATGAAAATACGTCGGGCCCAAAAAAATCATAAGTCCAATATAATTACTTTCGTTTTAAAACGTTTCGGAAAATTTCTTTTTTTCAATTTAACTTGTTTGTACCGGCGCATTTTCCCTTAGTAACAAGTCCTTAAATTAGAATATATACCAAAGCAACTGTTCAGTCGAAATGTTCCGTTTTAAAGTGATGCGACGGCACTTTTCTATAAGCTACAGCGAGCTTTTGGTGACTGCTTCAAAATATTTTGTATGCAAATGACGCAAGCTTATAATCGTGTCACGCTTTACCCCCTGTTTGACAGCAGATCATTAACTCATGCATTATTGCATGTTCGGAGAGCTTGGTGAAGAGCACTCCCCTTTACCTGCCGTCCAAGCGTGGTCGCAAGAAGCTTTTAAAACTTATCTCGACTTGAACGGTTGCTTATAGTCAACAAAATGCAGTGGCCGCGGTTGTTTTTAAATCGGCTCTAATTACCAACGAGGCTCTGCAGTCGTGACGCTGCGTCAGTGGCTCAATCTGGGTCGACTATCTTGACATCTTCCGGCACCTCTAATGAACCCCTGCCTTGATGCTGCTCGAGATCTCGGCGCTTCTTCAACCATTTGCAGCCGTCGACGATGATTCTGCGTATCGTAGCTTCATCAGATACATTAGCTTGCCATCAACCAGCCTTCGCGGGAACGCCATTGGCTTTGTTATCTTCACACGGTGAGCGAAGAATGATGGAACCGCCCTGCGAAATTCGCTTCTCCCAGAAAACCGCGAGCGGCGAGACGAAAACCGTCTCTTGTTTACAGTCAATTATAAGTCCGTTTGTGCGGAGATCAAGGTCTTGATGCTTGTAGCTCCACACTTCCCCCGTTTTATCTCCCTCGTTTCATCGCGGCACGTTTCACTGGCTGACACATTGCAAGGTGAGCCAGCCTTCATAATTGTCGCCTCCGAAACACGAGCTACTGAAACGGGAACAAACCAATCCCGATAAGAGTTGGGTGACGCGAGAGGCTTTCAAACCAAACAGTTTCGCCCGACATGCCGACTGTTGTTACCGCCAACAAAACCATCCGGTGGGACTAAAAAAGAGCAGTGGAAATGCACCACGCTATTTACTGTTCATTTGTTCTCAACTAGACACGACATTTCTAATACCACTTTACTGTCTAACGAAACGTTTCACCGATAAAATAAAAACTCTTACATATTGATTAACCAGTTTAAGTTTCTAACCCATAATGCTGTGATCTTATTCATTTTAACATTCCAACATACCTATGTATATGCGATGGATGGAAGCTTGTAAATATGTTTTTTGAATTTTTGTGAATCAGCAACCACATTTTGCCTCATTATTTCTTAATTTACCGACGGGAAACGTGATTAATTTGCGGATTGTGATACATTAAGTCTCAGATAAATCAGACCGCCATCGGGTGACTCTATCGCAGAAATCAAGGTCTTAATGTGCTCGCCGCTGTATCTCCACAACGTTAGCTATTACACCGTGAAATTGAAAAGCCGACCGCTGTATACCTTCCCCGATAAGCAGACCTGGTGTTATGGTTAAATATGCCTATCAAGTTGCCCCAAAATTGGTAAACAAAAGATCCATTCATTAGCGCTTTTTCTGGGTTGTTTTCATAATTCAATATATATGTGAAAAATTTGCCATATTATTTAAGTTACTTAGCACTAAAAATGTAAAATTGCGTTGTTAGAGATCAGTAGTGGAAATGTTGTAAAAAATAATAAAGATCATTTAATCATTAGTTTTATCGTTCTACTGGAATGCTTTAAACATGTTCGATGTTAATTTAATAAAAAAAACCTGTATTATTTAAACCAGCCCAATTAAACAAAAACTGCAATCTCTTAGTATTGAAACGAGTTTTCTCTGACGATGGTTCAACAAATAAGGAAGCCTTGTCAAATCCGTTGTTAAATTGCTATACAATCACAAGCTCGCATGAAAGCATCTGGCAATGAATTAAATTCCAATTATTCGCACAGTTAGTGTTTAAAGCGACATCAAACAATTGTGTTACCGGAAAATCCAGTTTAAATATGTTTTTCTAGTCGTGTGTAACGAAACAGTAATATCATTTGACTTGTTTACGCCCCTGGCTTCAGATTTATATATATTTGAGATTTTTTTTATGTATAACGGGGAACTGAACGAGCGTTTTATGGGTTTTATCTATAATGACGAAAAATACCGAGAACTGGTCGTTGTTTGCAAGTATCCATTTCGCCGAAATCAAGACATCGTCTGCAACAAACAATTACCACTTAAAGCTATAAACTAAAACTTTTTAAGATGTTTCAAAATATTGATGTATTCCATTTTCGAATTTTGCTTCGAGTATCTTACAATTGCATGAAATATGCACCAACATAATATAATCGATTTACGCCGTGTATTATGTGAATAATGTTAATTAACTGTCGCATTCTCAGAGGTGTTTTCCGTCAACCCGTCCCCCATCCACTCCGCTTGGCAACAGCTTCTCCGCCGTTTCCGTGGAAACGAATCGCCTCCGGATAGTTCCGATCAACCTCTGCCATACCACGGCGGTTACCAACATCGCGATTCCCAACGAAGTTTCTACCGGCTTCGAGAGTCCGGTTTCCCGCGGGATTCAATGGAAATGCCTCCCTTGCACGAACAGCAGAAGAGGAAACGCAGTGATTTTCAATTGAAGCAGAAATCACCCAAGCAAAACCTACACAATGGTAAACATTTTGAGACCTTTATTTCCCACAACTCTTACTTTAAATAAAACATGATCAATCTGAGCAGATATTTGTCCCTATCGTGGTACGTTTTGCTTGCGAAATGCGATACAATTCATATTTTATTAAAGATCTACATAATGGTTTATTTTAAGTACAGCTTTACTGTAAATGAAACAATTAATCTACAAAGACCTATTTTATTTTTATCCTTGCCCGTTTTGCCCTCGAAAGGCAGTATAATTTATATTCAATTAAAAATGTTGTTTAGATTCGAACCCAGTTGACTTCACCCGTCGTTCATCGTCCCCACAACCCAATACGACGCATTCTGGAACATCACATCCAGCAATCGGTAAACGATGAATCTTCATTTTTTGTCCAAAATCTACAACTAAAAAAATAAAATATTAGCAACGACCATAAAACCGTAATTGCCGTGTTTACTTTCATTTCATACTTTTTGCCTATAAAAAAAGTATACATATAAGTTTTTTACGATACTGGGCAGATGGTTGTTTCTTTTAAACTGCCGAGTAAGTGTACACCGAGTGTAAGAAACAACGGTAACGTCTTGTATATGGATCCAGCATTTGAATATATGTTAAAACCACATGCACCATGACCCAGGTGTTAAATTAAGTGAACTATACACCTGGACCCTAAAAAACCTAATTTAGTTAAAATTGTATTCTGTTACAGATCACGTGGATATTATGAGCACTTCGCCTATTGGCTCGAGTTCTTCACGTGACAACTTAACGGATTACGACGCGATGCTCTTGTCCAATAGAAACACCTCCAGCGTTTCGTCCATCCAATCACAAGATGATGCACCGCGTCGACGAAGTAAGTCTTTATGACGTAACATTGGTTTATTTTAAGTATTCGACGACAATTTTTCTTTTAATTGAACTTAAGTGAAAGGCTTATTTCAATAACTTAAAGATGGTCACATAGTTATATTTTTTCGCATTGGCTTGTTTTTTTTTAATTGTTCGGATCAAAGTATTTTCATACCTTAAATATGCTAAAAACAAATATCCAAAATTATATTTTTTTTAATAATAAGAACAATTCGAGATTCATTTAAAAAGTTTAAAATAGGAAACTACGAGTTTGGATTATACTTTTTGTCTGGACCTGCGTGCGTGCGTTTTCATAAGCCAGTGTATGTTAATTAGACTGCAGCATTTAATATTGATCGTTCATAAAAACGGTTGATGCATCTTTGACATTTCGTTATTAAAGATGGAGCTTTTGATCGTTTAAAAATATGTGCCAGTCGTTTTTAGTGATACCAATTATGTGCCGGTCTCCTGTGGGTGTAAGCGTGCGCACAAATTAATCCGCCGCGAAATAAAATGGCGGCGACTTGTGCAAACAGACTTGATAATTAATGTCGGCATTCCCGTGAATTGTTTCATATCACTTGTTCTCGCACTTTCTAGGCTAAATATACACTGATGAGAAATCTTTATAAAAGAATGTGTCATGTGGTATTACAATAAAAATTTCCTGTGATACAGTTAAAAAAAATAAAAGAACGTGAAACGATTTTATACAAAAATATGTCGTCAAATTATTGCCTAAACTTTTCAAAATAAAAGAGAAATATATTGTTGTTAAAATTTACAAGAATTGATGTGGTTATCTACAATTCTATGTCATATTTATAAAAGTATGCATTATCCGAGTTTTTTCAAGTATTTTTTTAGCTTTTAAAATTCGTTTAGAGTTAGTTGTGTGTGTTTTTTGCAGAAAAGCGCTCTTCATCCGTTAGCGACCTGTGTCCAGTCTGTGGTTTAACTGTTCGGGAATCCGACTTGGCGGCTCACCTGCAGATGGAGATTGAGAAACTGTCAAAATTACCCAGGTTCAGTATCTCTAAATACGAATTAATAAATATTTCTAATAGTCCAAGGGTCACTAAATTTATAAATAATAAAACATTTTAAAAAAATTGTTAGAATTTTAAAATTCCAAAAAGTCACATTTTATTTTTCTATCGAATGTACATTGTACTGCTCATAATATTACAACTATACTCAATCAACCCATTAAGATTTAAAATAGTTGACATATTTGTATCTTTGTAACAATAAGAATCAAATAGCATGGGTGACCCAACATACTTTATTTCGGGACCGCTTTACTGCAATACCAACCATAGTTGAACATTGAACCCAAAAACAAAGTAAACAGCTTTCCAATACACCGAGATGAGACTGATTGCGGCAAAACATGACAAGCGTTTATTTTTACAGCGATTTGCGAAGAAAGGCGTTTTGTCATCGCAGGTCGTCAATAGAACGCAAGTTCTCGTTTGGAGCTACGGTAAGTCGATAAAATTCACTGTTTGTTTAAATATATACCACGCAACCTCGATTGCTGTTATAAAATGCCGGTCAGGAAAACCGGAGGAAATCCATATCGATGCTGTCCGCGACCAATTGATAAATACTTATTAAAAAGAAGCGAGTCCTGTTGCAGTAGTTATGGCGAGTTTTTCTGTAGTAATAGCTTTTACCGATATTTTTCCTGTTTTTTTTCGTTTTTTGTTCCTGATTTTCCCCCAATAATTAAAAATTATTAAACTTCATTCTTATAGCGAAAAAGCCAAAAATTAATTAAGCGTCAGCCGACGTGTGTGTTTGGATGACGAATGTCAAAAAGTGCGACCATGTATTTTCACCACGAGTTAAAGAATTTGTTGAGTCAGACAAAGTTGTTTTCTTACATTTTTTGGGCGTTATTACATAAACTTTGACACTAGTGTACATACAAGTCCATGATTCATGAGTATCAAATGCTGTATTCAATATTTTTATGTTCTCACATATGGCCTGGACAATAGCTAAGTGGGTGTACTTACAAAAATCAGTTTATATTCTGGAATTGTTTAAGAATTAATCATTCTAGATTAATCTAGAACTTTAAACTGCTATTGAATATACTAACTAAACATTTTGTGCTTGTTTAATGCTACAAAACGACACTGCGTTTATTGTCCATGAAATAGTTGTAAAGTTTCTTTATAATCAACAGCACAAATAAAATTGCTTAGAATTCTATCACTTTTTTAACTTGTGCAATGAAAATATAGAAACATTTTTTTTCTTTCTTAATATATGAGAACTTAGTTAAAACTTGCTAGAATCAAAAATTAATTCCGAATTATTTATTATTCTAATTGTATTTAAATCTTGATGGGCATCCCTAGAACTGGCTAATTTAGTCCTTATTAGCTGGGTAATTAGGCATATAAGTTTATTGTTTCTTGCATTAAAATATTTGTTTAGCACAGTTTTTTTTGTGGCTGGCAAACTTAATACTTTTTGGTATCACATTACGTATACCCATTCGTTCGCGCATATTTAAAAACAACAAGAAAATGTATTTTAATACCGATCAAGATGTACCGCAAGTCAAACAAATCAACGTTTTGTACAATTTTTCAGTCATCGTCAAACGCTACTTCCACCTCAAGCAAGAGACTCGCCGATCGGGACCTTTCGCCCAAATCTGAACGAGATAACCGGGAAAAGGTTAGTGGATTACGATTCGACGATGTTAGTTTTCCGGAACACCGGCTGCCTGATTGCAACACATGATAGCTGCACACATAATTTCAACCATACGCATTTTCAGGGGAAAGGGGGTGGGGCAGCGATAATTAGATAATCCCGCGAACAGCGTCTGGCCTTTAACTTTTTATATTTGGCATCACTGATCCCGTAGAAATGAGTTCAAATCAATAAAACCCCACTTTATATTGTGTATAACTACTTTATAATATGTACACGGTACTGATTTCTCTCTTTTCCAAACAACTAGAGACTTCAAGGGTTGCAGTACACCGTTGCACCCGCGATAACAGAATAAGCCGGCTTGCATCCGCATTAAGTCAAATACAATCGGATCAGATTCGCATCTTTTGACATGCAGATTTCGACTTTTACGAAACCCGGGTTCTGAAGATAACCTCTCGTTTCCCTCGCTTTCTTTTTTCTCTTGTTTATTCGGCGGTCGCTTCTTTCAAGGTAGCAATCCCGACATGCTGGTATTGTTCGCCGGTTTGAGATCGATGACGGTTAAAATGATTCTTGTCAAGTTCGTTATTTACCCTTTACAGCACAGCCCGGATAATTTGACTTCGTCTCGCTGGTGGCGACTTCGATAAGTCGAAACAAATCGTTTCAATCTGTCACAATTTAAGCCCGAATTCAACATTGCATTGTTCCCAAATTGCCAACTATTTTACGAAATTAACATTGCATTGTTCCCAAATTGCCAACTATTTTTCGCAATCTAAGAGTCAATGCGTCTCGGGGTACACAATTCATGGATCAACTTTTAATTAAAGTAAATGTACAAAACGTGCACTTTTCCCCGATGATGGCAATAGTTATGTTGCCAAAACTGCAAGTTTAATCACTTATATTGACTTTGTTGTTTTTAATCAAAAACATCGCTTTATTGATACAGCGATCCTGGATTTCTGTACATGGCCCAATGACAACAATAGATCGAGAGTGGCGAGCGCTTCACTCTCGCAACCGCAAACATCGCTCACTTTATCTACCGCCTTATCTCCCGGTTGAGCTAATTAAGCTCCGTGTTTTCGAGTTCCAGCAACTTTGTCCCGATGTTTACCAACCACTCGATTAATGGCGGGTGTCCTAGACAGCTGGACGATCAACCAGAACCGGTATTTTCGGTCGTTTGTGTATTCGAGGAAAGAAATCTTCCGCTGATTTTGGACAAAGTACATAGTTCGGTTTGCTTTTTAAGCAAACATGTAATATGTAGGTGCAAACTGTTCAAATATTTCGCAACACCTGTCAAACAGCCGCTCCGCTCTTTTCATCAAATTTGGGAGTAATCAGACGCTTCCCTAATCCAAAGGATGATATACTATGTCAGGACAAACCAACGCCCTCTGGGGTTCAAAATATGACGTTTTTTTATGCCGAGAAATGAGTAAAAAACAAATATATGATCAGTCGCGAGGTGCCGCCTGATCAGTCACGTTCTGGAGCGGTTTTTAATACAAGGCGTCCTGATCAACGACAAGCACTGACGCACTTACGTTATTAATTAGCTCTGCCCGGGCCTGAAGACGGCCAGTGAGCAGAGCTAGTTTATTAATGGTCCTTTAATCTCAGGTACCGTGCGCTGCGTATTTGCGCTAAACTTGTTTCGCGGCCGCGTTGTCATAACGCGCGCGATAACCGACGATTCTCGAAGCAATTTACTCCGAGTCTTTTCGTGTTTGCGCTAGTCCGGCGACAAGAATTTACGATGACAGAGAGCGCGGCGACAAGGGTTGTAAATCAAAATGAAATCGGTTGGTGCGACTTCGTTAGAGCTGTGGACTTTAAAGGCGCCTCGTTCTGTCAATCTCCCGAGCTTGCAGAAAATATCGCAAAACTAGAAGAGAGATGGAGGGAAACTGCACATTAAAATAAAGATTTTGACCTCAAGGTTGGTGTAAGAACTGGAATAAAAGTGCGTTTGTTCTGACGTGAGAATAATATTTGGGACAGTTTAAGAGTTCTTTCTTCGTATATTCTGTCACGATAATCGTTTGGTCTCACAACTGCTCTGACATTTATCACAATACATAACCAAATTTCCCTCGCCCAACCACTCGTAATTGCTAATTCAATTTTGGAATTTTTACGCCTTCGAATGTCTAATTTACAAATTAATTCAAATTCGATTAGAAGCGTCGCTTCAATCCATTTGATATCGGCCGCGTTTGGAATTTCGCCGAGGCGCAAACCCGTCCTTATCTAATTAAGCGCTCTCGCTCGTTATCGTTTTTGTGGCGAAATGTCCGTGTGATTTATGGCGAATCGACCTCTGCGGCCGCGACACTGCGACGATCGTTTCACATTAGCCGCTAATGCTCGTTCACTTGACAGATCCACTGTTGTAACTGATCCACGTATCGATTTTCGCTTAATTTGCGTTTAATGTTTTGCTGAAGGTTGTTTTTTTCTCCCCCGATAATGAATCAATGTAATTGGGTGGTAGGGTATCATCACCCGATCTCATGATGCTTGTGTTCATCTGTACTGGAATTAATTGCCGAAAGGTTGTACCCAAAAGGCTACAATATTGCAAACCGCATAGTTATATAAGTTTCATGTGTGGTTTGTTATATTAAAACAAAAAACTAAGAAGTTCGGTAGTCAAGAGTGACGTTCTTCCCCGGGTTAAGAACAAATACAGGGGTGGTATAATATACGCAGTTTTGGAATTCCTCACAGCTGTTTATTATGTTCTCTATAAAACACAAAAGTTTTTATAAAATACGGTTTTAATGACGAGTTTATCATTGGTTCAAAACCTCACCCACTAAAAACACACATTTAGGTAGGCTACGTCAGCTATTGCATGAAGCGTTATTTTATATTTAATGTATCGCACATTAAAATCCATTTGCGCACACGCTAAACTCAAAGATCTCTTCACCAACCTGCACTAAATAGAGTTAAAGCGAAAAGGAGGGAAACTGCACATTAAAATTAGGTAAACTAATTTAAACCCTGCCCCAAAGACTAATATCAACACTAGAACTAACCCTAACCCCCACCCCATATTAAAAACTATCTGTAATGTCATAATCTTCATTTTAGTATGCAATTTCCCCCCCTTTTAGTTCCCCCCATATTTTACCGCTGCGGAGTTGCGAACAGACGCGTGCTTGTCCGAGCACTAATACTTGCTGTGGGCTGTTGCATATCGAGACTTACAGTATTTTTTTAAGTATCCACGACACCAGTACGTCTCTGATTTATGAAAATAACGAATTTTCCAGACCTTCCGCAAAGTACGGAGCAACCGTCTCGAGCGTCTGAACTCCCGAGTTGGAAGTTGCCTGAGGGCGCAACGGGGTACGGATGGGAATTCCCCGAGTCACCGGGTATGGATTGGCCACTCCGGCGCGCTTATGTGCCCCGTGTGCTCGCGGGCCATTCAGGGCGGCTCGGCCGAAATCAGCGCCCACGTCGGAGAATGTCTAAGACAGGTAAATAAATTAGAACAGAAAACGATAAATCGGTGGTAGCACACGGTGGACGGGATGACATATCAGAATAACTGCTACTGCCATAGAGTCGCTGTGTTGGATTAATCGGTTAAGCTTTGGGTGCGTGTAGTGGGTTCGAATACTACCCGACGCGGAAGTTCTTTTTCCGCTAGTCGGATATTCATTTTTTTACCCCGTGAATGGGATTCGCGAGAGATTTTCACAAGGGCAGTCTTCAGTTGTAAATTACCTCACTTTCTCCTGTCATACCATCTGTATTTACTAACGTGTTTTAACTACTTTAGTTTTTGCCATTTTTTCTTGCCAATTTTTTTTTAATAACTGTGATATTCTTCTTAATGTAATGAAGGAGCTTAAACGAAACCAAGCGGTGTTTCCTTGTACCGCTACCACTGACTCGCATTCACGTTTCTTCAGCGGCGACAATCCCCTCAGCTACACGAGGACGAAGATGTGGACGTTGAAAACGACATGACACACGGTATCACCAACCAGGAGGACACTCGGAGCAACCAGAGCTTCGGATCGGACGAGTGGAGGACGGACGCGCGTTCCAGCAATCTAGGGGTGGCTGGTTCGATTCCGAACCCGGTCGCCTTTTCGCCCTCTCGCAATACACAGCAATCTGAGCCAGTAAGTGCGTGGATATTAAACGTCTTTGGGGTCAGCACAAAAGAAGGGAAACTACTAGCCCTCACGCTCATTGCAACCTGCCGCATTTTTCAATTTACAGTTTTTTTCTTGCAATCGGGAGAAGGGTGGGGGACGATATACTCATTACTAAACCGAGAAAACGGTGTTTAGAAATTTATGTTTTTAAAACAATCCAAAATACATTTATTAAATCTAAGTAATGTAAGTTTTGAAAGTTTGTCCGATGGTGCGATGACAACGCACATATGCCTGGCTGTCATGTAGCCACTTTAACAACTTGTGCTTTGTTCAGGTATTGAACGTGGAAACAGATGACACCTTCCTTTTCGGATCGCCTCAGTTTTCTGAAGCGGATATTGCGTCATCATCAGTTACGTCACAAGAAGCAAGGCTTCCCGACGCAGAAAGGTTTATAATGCAAGTATTTTCGATATCGACCAATACTTAACAAATAATTATAAACACAGCCCTGGAAACTCGCCGTGCTTAACACCTCCATCTACCGGCGAAGAAGAATCATGTTCAACTGACGTGGCTGTCTTACACACGAAAATAAAGAAACTAATCAATGAGAAGCGTTCTAACCGTTGTCAGATTTGCATGGTACAGTATTCTACGAATTAAATTGTTATTAACATGTCTACTCTATTCTATATGTATTTGGTCTCTCCAGAATTTTAAAATAAAAGGCGTGGCTACTGTAAGTGTACCGAATATTAGAATGGAACACTGAAGTCATTATAACACGGGAACGGAAAACTTAAACTAAAAAGATAATAACTGCCCGTTAAGAAGGGTCGAGATTTGTGTCGGAGTTTAGTCGCATCCGCCATGAACCAGCGTGTGTGGATTAGGCCTCCGGGTTATGAGGCGCAGGGTTCATTTAGACTGTTTTATCGTCTTAGCAGTTTTAATTTTTTGGTTTGTCCATGGCTAACTGTTAGGAAAACCCTGTTAAATAATATATTTTTTTAACCTTATTTTCGAATGATGGACATTTCACTAGGACCATTTTTATATAGAAATCGGTCGCTTTTGCAGTTCGGCCACACTTTTCTTACGATATACTTTGTATCATCTGGTTGCGCAATACTATACACTGGTATCGGAAAACGGGTGATCGCGCTAACCATTCAACCATACGACCGTTCTGATTCCGCATTTTTATCACAGGATTCCTACGAAGATCCGCTGGCGTCGATCGAATGTTGGCACGTTCATTGTCGAAAATGCTGGCTTCGTGCACTCTCGGTTAAAAAGTTATGTCCCCAGTGCAGTGCTATAACGCCGGCGGATAAACTGCGTAGAATTTACTTGTAACGCAACACGTGTAGCATAATGTGTGTAGCGTAATGCGTGTGGCGCTATGCGTATAGGGGAATGCGTGTAGGACAATGCATGTAACGAAATGCGTTTAATCAACATTGTTTTTTTCAGTTTTGTGGTTCTATGTCGAATAAATGTAAAATAAACCAATGAAAACTATATTGGTATGTGGTAGGTTAATCCTAATAGGCGAAAACAAGAAAATAGAGTTTAGGTATTTAGTGGTTAAAAAGTTAAAAGTTTAGTAAAAAAACTTTCATTCTCTTAGTTTTATACTTGATTTCTTTTGGGGAATTTTAGGATCGCGAAACCTTTCTTACTTCCGCCCTTTCGTGGTGCCTGTTTTGTCCTGAGCGCAATTTCATTAAATTCAGCTCGCGACCTGATTTGCTGCTAACTGTCGCTTAGACAACAGAGAACATGTGCCATGACAGTTCTAATCGATTGCGGCTAATGCGATATACAAACAAACAAGATTGTTGTTTCTGACTACACGCCTGCCAGAAAACATCTTTTAAATATTGCAGAATAACAGAACATATGTTATTGCGAGCAAGGCCAAGGTTACCCAATGTTCTTGAAAGGGCGCAGGTGATAAGGTTACAACACAGATCCGCTGTGGCAGTTTATATAATTGTATAACACCAAACATGGAATTATTCGTTAAAGGCACGGTAGATAATTTTGGATCGAAAAATAAGTGTTATGCTAATTAGCTGAGGTATATCCTGAAAAAACTTCATAAATAGTAAAAATCCAATGCCATTTCGTCCAGATATCGTAAAGCCAATTTTGTGCGAAGCTGTAGCCTATAACGTGTATACCATAGAAAACCTGATTAATGCTGCGTTTAAGGGAATTACAATGTTTTTGACTGGGCAGGCGTTTGAATAAAACCGATAGAAAAAACACATTGTTTTTTTTAATTACACGGCTGTGGCTTTTCTAATGCGCTTATCCAGTGATTTCGTAAGCCCAATGGTGCCCAACATGTTTTTGCCGGCGAACTGCGGCAAGGTTCAGAGTGATTAAAGCAGCTGGTCACGTACGTAGAATTGAATTACGTCAGCAGACACCTTAACAGATATTAGTGAATCAAATATCTATTCCTTCCATTGTTCTTAACTACATGTTTTTCTCGACACAAGTTAACCCGGCAAAGTCGTTTGTCTGGGATAGAATCTTCTAGTTGCCTTTAACATATAGGTATAAGTTAAATTAGTTTGAAAACGAAACTACTTATATTGCGAATGTAACTAGGTTAGGATACAATTGTAACTTAAAAAAAACACACTACCTGAAAAACTAAAGCTGTTATTGAGTTTTTTTTTTAATAAGAATGTTGTTTGTTGCAAGACTACTAGATACAGGATATGGTATAGCATACTTGCACTATTGGACCGCATTCATTAATTACGTAATATATCCGCAATTTTACTGTGATTCCGTAAAACCGGAATTGCTGGTATATATGTTACATTAAAACACGGTCAAATTGATGGGCATGTAATGCTGTACACTTCTTCCGCTTTGTAAACCGCCGTATACGTAAGCAGTGGAGTCCAATTCCACTTTTCTTGAATAACTTGATATTGGGTTTCGAAAATCAAAGACCGGCACTTTCGGTTTTAATCGAGTCAGCTTTCATGTGACAGAGATTTATAGATTGGTCATTTCAATGTTTAAAGGTGAGTCGGAAGACGTGTACTCTTAAAACCGCATTGTCGTTCGTGATTGTTCCCTGCTGGGTCGCAATTTGTACCACAAATAAACTTTAAAACCTAAGGAATTTTGGTTATTGTTTTAAATCCGTAGCGCGTGTCGGATTTGTGTTGATTTAATTAAAGATATCGGTTTTCCATTACAGGCTACAGTGCTTCTGTTATAAATGATAAATGAAAAATCGCTATTCTAACGCAAAGTTGATATATATTGTCAAAAGATAAATACAGCTTATATCAACTTGAGGTTTACACACTTTCGTAAGTTGACAGGGCAGACAGAATTGTTCAAGCAAAATGAAACTGATTGCTGCGCTCTTTTCACTTCTGGTCGGCATTACTGTCTCACATGCGGACTACAACAACAGTAGTACTTCGTACAACGCATCAAACGCAAGCATCGGCAATGCTACATTGCGGGATTCCCCTGGATGTGTACTAAAGCCGACTGCAAGCGGCCAGCCAGGGTCGAAAATGACGGTTCCGGTCATTACTTTCACGGCGAGCACAATCGGGAACTCTGTCGCCATCTTTGTTATATGGAGAAATCAAAAACGCTCCGACAAAAAGGTATTTTTGAATCGTTATATTTGGTCAAGTGGATAGCTTTTTTTTTATTAATTTATGACAACTTAACAGTCAGTAAAACGATTTTTTAAGTGAAGATAATGATTATATGTTTCAATTCTGTGGCGCCATGCAGATAAAAATCACTATAAATTTTAATTATAAAATTGGCAGGAAACAAAAAACCAACTGCCCATCGTAGTTTAAAAGAACTTTAAATTATTTTTATGATTATTTAGATGTAAGTATTGTACTGTGAATTAACCTTAAATGCGTGTAGCCTATTAAATTAAGATTTCAGCAATAAAACAATGGCAGTATTTCTATACGATTAAATGTTTATTAACACTTATTTAAATTTCAGTCAATTTTCTATACCCTGGTGATGTCATTGGCAATACTTGATCTTGTGAGCACCTTAGTCACCTCTCCAATCACATTCATGGCCTATAGCAACAACCAATGCGTAAGTATAAATACAGTCGACAAACAGCCATGTCTAAAATTACACGTATAGGCACCTCACACATTGCCGTGGGTACATGTACAGTTTGGTATTAAGTACATTACCAACGGCCAATAGATTTATTGTTTCGGATGACACCAGGATACATAATAGAAATTTTACAATGCCTAAAGAATGTTAAAAAATTAAATTCAACCAAGCCTCCAAATTACACCTATAACACCACTTTTACGTAAACATTAGCGATAATTCTTCAAGATAAATTTAGACTAACATTTCAAATATTTTTTTCATTACTTATTACGGTATACATTAAAAGATATAGCTTTTTAGAGTCGTGTATCCGGTTAGCATGTGCTGATATAAATGAACATTACAACGATGTCTTTGCTGGTTAAGAACGGTTTAAATGCATTTGTAGGTTATAGACATGGGCGGTAGAGCGTTATGTGAGTATTCAGGATTCGCAATGGTGTTCTTTGGGATGGCTTCGATGGCGGTTGTGTTCACGATGTCGTTCGAAAGACTCATCGCAATACGATTTGCATTCTTTTATCAGGTAAGCCGCATACACATTCGTCTATCAATTACGGAGTCTAAGTCATTGGTCGAATAATGGCCCAAAGTAAAAATTAACACAGTCAGCTCATCAGTGCAAATATGAGGTGGTAGATTTCGTACCACCCACCTTCTAACGGCTACCTTTTAATCTTACGCAGTGGAACAAGTTATTACATCAATACGCTCTAAGAACATTATATAATCAATTGATGTCTTTCTAACCTTTCAGACGAAAGTAACGACCGCCAGAACACGATTTTTTATAGTTGGTCTTAATGTATTCTTCTTGGTATTATCGGGTATGCCTTTGGTTGGTTTTGGCCAAATTCAGCAGCAATACCCTGGCACGTGGTGTTTCATAGATTGGAAATCAGACATTTCTACTCACCAGGTAAATAATCGATTGGAAACGTATACCAACACTCTTTTGATAAAGTTGCACGTACAAATCTTTACATAATTAACTCTATATGCATCACAAATATGAAGAATGAGTTAGTGTGGCCGAATAGTTAACACTGTCGATTCATATCCGGTCGATATAATAATCGGTCTTAGTTACAAGCCCATCATGGATTCGAAATTTAGCCTGGTAAAAAAACATTGATGGGCTCGGCACTAGAACCGTTTTTGTATAGAAATCGGTATATGTACCGTTTTTGCTAGGTGTGGAAAGTCGAAGGCAGTTAAATTTGTGTCACAGCATCTTGTGTCCACATTCGTCGAGTAATGACAAAGTTTTTGAAGTGACTGATAGTGAGATTTCAAAGTAAATTTATAGTTTATCTTCCCTGCGTTTCAATATTACCTGTATGATGTGTATAAGTAGAGTTTACGAATTAAAGCAGACTACTGCATAAAATATTTAAAAATGGGAATTTTCGAGAAATGTTTTAACGTTTAAACCCAGGTATGTTTCGAAAGTAATCTGTGTGCAAGAGCTATTACATGTTGAACTAACTATTAAACAGGCTTTCAATTTCTCTGTGGCTGGATTGGGTACACTCATGATGATCGGAACAGCGGTTTCAAACGTGTTCGTTGTTGTTCGCGTTATCTTGAAAAGAAAGTAAGTTAGAACTACGAAAACATTTCTCTGTGTAATTAACAATCACAGATGTACGAGGTTTGAATTCTATCCTAACTTCTATTCATCTTAGTTGTTCTCTTGGGAATGCACTTAATAGTCTTTGCTGGGACCAAACTGCTCGTTTAAAATTAAAGTTATATCAAATAATGGACACTCTACAATAGCTTTTGATAACACGACGCGGCTGCAATAAGTCGAACATCTGTGTGATACCGTCTTAATCATGGGAATTTTATATCTTAAAACATTTAAGATAAATTAAAGTGTATGTATATAGGTTATAAAGCCTACATGTAGAAGATAAACTACCGTGTTGTTTTATACACCTCCTAATTTAGTCATAATATTACTCCAAGCTTAATCTGAAAGGCGGGCCTTAGATTATGTTAAGAGTCATACCTAATCCGGGGTATTTTTTTAGAAAGATGAGAATTAGGAACAGTACGATGCAGGTGATGAGCAAAACTCGTCTCCGGAAGATAGCTTATGATGAAACTCAGATGATCGTACTTCTTGGAGTAATGACTTGCGTCTTCATTGTTTGCTATCTTCCTTTGCTGGTGAGAGTTTTTAACAGGGAATGTATCTACATATTCTTTGCACTTAACTTACTATTATATTCTTTAATAATATTTCAAATTAAAATGGCCCGTATTATTGCGATCTCGGTCAGGCTATCTTTCAATGCGTCAGTATAACGACATTGAGATGTTTGACAATTTATAAATGGGATTTGGAATCGAATTATATTCTGACATTAGCAAAAGTATATGCAAAGTAGAGTTTATCTGTTTCCCACTGGTAACGGGTTATTGAAGCAATAGCATTTTTGATCTTAGATACCCACTTTCATGCACATATGAGGCATCGGACCTAAACCTAATTGGTATCACCCCCAAAATATTTACACCGATCGGCCAAATTGTGTTAACTTGGGTATATTCCTATTACGCACAAAACTGTTTTTCGCACTGTGGTATTTTAATTCTAACCGATATGGTCCAAAAGTGAACGTTGTCCTGTATTCCAGTTAAGGATTCTTTTAAACCAACTTTCAACTATCTATCACACCGGATCTGAGAACGCTCTAACAAGCTGGGATGTGTTTGCAGTGCGAATGGCCGCCATCAATCCAGTGCTGGACCCTTGGGTAATGCTTTTATATTCAGTGGACATGTGGATATGACACACTTCTTACAGATAGTGAAATTTTACGTATTTTGGTATCACACTTAATTTTTTCCTTTAGTCCTAACCATAACCACCCAAACCCCAAACAATTTCCCCTTAAACTAAAATCCATTCAAAACAATAGTTAAAAACTGACCAACATGTAACTACAATATAAATAGTTTTCAATATTCAATATCTTATACCGTAAATGATGTTTAGAAAAATTTAAAATTCTTAAACAAGCCAGTATAATTTTCAATAGAGCATAGGGAAGGTATCATTGTAATTTTATAGGACATTTTACCGACGTTGATTCACAAACTATAGTCATGATATCACGGATTATGATTAGATTACCTCACGTTCACAGTTTGTCGGGGTTTTTTGTAGTATGTTGTATATTGGACATTACACTTTAACATTTCAATTAACTGAAAGAAAGCATATCGGTCAATAGCCTTGTTTATTGAAACAGTAGACAGTTAATTAGACATATTTAAGAGAGACCTCAGCAACCTTCTGAGATCACGAACTCCGTCGGGCAAATCAAAAGCGGCCAATTCGTATTAGCATATTTCTCCTAAATTTACGTTCAATAAGGCCTGGAAGTTTATACACACAAAAAGAGACATCAGCAGACAAAGATGATATGTAATGTATTGTTCTTCAGGTTTACATTCTGTGTCGACGGTCCACATTTACCAAATTTGGCAAATTAATGAAGATGTTGTTTACGTGCAAATGCAGTAAAACTGAACTGCAGAATGTGTTTATCAGCGGAAGAGAATACAAAAGGTAAAGTATTTACGACTTACATTTTAAGTTGTATATCTTACCTATGGTACATACATTTATTTAATTTTCCCGAGGATAACAAATACAATCTATCTCAATATCACGATGCCATGTCTGGATTTTCTATTTACCAATACGCGACCAAGTCATTTGCACCTTCCACTAAACGTATATTTCCTCAATTAACAAAGCAAAGGGTATATATTTTTTTCCGCAACAAGTTTAGACTCCATTATAGGCAGTTCCTTTTGTCCGTTCTTTACATTTGTAAATAAATTTAAAAGTAAGATATTAAAATTATTAATGATTTGTCGCTGTAGACGCGCCTCCGTTCGGAACCTATCCATCAGTGCCGCACGAAAAACGGAACGCACAGAAAGTGTGGTTGAAGTCGAGAAAAAATTTGTACAACGTTGGAAAAGCAAAGTGCCACAGCCGGTAGAGGGGGCAGCTGAGTTATTAGATTCTAAATCGACCGCCCCGTAGCAAAAACGGTGCTTATTTAATCATTTCAAATGTTTGCAACAACCACTGTTTTAGTGCATGTTAAATGTTACGCTTATGCTTGCATATAAGTTCAATTATAATTGGCTATTTGTAAGCCTTTGTTTAATAATACAAGTATTCCGGAAGGGATATCGCAGCTGTTTTAAATACTAAAGCTATAATTAACAACAAACTGGACGGCAACTTAAAAATCGAATACTTGTTTGTATGCATTTCGTATCCTTTTTCTATGGTTTTTATTTTTTTTATTTGCCTTTGTAAGATGCTTAAAACTATCTTTGCTCTATAAACATTAAAGGTTATTTAATCACCTTGGTGATAGATTCCCTGTCATATTAACCTTAGATTTTAGGAGGAAAACTTATATTTTAACATTTCTACTGCTATTGTGGCTAAAATCCAAAATCAAAACAATGTCTGTGTTAGATTTCTGTTTCTTTGCGATGCTACAAACGAAATCGGTGAAATCAAAAAGTGTAAGCAAGAAAAACAAAAACATAATATTGAAGAAAACAGGATTCCTTATGCGAGGACTGGACTTAGATATCGCGGTGAGCATAGTGGACTGATTTGGTATGTGAGCAGTTTGAATACTGAAACAATTGGAGGTGTCATGATAGCTAAGGGACTAATTGTACACGACGGCACAGTGTGGCATATTTCTCTATATATAGTACCGCAGCGATGCATTTTAATGCTAGAAGCTATATTGCGAGAACCATGAGATTGTTGCAACTGGTCGTGAAGAATAAGGGATTTGCAGTAGCCAAATTTTGTAGAATCTGAGGCGTGTTGAAGTGTGTGGGGTTTTTGAAGTAAATATGTAGGGATAGCAGTAAGAATAACAGTACAAACATGTAACCGCGCGATGTCGAAAAAAGTAACAATTTTGCTGAAGAAACGACTGTACTAGGATGTGACGGAAAATAATATGATTACAATGGCCTTTGCTGGCGTCGGGGTGATTTTCATTTACATTGCACAGTTCATATCAGCAGCTGGTCTTAGTTTGAAGAAATTAGGAATGGGGAGATTGGAACTTTATAAAGATCGGTTTGAAGACGTACTTAGCCAAACCGTGAAGCAACGAGGTTTAGTAACTTTTTCTTTCCCTTGTAGATTGTTTTCAAGTTAGCTAGCAATCGGCCGAATTGCGAATGCCCATCCGGTGCCAAAAGAAAGGTCTCTCTAGCCTGAAATACACAATTTGCAAATCAGAAGATAGAAAATGGAAATTAAATTAGGATCTATGTATAAATATAAGCGACTATATACATACAATCCAGAACAGATTGTAGAAAATACTAAAACAAATAAATTACCTATATGTGCGTTATTATGTAAAGACTTTTATTGCACTATATGTGTACCGTACCTTGTTCAGGAAGCCAATAAACTCAGTGTAATGTCTCGGGCTTATATGGCTTAGTTTGCTATGAATTGTGTTCACGTAAGCAGCCATGGAGGCTTCTAGTAGAGGTCGCAGGGGTACCCTGTCAGCACGAAGACCCCGGTTGCCATATGTGCCTGATAACAAGAAAATATATTCATGAAACAACTTGAAAATATATAACACAAAAATAAAAATAATAGGCCATCGTTGCTTGATTAAATAACGTGTGTAGGAGTTTTGAGTACCCTTGATCTAAAAAAGAATAAAACTCTACCAAAAAGTCTTAAAAAAGCAACTACTTTACTGACCACGACCTTTATACTGCTACAAAAATATAATTGTTGAATGTATATATAGCAAACTGTGCTGTACCGTTAGGCATTCGTCCACTTATACTCGAGGTGCAGGTGCGTAGAACATCCGACAAAACCGAGGCACATCTAACCTTGTTTACTATCACTAAAACCAATTCTTCCAACTCGGTCATGCCTGTAAAGAAATATAATTTAGTTAAGTTCTGTTAGTTTGGCTAAGGCAAAACGGTACGTATTATAATTCGAATTTGAATATCACGCCGGAAAAATATTGTGCATTTTGGCGTATGAGAATTTAAATTAGGTGTATTTAATTATCACAGCCGTGTTTATAACTTGCTTCGTTTCTAATATACAATGTGTAAACAATTTCTTAATAGGAACGTCCTTTTGCTTAAAACGCAAAATTAACCAACACCCTATTTTACAAGCAAAAACAAAGAGAAATATGTAAACCTAAAGACTGGGCGAGCTGAGTTGTCCAGAGCAGATCATTTGCAGCAGGATGGGCGTCGTGGTTGAACGGGACTCGTAACCTTCTTGTGGCAGCATGTGCCACGGTGAACGCTTGGGAGTTCAGCCCTCGTTGGTCAAGATATCTAACACGGCAGTAAACTTATTTTTAAATGCGTTTACTCGTTTTAAAATATTTGGTGTGAAAAAAACGCAGAAACAGTAACATTATTTTAAACTTTTTTGTTAAATCGGTTTCTGTAAGATTTTTGTTGAATTAGAATACTATTTTAACACACACGGAAACATTAGTAAGTCTCTCATCCTAACCATACCGGGCGATGGTGAAGAGCTGGGAAGAGTCTATTCGTCGTTTGTTAGAGGAAATCAACTATGACGTGGTACACTGCATCGAACGCGGAGGTGTAGGTCTCACATAGAGTCAAAGAACGTAAAGCACACGACTGTGGGTCTGGAAATAACAGCTAATTGGTAAAATGGGTAAACAAGGAAAATCAGGGTAATCAACTTTCAAATTTGAGTTGATTTGGGCTTTATTGATCTTTAATCAGTTTCAAGGTAACCTTATTCGTTTTATTCAATCTGGTGCGCTGAGGCACAGTAGGCATATCAGGGTAAGATCAGTCGTACATTTGATTTTACAGGTATTCAAATTCAACTGATACTGCAACATTATTTTCTTAAATGAAATAGACATAGGATTCCTAGTAGACTCAAATAAATATCTTTGGATAAAATGTATTTTTCCCTTCATCATATCGTTGTACACCCCCCCCCCCCACACGCCAAAGTACACGGTTGCCACACATATATGGATACTTACACGAACAAGCCGGTTTAAACGGATCACACAAACAGTGCCTAAGTGTGTAATACTTTCAGAAACTAGGTCGTGTGTACGAATTGTTCAATGCTAGTTGCACATTTTCGGCAAATGCGTATGTTTTGTCTATACCTTCATCGCGTCAAATGACATATACATCGCTTTGGTTTACAAATAATGCTATGTAATTAGTAAGGCCGGAACATTCTTACCTTTTACTGCGCACTGCATTGCCATTTGACAAACGTTGTGATACAGCTCTTCTCGTTCTCTTGGATCCAAGTTAAGTCTCATGGCGGTGTTAGGAGATATCACACAGCCAGCGACCATTGTGCTTGCTTCTACTGGCGTGAACAAAGTGTACCAAGTCTGAAATCAAAATTCCATTGAAAACGATCAATCGAGCTGCCAGTGTGATTTATAATTGTCGTTAACAGATTTGCAACGTTTCAGGCCGAGTAAAGAAAGATTAGCCTGCTTGGTTGCCATAACAGGGCTAGATTCGAAGAACAATATTGCTACTGTAACTGGGATAGTTTGTACTGCACTCGATTAATAACAAGAGAATGGGCGGCTGCTATTTTGTTTATAGTTTAAATATGTTCAGATATTAAGGGGCGTTGATAGACTAGTTGATATATTTCGAAATTCCTGGAGTAAATGGTCTTATATTTTCTGTTAAAAATATCACATACGAGTTTCTAGGAAAACACATAATTTTATACAAGAGGAAAGTAAGTGACAAAAATTATATTAACAAATCAAGCAGGAAGTCGTGGATGTCGCGATAATTTGATTAATGCCAATGTTTGTTAAGCTTTAAAAATAGATCTACATGTTCGAACGGCATGTAAACTAAAGTAACGCTCATGCGAGCGTCTGAAAACTTGCCTTGATTATAGATACGAGCGCACATAGCCCAATCTCGGTGGCACAAGTGACAAGCCACCCCACCATTTCCGTTCGGCGCCACGTACCACCCTGTATCGTCATCCGCAGAACCTGTGGGGAATTGAATTTTTAAATTGACTGATTCGTGAAATTTTCTTGGGCGGGCAGCTGGGATGTTTAATCAAAATCGGTAAAAATATTTCCAGTGAATAGCGCCGATGTGGACAATAAAACATGTTTGTACTTACTTGCATAGCTAACTGCAAAGCTACGTTTAGCATGGTAGAGTCGGCGACCGCGCCAGTTTGATTGGTAGCGCATTTAAAAGCATCATGCGACAACTGAAACACGTGCGATGCGTTGCGCATATTTCGCTGCACGCTTTCAACCACCAGTCGCAGCAGCATGACTTCGCCTGGATTCAAAAACGCGTTTACATGACAGGCTATAATGGTAGTTTTTAAATCACATCCCGTCTTAAGTCAAGCTAAGCCGTACCTATTGCGGTCTGCAGTAAAGTGGATGCAAGCTGGTATTGCCTTGCTTCAAGGTCTCCGATCACAGACCAAGTTGCAGGGTACGTGAAAGGAAGGACTAACGGAATCTGTTCTTCCTGGGCAGCCTCTGCCGGCGGTATCTCGGCTGGTGGCACCTGATTCTCGTTTGAGGCGTCGTCAACGTTTTGGTTGACAAGTGGCAAGTTGTCATTGTGAGCTTCGGCAGGGCTTGGGTTATACACGTCATCGAGTACAGTCATTCGCATCGCTTGAAGTCCCATTCTGACAGATCAGAAAATAAGTGTTTTATATAACTGCATTGAAAGCTCAACCACCGAATTTAAGTTGTACCTACCTGAACACCAGCTTTCTGTCATAAGGTAGTAACGCTTTGAAGAGGTAGTTAGCAAATGAATGGATCGGCACTGATTCCCTGTGCACTCGTTTTCCAAGACCACTGCCGGGACCGCCTGACAGGTAAATTAGATTGTTAAAATTTAGTCAATGGCACCGAGTCAATAAATAAAACAAGAAGACGAACTCACCTTCGATCAACAAAGTCGTGACGTCTCGAAGGACTTGAATTAATTCGTCATCCAGAGTCAAACTTTCCAGTTGCTCTATCAACATCTTCTCACAGAAGAGAACTTTCTCCTACAGTAATTAATTGTTTGAGCTTTGTGGCGGATGGTGCCTGATTTGTTAAGAAGTCATTACATACCTGGGCGCGAGCATTGCTTGGCATACATCTCTGTTCCCCAACTCCTAATAGACAAACCTCAAACGCTTCTTTGCGAAGCATTTTTTTACTCTCTTCGTCTATTAAACAAATGTACAAAATAAACCAATGTACAAACATGAGAATTTTTAAAACAAACGTTGCTAAAAACTTAAGTAATATATCTTATGAAGCATAAAGGTTCAGTAACGCGATTGTGGATATTTTACCGAACGGTCGTGTTTCGATATCCGCTACGATGGTTCACAATAGGAAAGAAACCAACACACCCCATGTTTAAAAACAGCATACACAAATCTTGTATCTATTATGGTAAACATGGGATACCCTCAGAAAATTACACATACATAAACGTTAATTCCCAAGATACGAGTGTGAAGTGAGAAATGTGAAGGGTTTTGAAACTCAGCTTACCTCCGTTGGTAGCAGCCGTCGTTAAAGTGTCGAATAAAATGTGAATGGGGTTAAGAGGGTGGCCCACTAAACCATAGCCGTTGTTGCGTTTCACAGGTACAGCTGCGTCTGCAATTTAAACAAGATTTACGTATAAGCTATTTTAAAGGAGTGTTGCATTGGCAAATTATTTTTTACGACACTACACTGTTTTATTGCATTATTGACAGACGTTTTTGTGGCGTTTACGGATGTAGCCTATTGGATAATCATCCCTATTCCATATGGTAAAAACAAGCCCGCCTTTATTACAAGAAGCGATTGACAACAATATACATTGAATGTTAAAATGCAGTAGCTAATACATTGTGGTATTGCTTACTTGTTTCTGGAAGTTTCTAAGTTTTATTCTGGTCTACTGGATAGACGTTACATTCGATTAGTAATTTGTGCATTGCTCCGTGTATATCATTACAGTCAAAGAAGGTTCAACTTAACGTTAAGTTGAACCAGTAAATGGAAACTCACCCTTCTGATTTTGGTGACTGTTTTGGTACAGCTTGAAACCGCTGATCGCATTTTCACGTATGGTTCTCGCCACTGCGCGAGCCAAACGCACGCTTTCGTTGGCGTATCCATGGGACCGTAAAGCTTCAACTCGCGCACAAGCAATAGGAGTGCTCTCTATTAAAAGAAGTTTATTGTCAGGAATTAACTATGTTCTAAAAAATAACCAGACTTTGATTCCTTTTCCAGTAATTCCAACTTACCATGCCAAAGGGGTTTTCCGTCCGAGCTGAAATTGGCAAATCCTCCTTGAAATCTCTCTCTTTTGATCTTTTTCTCTTCACTTTCCAACCTTCCACTTTTCCGTCTTTTTGGACTGAGAATAAGTTTTAGATGAGCGTCATCCCACCGAAGAGAACCAGCGTCTAAGGCTCTTGATAGAACAGTTCGACCTGTCGATAAGATTTCATTGTAACAGTATCCTAAAATATTCGATTTATTTCAACAAAATAAAGACTGGAACAAAAGCGACAAATTTGACTTTTAAAATAGTTAAAACACTTAAGGGATAATTGCAACTCGTGGAAACATGTCCTACCTCTCGAGGTATTTGTTGTGATTGTTTCAGAAAAGGAATCTTCAGGTGGGCATTGTGGGTCCTTACTCCAGGATTTCAGAAGCTCCAGAACTTTGGTTTTGCTGTCGCGGTCGTTTCGTGGATTCAGAACAACACATATCCACAACAAACCTATAAGCCATGGAGCAATTATTAACATAGGATTTTAGGCAAAAACGCCTGCAGAGGATTTTAATACGCAAAATTCACGGTGTATAACGTTCTGCAAGCTCGATTTTAGAAACAGGTCGTCCGAACTTTACCGATTGTACAAAAATTACTTAGTAATTCTAATACGCAGAATTCACGGTCTATAACTTAAAAAAATCAGTAGAAACAGGTCGTCTGAACATTTCTGTGCCTTCAACATATTTTTCCTGAAAATATTTACCAATTTGATCCCATAGTTTTCCGCAAACGTCGTTATGTTGCCATTGAATTGGAGTTAGGTCCTTGACGAAGTATCTCTTCGGTCAAAAGGGTTAGCAGTCGGGCACCATTGCAGTCACGCACCCTTCATCATTTCACGAATCTGTCAAGTATTTGTGCGGGTAAGAAGGAGGCTACAGATCTGGTAAGTAGCTTTGTGCGAAACTGAGGGCGGGCTTCCGAGTTATCTCACGATGATGCCAGTACAGTTTGTGTTAAGCCAATATCCTTGGCCGAATCTAAACGTAGCACAGCGAGCAGCACACTGCCCGGGTATGGGCAACTGCAAACACGATACAACGTTGAGATAAACATCGTGAATGAAGTGATATTCGCATAGCAAACACTTGTCGTTAGCTCAATGGGGCAGTTGTTTACTTTACACGAATGAAAACGCTGGCTTGGCAAAGGAAATTCCTCGAAGAAACGAAAACAACCTACGCAGCATCGAACGGCAAGGGGGCAAGGAAACCAAGTCAAGGGCAAAAAGCAATCGAAAGTGAATCATCTCCTAAGCGACTTCACGGTAAAACAGTAACGCGACACGGCAACCATAAGTGTTATGCAGGTCACGCCCGTTTCCGTGACGGGAATGAAGCAAATCGGCATGGTATTCACACAGGAATCCGTGCCTTTTTATCCATCACCGCCCAATGGTTAGCAGTACGTGATCATTATGGCAAAACGTCCAGCACCACGCTTACAATTTTCCACAAAACAAACTTTGCCCACCTTTGAAATCAAATTAAAAAGCTGATTAGCAGATGCTTGCTTTGCCGAATCCAGTATGAGTTGACGTATGTGATCAATCACGTGACGGTCGTCAAGATTCCAGCGATTTTCGTCTTGAAAGCCTAAAATGAATATAGATTTGAATTAATTTTCCAATAATGGCAATCAGCTTAACAGACATCCATGGTCCAAATTCCGAACCAGCTGAAAAGCTGTTGAGCAATAACATATCCAGCTGCGCACCCAGTGGATTATGACGCTAGCATGGCTATCTAACAATAGATGATTCACCTGCTCCCGCTGTTGGGTCGGGCGCTCCGTGAACTGCATTGATGGAGGAGTTGGCGTCCGAGAAGCAATCCGCGATCTCCTGTGCCGTTGGGAGAACATTGGCGTGGCGGGATAGCAGGTACTGAGTCAGCTTCTGGAGCTGGTCTCTCGTCAGTTTCTGTAGTGTGTCCGATATTGGCGCCCTCAGCTTAACCTGTATACAAATCCAATTCAACTTTGGTCGGACGACCAGTTTACGGGTAATGTGATCCAGGAAGCCCATTCACAGCATAGAATACGTCCAATAGGACTTAAACCAGTGGTGCGGATTTCGATCCTGGCCCACTAAACTATCAGATAATCGTTTGATGGATTATCTAGCCAATGTGTACGAATCGTTCGAGACCAGGCCTGGTAAAAAATCACAGTTTTTTTTCAAAAACCCACACAGAAAAAAACAGCGGAACTGATGAGTCAAAATATCCCAAACCAGGCCCAGAACCTATTCATTGGCAAAATTTTATGTCGTAACTTTAAAGGAATTTGCATTACCTTTCGAGGGTTACGGATCCTGTAGATGAGTAATGCCACGACATGACGACAGAAAAATATTCCGTCCCCGAACTGGCAGTTACAGGTCGAAGATGCAACCTTGCACCGGTCGAACGTTACCGCCACATTAAAGTTACACGGGGAGTTGTTCTTCAAACTAAAATAAAACAACTTTATGTTAGAATCGATTGTATTTTTTTTAGATTTTGATGTTTATCATTCGACAGGTCGAAAATTGATTATAAAAATAACTTAATAAAATAAAAGTACCTCGGAAATTGATAGGGATAAACGGAGCCTTCGCCAGATTTATCGTGAACTATTCCGCTCAAGTGAAATCCTGTTGAGATAAGAATTAAAACTTAATGAGTGGGTTTCAAATTTGGTGATATGAGTTGAGCGTGAATCGCTTCGAATAAAACTAAGTTGGGAGACAGAAGCCAAAGGTTAGGCGCCGTTCAGCTTTGTGTGGATCTGTTGCATTGAAACACGCTGATCTCTCAGCTTTTCAGGGTTTCAAGAAAGTGAAAGAGTGAGATAGCAATTACAAAACTCCGGTCAATTTGGCGTAGGGGACAAAGGAAAATTGAGAAGCTGTTTTGGAATTTGTGGCCGCTTTGAGGGAAAGGTTATCCCCATTACGTCATTTCGAGACAGGGTGATACTTTCACCCAGTTTTGTTTTCTTTGGGAATCGCTCGAGGCACGTTAAGGTTTAACCTCGTGCACCTTAACGAGCCACACAGACTCGTTCCTCTTCAAGAGTAAAAATCCGAACAGTCTCGTTAAAATTTTAATTGGGCACGGAGCTAACATTTATTCCGATTAACGAGTTCGACTTGAAATAATCAATTCTTTCCGCCCGAAGGAGACAGTGTTGTCCAAAGCACGCCTCGCCACCCTAATCTGTAAAACTCTCTCCATTTGCACTAAGTTTAGCATTGTCGTGTAACGGAGCATGAACCTAAATGAAACGAAGCGGCACACGGGCTCGCTTCCATTACATACAGCTCTCTTGTTTCTTTAACCAGTGTTTCCGAAGAACGCACACACAAAGACGGAAAACGAGAAATAAATTTCACCGGGCAACACTCCATTTGGGGGGCAAATTACTCTCACATACCGGATTTGTCAACACGCGTGAACTAACCTCAAAACCAGAACTAATCGCAAAATGAAATTTTCTGCTATCCCACTTTCACAATCGCCCCAAAAATGTTTAAAATGCCGAAATTACGTACTAAGAAAAAATAGTCAAACACAACTATAAGGTGATAGGTTTTAATTTGGATTTAAGAAGAGGTCAAACAATTAAACGAAATGTCGCACAGGTTATGTCCATTCGTTTTGCATCAGTATTGACGTGCAGCGATAGAATTTGATAAAACACCAACTATAGCTGCATATGAGCAAAACAATAGAGAATTTGACAAATGATTACGTTGGCTTGTTCTGCATAGCTTCAATAGCTATTTACAACACACTCCGGATAAACCACAAATCGATCAAAATGGCATGGTTTTGTTTCTATACAATTGTTTCAGAGAAAACGGTTTGGATGGTGTCAGAAAAGTTTTTGTTTCGTAATAACTGGAAACGGCGTTGCGGGGGGGAATACTGTGTCTATGGAATCTTTAAAACTGTTTTTGTGCCAACGTCCGTGCCATGTCGATGATTGTTGGCCTTTCATCCGTGGTGATCCTGTACACAACGATCTAAAGCGGTCGGTTGGGTTTACATTCGGCGCAATGGCGTCGCGCAACGGTTGACTGCTGTACATTGGAGGTCCGCAATGATCGCTTTTGATTAAACGGCTCTCGCGTCGCGGAATGTCTGTTTATGTTCGTATCTCGAGCGCGGCGCAAAGCTTCGAATTTCCAAGAGCGGACAGGAAGTCGGGGCTCTGTTTGGTTTGACGACCCGGGAACAAATCGCAGGAGCAAATTGCGAGCAGCTGACTCACGACCGACGGGGCAGAACTGCGCGTTTCTCCGCCAATATTTGTCTGTTTGCGCGGCCGTCATTGAGCGCCGTTAATGCGAGCAGAAACGAGCAGGAATGGAGGGTCAGGGTGGCTTTGTTGGAAACACTTGAGTGCTGACGAATCGGGCTTTACGTAGCTAATGATAATAATCGGCCAGGGAGCCTGGATACGGCTGTTGAGGCTGATAAAGACGCCGCTTGAAATGATATAGACCATCCGTCGGCGCCGACCCCTTTTACCTATTTGTACAGCAGATGCTAGAAATCATAGTTCTCAAACAATGTAATACGGTTCAAAATAGCTGGTGTCTGAATACAATAACAGTAACGCACTTTTTCCGGAGACATGTGTGGCACAAATAACCCTTCACAAGGTATATTTAATACCGTGTATGGCAACACAGTTTAGTTATACTGAAACTCAATTTTTTATTTTGAAATTTTCTCTCATCAAAGATGTACAACTCTTAATTAATCGTTTACGTCATAAAAGGAGGGTTTTGAAGGCTACGCTTATGCACCGTTCTATACATACACAAAAGTCACTACAAACAACAATCGCAGGTGGTGTAAGTTATTCTTTTGCTAAGTGGGTGATCACCTTATTAAACACATGGAAGAAATAATATGGCCAGCGTGTAAAATCATTCGTTCTTAACGGCGTTTTTGTACAGATCCGAGATCGGTGTACCAACTGACGACACTTGGGTCCCAGAAACGGGCGAAGATTTCCAGCCACCGAGAGTAACTTAATACAACTCCTTCCCTTAAGTGCTTCGGATTTCGAGCATACGCTGATGAAAGCTGGCGCGGCCTGAAAGCCGGCTGAGAAGAGTAATTGAATCGACTCGAAGCTCGATTAAGCGGTGATACGTACAGAGAGACACGGAGTCCTTGTCTCGACATGGGAAAGTGGTATAGAAACTGCGCTACTTCGGAAAGGAAAACAAAGCGTTAACAAACATGGAGCCAGTAATCTTGGGCCTGATTTCATGTGTTTTAATTAGGCTAATGAGGAATTTCCTAACAGCAGTGGGTTTCCAGCACTCGGACAATGAATGAAGTTAAAAATATGAAAGGAAAACTGCAGGCGTGGATAGAAACTTGCAAACAATGGACTGGCACTATTGTGCAATCGCATGCATAGTTTCCATCCAGCTGCAGCGTTGCCAGTTCTAAGCGAACTATATCAATTAACAAGCCATGCTTGAAGGATTGATCTATTTCTCCTCGTGGACTAGATACGGATAACTCGAGTGTAACTAAGCCCCCGTTGTGTGCTTTGCTGATCAACCAATTTAACTGCAGTTACAGTGAATTGCCTTGAAAGCACCTTTCAATTTAACGTTTTTTTGTCTTTTTGGTCTTCTATTGGAAAGGGTGTACAATCGAAAAGTATTGTTTCCACAGTAACCCGAGCACCCCTAACAAAACAAGGGTATCTCCCATCGCGCAATTTAACACGAAAATCCAGCGGCCTGTATTGTCCAACAGAAGTCGAATCGGCTTAATGAAAACCGGTAACTGATCAATTACTTTCCTTCCCAAATGGGATGCATGTGTTCACGGTTTAGCGCTTGTAAAAGAAACTCCACATAAACCAGCAGATGCTTTACATCCAATTAAGAGTAAATGATATTTGTTGCCCGCGGGAAGGTATTATCAAATTAAAATTAGCTGTAATAATGCGGTAATGTCAACCAGGCTTTACAAGATTAGTTGCGAAGGGCCGAACATACGGTCGACGTTAAAGTACACACTGAACAAGGCGGCTGTAACCCTAGGGGCTCGTGCCGCTCTTATATTTCGTAGCTAGTTGAAAATTCGTGCTTCTGGCGCGCACATGAATAATAAATACGCGTGCAAGTCGGCTACAGCATGGTTACAACAGCAGGTGTTGTTTCGCATGACGGTACAGTGTAACGGTGGTCAGTAACAGCTGGTATGTCGCGGTTTAATAGTCCCGCGGATATCTGGGCCGTGTGGTGCTATCATGTGCTTCGTGTAACGGACTATCCCGATAACAGTGTCGGTGTTTTCTTACAATTTCCCTTTCCCATTTCCTAAAACCATCGCCCGAGAATGCGGCACCACTGGTCTCCGTACATCATTGGGCGAAAGCGGATACCGGTTTTACGCATCTGCGATCATACATATCGAGTAACCACTACCTAATTCCTTGTACTTTGCGACGCAAAAGCATTTTTAAAGAAATCAGAGGACGTAAGAACGTAAATTAAAGGACTTACCGATCTGCACTGGTTGCCTGATTGCTCCACTTTCAGCGAGTGTTACCCCCTTCCGAAACGTAACATCCTGGCCATCCTGTGAAGTCAAGTCAGGTCGGTGTTTTGAATCTCGTGCTGGGGACGGTCTGCTTTCAGATTGCGTTGTACCAGCTGGCTGGCCTGCCCTTGAATCTGTACACTGTTTGGTGGGCACCAGTTCATTTGTTGCGTAAGCAAGAGCGGTGTAGCGTCTGATGTCAGCCTCACACCTCGGAAACGACCAAGTGATTAACTTCAGGACGACTGGTTCCGGGACCCGGTTGTAGCGCTCTTCAACTAGTTGATATGGAATATTGGCAGCGGCAACTTTGGCTGCAATTTCAGTTAATGGGGGTGGGCAACAGCGCTGCTGAGCCGACGAACAGACGTGTTGAGAGCGATTACTCTCATGCCCACAGTGCGTTCTTTTCCCATGAGTTCTGGAGTGTTTCTCTGGACAACTGTATTCTTGAGTGTCGGTGTCATATGGCCAAGACCTCTTCATAATTTAACGCTAAGCCCACCGAAACTTATAGTCTTTACCCGATCCTGACGAATATATAGGTTAATTTATTCTTTGTTTGTAAACTAAACACGCATCAATTCACTCTACACTTCAGTCTCAATTGATATTTATTCTTTATGTTGCAACAAGTTTTTCAGTCACATTCAAAACATAAGCTTATATGCGATCAAAAGAT
This sequence comes from Ciona savignyi, assembly GCA_000149265.1. Lineage (NCBI taxonomy): Eukaryota > Metazoa > Chordata > Ascidiacea > Phlebobranchia > Cionidae > Ciona > Ciona savignyi. The sequence continues at coordinate 124,417 of CH003001.1, read as the reverse complement.
GTATTGTTTAGTCAAAACCATTTGTTATTCATTTTACAACTACCATAAGACTTGGTTCCTCATATATCTAATTTGGTATTCTGCCGTAGCGTTATAGTATACACGGCGCACTCAACCGATGCTTCTGTTGAAAATAACTGCCTCGCACATAAGTGTTAGCCTCAACTGAGTCTTTATGCACAGGCAAAATGAATAGCTTGGTGTACCTTTCAGCTGTCTGAGCACACACTAGTACTTAGACCAGTGCCTGCCTACGATATCAAGTGTTGAAACGCACTGGCCAGGAAAAAGCCATGTCGTCCAATTTTCTGGAGTGGCGAGAGAGAGACTGACAAAACGACGATGATAAAAAAACGCTACAGACAATCTTTACCAAAGCCCACTGCTGGGCGCCGGTCGTTCTAGCAGCGGGACGCTTTTGGTTAATCAAGATTATTTCGCGCTGACGGGGCGGGCTGTTTCGAGCACAAAAGAAAGGAAACTCAATTAATATTGCATTTCAGTCATTACCGTCTGCTGTGACCCGCCACGCGACCTCACGGCAGATAAGAGAGACCTCCGCGCAAAGTTACCACTGCGCTCGCCACGGCTCATTCGATCCAACTCTATTGTGCTAGTTGGAATCCGGAATCGCCCGAGGCAAATCAAACTGTTCGTGATTGGGGCCAGGCCGTAAGCGCTCGCACTCACAAGGCGAAATGGGCAGGAAATTGACATTATTCTAGAATGCTTTGTTCAATGACGTAGCGGCAAATAGCGTCATAAATAGAGCGTTGTTTGGCGTGTTAAGAGAAACGCGCCACGCTAACACGCCTCGATTGTCAAAAAGAGCTTTATCAAGCTTGAATTGCTAATTAGACCTGTCCGATTCAGAGTAAATGTGAATAGTGCATTAAGAAATTCCAGCTAAACGCGCGTGCCCTCGAATTGACTTATGTTCATTAATTTTTACGTAACAGGAAATGTCGAAATACAATGGAAAGCGAAATTTATATAGGACGATGATTGAAGAAATACTATGACCAGCTGTCGATGTGTATACGTGATTGCAGTTTACCGATTCTGAATTCAAACACTAATATCTTACATTCCAGACATTTTTTAATCTCACGGTGATCGAAAAACAAACCGAGAAACGATTTTTTTCTGGTCAGTTCGCTATTACCACATGGTGCACTGCTCCCACCAAGCGGATCATACATATATAATTAGCTACCACTAACGTGGGTTGCTGAGTTGGCCCTAAGAGATTCTTGTATGTACGGTCGTGTGGCCAAATGGTTAACGCGACCGATACATATACCGACTCTTATACAAAATAACGGTCCTAGTGACGAGCCCATAATGGGTTCGAAACTTGACTCGGTAAAAAAAGTGATTCTTGTGTGACTAAATGGTGAGTGTGACCGATTTATATACAGCATGCCATTTTAAAACTGTATGAAGATTAACGTTTCGGGTTTATAACCGTGCCCCATTAAAAAAGCGTTGCTATTTTTCTGCGAAGGCTAATAAGTTAGAAGAAACCAAATTTCATAAAAATAAAGTCTAAAATGTAAATTAATATTTTTTCTATTTAAGTATTGAAACGATATACAATTTGGTTTATTTTTTTATTTTGCTTTCTTAGTTATACCATATATTCATAAAATTATTACCCGACAGGCACAAGGTTATCTGACAATTACCATTGTGAGAACGCTACATTACCTATTTTCTATTAAATCTGACAATTACCCGTATGATAATGCCTATTGCATTTCCCAGTCACGGGGATAAACATGAATATCATACCATTACAAATGTATTTAAATAACTGAAAGAACTGTAGCAACGGGAAGAACCAAACACTAAATGCAGGTTTTTGAAATTTGATCTTCAACAAAAAGTTATAACTGTATATTATTAGATATGCAACGTAGGCTTCAAAAGATAACTTTATATTCGTCATTTATACCGTTTTACATAAATAAAAACACATAAAACTTTTATTTTTGTGTTTGGATTGGTATCTTGCGTGTGGTTTATAATGATATTCTACCCGTCCGCTGTGTTTTCAATATTAAACCAACACACATTGCGACTAAATAGCAATTTTCACAAAGAAAGCCCTCGAGTAGCTGAATCAACGTGAACTGTTTGCCCTCTTATGCGGGACGCCGCCTTCCGACAATGACATTCATTCCGGAGGCTTTGATGAATAAACATTATTTCATTATTACAATTGAACTATTATTTGACCAAAGCGATCAAATTCGTAACCAGCATTATCAATCTTGGACTTATTAAATTCAAAGATATATTGTTACAGAGATGGAATAAACATGCTGTTGAAGTCTCTAGTGTATTCGGTAGAGTTATGATACGCATATTACTCTAGGTTACCATAGCGTGGTGCTATCACGTTTCACGGGCCCGAATCGCAAACGCAAACACAACAAACTCTACACGGACCACTCCATACTATAAGTCCACTCGCTACGTACTGTGTGGATGGATTTACAGGCTTCATAGTCTAAGACCCTGCCGACCGAGTCGATACTACAGTCCTGGTGTTGCGTGCCACCGTGGCCTATAATCAAAGAGACAAGTACCTCGACAAGGGAGTCATCAACATCGGGTTTTAACATCAAGTGGGTACCACAGCGCACTGGTGGTTTAGATTGAAGAGGGCGGGCAGTTGTTACCAGGAAATTAAGGTGAATCAAGAACGAAAGCTCGGTTTCTGCGGCTGCTGAAAGATACGAATATAAATATAACAGCGCAGGGAGTAAGAAGTTTTTAGATACAGATTATGTCAAGTTGTTTGGTTACAAATATGCATTTTCAGATAAGTGGTATATCTAACACTTGGTACTACATTTAGGACCGCGGGACGTTTAATAAAATGGTTTGTGCGTGCATTATGGTGGCAGGTCAGATATAAAATGACTCCGGACACAAAGATGGCCTCTAACAACAACGTCAGATCAGGAACATCCAGGAGGCACAAAAGTGGTTCGCGTCACCGAGGAAAAACAGCAAAATCAAAGTAAGTGTTGTAACTCGAAAATCAACTATCACAAGTTGTATAAGTTATGCTGTTAGTTGACGTTCATAAGTGGTATTTGCGCTTGAATGAATGTGATAGTTATATTTTCCGACCAACCGCAGTATTTGTATTGTAATGATTGACTTTTTATTTTTTAAATTAACTTAATTGTGTGCTTAAAACTGACTTGTAAGACGGAACAAATCGTTTTTCGTCATTTACGCAGCTGTACTGCTTTGTTTACTGCAGTAGCTGATATGTCGTAAACATCTGTACCCCGAAAACCATAAATCTTTTAGATCAGGCAACTTTTAAAGTTTCGCATGACTGGAGTTGTGTGTAATAATGGCTGAGAGGTCACCAGTGCCATGTCATATTAACTCTCGTCCGACCTTTTAATATCCTTGTAGAACAAGTATTTCTCTTGTTCGTCAACGACAAGAGAAACATTATCCCCAATGGTTTTCTTGAAAGGGGTTTTCAATGCGCCGCCTTTCGCTTTGCTTATAAAAGAATATCAAGTATTGGGAATTTCTTTTTATTATATTGAAGGGCAATTTAAATGACTCTTAAACTCAATTAAAAATGTGTTATAGTAAATTCATGAAACACTATATGAACACTCAGGCTTGACAATTTCATGTCATGGCGAGCTCTTTAAGAATAAAAAATCTGACGTCTTTGTATTTTAATACTGTATATATTTTTTTTGTTTGGCAGAAGAAAAAGATCATGGGCACTTTTCTCTCCATGGGAAGGCGATGATGTCTCCGATGACGAGAAGGGTAAAATTCTAGAAACTTCCTCCATTCTCTTATGCTAACAAACATACTGTCTTCCAGATTTTTTGCAATTTTGCAAATCCAGGGGTTTGGTGCGAGCATCGACCGCGCCTTCCTTTCAGAAACAAAGCTCCTGTCCAAATCTAGACGCACGTCAAGACAGTAGGCCGCTGAGACGCTCAACAGCAACATCTAGCGTCGCTTGTGCGAGGCAGCCAAGAGTCGAAGTCAGCAGCATGTCGGATATGGCAAAGATGGTAAACGAAGAAAACAAGTACATAGCGATGCTCTGTTCTAGTTTGACCGACAAATTGAAATTTATAAAAGACAGTGAGAACTGCCCTTCTACACCCCCGACACCCTTAGCGGATACCCGGGAAATGGAATTGACCCATAATCCCCAACCGTCCAAAATTGCACAAGCACCTCTATCTACCCATCAAGCCGAACTTGTAAAACCTGCATTTAATGAAGCAAATAAACCGAAAGAATCTGATTCATCTTCTACAACCTCGTCTGCTAGATCTGGAAAGTTCCCAAAAATTTCAATGAGAAATGAACGTGAGCCCGCTTCGTGTACCAGCCCGGTTAGCATCACATCAACACAAAAACTCGTTTCCATCTCCACTAATGACGTAAAACGTAGCGCTGTCCGACGCGTGACACGCGAATGGACAGCAGAAGTTGAAAACGAGATAATGCGATTATACGAAAACGGTGCACCCGGTACTGGCTTGGTTGACGTCAAACCACAACCAAGACCAATATCCAACGTCAGAGAACAGGTGGAATCAAAGTTGTCAAACGCGGACCACACTCCAAGTTATGTGCTAGCTCTTGCCAACCTATTTCGGCGTAGAATGCAAGTAAGTAATAATTTCTGGTATTCTTGTAATAGAAGCATCAATTTGGTGTAATTCTGTTACACATGCTGTATCGTAATCCATGTCTGATTTTTTAATTCCCAGTTGCCGCACCCAAATTACCATAGGCCTAACTTGCTGTAATTTGCCCTGTTTAAAATAAGTCCTTGGTACAATAAACCCAGGGAATCAAAAATTATTTCAGATTCCAAGATTTTCAAATATATATAATGAAACAATTGTACAAAATAATCTGGTGAAAAAAATTAGTAAATTTTATCAATTCAATAATTCTAGGACAAGTTTCGAACTAGTGGTAAGTCGTATAAGTTTTGAATCCATGGTAGATTCTTATTATACCTTTCTTATAAGAAAGTATGCATATAAAATTATAAATCTACAATAAATAAAAAAAACAAAAACATTATAAATCTTTCTCGTTTCAGATTCGCAAAGAGTTTAAGCAAGTTGCCGGTGAAATGATTGATACCTCAGTCCGAGGTTCTTCAGTGCCATATCTCGCCAATAACTCGTTCCCCCCTCAATCGCCGAAAAGCGGTCATCCGAAATCTGTGCAAATCTTTAACAGTAAGTCGATTCGTTAACCCGACAATGGGAAAGAGGAAATCTAATGATTTCTAGTAAAATTAAGTCACTTGCGTTTTCTATCCTAACCGAGATATGGAATTTACAAATTCTTGACTATGTCATGCAATGGCAAGCCATTTATTTACATATACATATTATTTATCCCTAGGTGAAGCTCCTCAGCCAGTTGCCTTCCGCTACCACCACGTGACTTCTGAATCAACGCCAACTCTAGATTCTTCAGCAGGCTGTTCGCCGCCGTCTATACCCAAGTTTCCCTCGGTTGCCTTTTGTTCGATCTCATCCCCACTTGTATCTGCTATCGCGGAAAATGCACACTCTTCATCACAAGAAATCAAAGACGAGCCACGCCATGAAATAACTTCACACGATACAAATGCACGGAATGAATTGAATTCTGGAAAGATAGCACTGAAACCATCTGTGGTTAATCACGTCACGTCGTCCGATGAAAACCGACAGGCACAGACCAACACGTTAACCAATCTTTTGACTGTGTTTCCCAAACCGCCTCAGTTTAAGTTTTCCGGAATCCAGACTCTTCCAGGGTCTAACGATGCTGCTAAAGAGAGGAACAAATTAAAAACTGAAAACGGGGTCGTCAAGGCGAAGGGAAAGCCTGGTAAAATGTCGCCCAGAGATGTTGTAATTCTATCTATGCAAGCAAACCTTAAACGGGACTATCAGAAAACGTTGAAGACAGTCGAACAATTGCAAAGCCTAAGCAAAGAGGCGGTTATCACTCGACAAACAGCGCCCAATGGAAAAAGAACCAGTCAGTCTGCGAGCGCGCCACATGTTCGAATAGGATCTACAGTAGGGTCCCATACCATGCACAAACACTTCAGCAACTCATTGAAATCATTTGAAGCATCTCCTCCGCAAAGAGAACATGATATATTTATACCCCAAAACAAGCACTTGACAGATGACGTTGATTTTGCTATCGTACCGATGACGAAGGTTAGATGGTCAGGTTCGCTTGGTACACTGTACGCCAAACCGAAACAACCGGACAAAGGCAACCTTGTTAGGGGAATACACCAATCGGAAGTCGGCGATTTACTTTCAAGCTCTGGTAGCAAGCATGATAGCAATGATAGACTTGAAACTTCTAATTTAATGACAATTTCCCCGATCGAAAAGCACAAAGGGGCTGTTGTAAGATAGCACGGTTAAACGCATTGATAGTCTCTTTCTATCAATCAGAATATCTGAAATTACCTTTCGCTAAAATTGATGTAATACGAAATCTCATTTTATTTCCACCATTTTCCCTGCTAAAACGCGGCCTACTTGGACCTATCCAAAACAAACCATACGCAATATCCGTGTTTTTGACAATAATATGTATTTAGTCTTACTTATATAATAAAACATACTTCTGTGATTTTTGGTCTAAATAAATTGAGCTTTACTCTAAAAATACTAAATAATTTGAAGTATACTCAAAAAAGCTTTATTTGGCAGGAAGTCGAAGAATGAAGTATAGAAATCTATTTTTTGTAATACTATTTTTATGGATAAGAGTATCAGCTGTCAATCAAACGAACTGACACTGTTGCCGCGAATTTAAATTGTTGCAGTTTGTTTTTGTTGTTTTGCGTGGAAATGTCATACTTGCGACCAAGACCGAATTTGAATCAGCGGCCCACGCAGCAAGTTCCGCGTCCTGGCACCCGAAGCGGCCTAACAACTTCGCAACACTTAATGAGAACAAATGTGACCAATGAACCGATCTCGAATTTGAAGCAAGGTTTGTTTTTTAGAAATAAAGGTACGGAATACCTGTCGTTTAAAAAGGCAGGCAACAAACTTATTTGTATTTTAGACCTTTATATATAGCAAACTAGAATATACAATGAATCGCAGTATGCAATAGAAGTTACCCAGGCCAGTCCTACAGACAATACCTTTCAAACCGAAGCCAGTCTGTAAATTATGACAGATCTTTATGGGATTTCACAGGTACTCGACCTAATAACATATCACACAATCTAAAGTGAATATGAACAATAGATTTTTCTGGTGAATCAATCAGCACTATTGCTAGATAGATACACTTGATATGCTTTCTAGCCTATATTAACAGTAGGTTTTGTCTGTATCTATAGATTAGAACTTATGAACCATGTGCTCTTAAACATGATAGGTCATTTAGAAAATAAATTATTTATGTTCAGATCGAGCTGTCTGTAAGCAGGTAACTTAAACTAGAAAATAAATAAGTCTGTTATCAATTAAAAGGATCCTCTTTGTCTTGATTTCAATTTGATTAATAATTATTTAATATCCTTGGGAGAAAATAAACATATTTCTATTTTTATTTCTCTCTCGTACCTTAAATGTGTAAAATTAGTGAACTAGCACTATTCATTGTTTTAATTGTAAAGTCAAAGGGTTGGTGGGTTGTTCTTATTATACAGCTATCAATTTACCACTGTTGAACACTATTACAAGAATTAACCCTACGCTAATAATAGTTGGGATAAAGAACAAGATACTACCAATGGATGCGTAATATAGCCGTGGTGTTATGACACAATCGTCAGATTACATTTTACCCTCATTTAGGCTCTAGGACAGGGATGTCCAACCTGCGGCCCGCGGGCCGCAGTGCGGCCCACCTGAGATTTTTGTGCGGCCCGCTAGTCATTTTTACTCCAGTAGTATTTTGAACTCCAAGTAGTATTTTAAACTTTAAATCTTGGCCCAATTCAAATGTATCAGTCAGCTTTTAGGGACGCAGTAAACATAAAAACTGCAGAAAGAAACCGACGGACGACAAAAACTTATCTCACTGACTTTGTATTGCAGAAATAAGATTTTGTTTCTTTCTATATGTGTGTTATTTGTTCCTTTTTTTAAAGATGAAATTAATGGCTTTTAATTGTTTCTTTATGTACCCATTTAGGGTTGGTATTAAGGGATCGCGAATCGCTATTAGCGAACCGTTTTCTTAAGTTCACGAAATACAAAATTTAATAAAATCGCGAAAATATAAACTACCGGTACTGATTTCGCGCACTTTTAATAATAAATCCTCAACACGTTATAATAACATCGTTTGCCTGTTAACATAACATTTAACCATCACAAAACTATAACATTTATTTACCTTGCCTTTACTTTGCATTATTGGCGTATAATAAGCATTGCTATCACAAGGCAATAATCGCCATTATGCGTTAATATACCACGATTCCTTTATTTATGATTGGCGAGATGCGACACACCCCTTTTGAATTTACGTTTATTGCAATTTATCATTACTGTACTACTAAATAACGGTACTGTCTGCTTTATAAAATAAATATCTTTCTGAACGTTTAAGGCAATTTATCATTACCAAATTTTTTTTCCCGCGCTCCTTATCCGTGCATTTCGCAAATCATTTCAAAACCATTAATTCGAACCCTGCCCTTTTTATTGAAATTTAATAGGTTCTGCGGCCCATTGAATTATTTTAAGTGACAATGCGGCCCAGTGCAATAAAAGGTTGGACATCCCTGCTCTAGGAGCTATTGTGATATGTTGAATGTGTTTTTAGACTTTTATTTAACCCAATGGATTACTGTGTTTGGTAATGTCTGCTAAGTGAATTGCCCAATGACAAGCTTACACACAAGCATTGGCTGATCCCAACATTTTGGATGATGGTATGCTTTTACTATTTTGGTGCCAAAGAATATATATATCTGGCTTTTAATCTGTCCTTACGATCCCTAGCTAAAAGTCCAATATGACTTTACTCAACTTGCAATCCAACTCCATCACGGAAGGTCGTTTTATTCTTGATTAAATGCGGATACAGTAAAACACACACAGTTTTTAACTAATCCTGGTGATCCTTCCTACATGAGCGGCACTTCCAAAGGAGACGGGTGCCTTTAGCTACTTGGTCTAAACCCAGTTCATAAAATTTTACTATATTTCGCACAAAAAACAATGACCGCATATTATTGTTTGGCCAGGGGAAGTTATGTGGAAACTTTAGCACCTGTTGCTTTACAAGGCATGGAATTTCAGGGAAACCGACAACATGCAGATGCAGTACATAATAAACAATGACAAACAACGAAAATCACTACAGATTTAAGATAATAGAATGTAGTTTATGTTTTAAACTCTATGCTGTAACATTGTATAATTGAAATTTTACGAATTGTATTATTCACCAAAATAAAATCATAACATCTATTTATTAGACCCACCACGGCCAAGGGTATGATTCTTCCAGTGATGAATCTCTTTCTGCATCATTTTTTCTTAAAAAATCACCAAATGATGATCAAAAAGTTGAACCGAAAAGGAAAGGGCTTACTATTGAAGAACCAAAAACAACGTAATAATCTTTTTTATGTGTATGTTTTGTTCCTAAATCCTAGTACTAGCCCCTATGTTTTGTAAATTATAACCTGTAAAATTTTATTTTTAAATCTATTGTTGTGTGGGGCACCAGTTCTGCCTTGGAATAATCGCACTGTTCCCTGAATCAATACCGGCCGAGCTATGATTCTTCTATGAGTGTCGCAGAGCAAAATGTTTGACTGTAGTTCCACACATAATTTAATTATAATGTAATAATTAAATGCGAATTCATAGTATATTCGGTGTTATTTATACACAGTACAAACCTGGACAGTGGTATATATTCTAAATCTTTTTGATTGCATGCTTTTTGTGCCACAAATTTACAAACTAACCACTACTCCAATTCTCCAAAATAATTATATTCAAGTTTTTAAGCTGTCCACTTCAGAGCTAAACACAAGTATTATTATTTTTCATAGTAAAAAGCCGCCAGCTGAATCAAGTCGCCCAAAAACTTCTCGTGGAATGATTGATAAACCTTCGACTTCCGGACTACAGCAGGGAAGTGATGCAATCGCTCATTTTGCTGCACTTGAAAGTCGGATACGCGCAAGGGCGAAGGAGTCCCATGAAATGGTATATTTAGATGCTTGCGACTGCAATGATGAGCATTTTTATGCATTTTCCACCTAATTTTTAGTGAAATTTTTGAAGTTGATTAAGCAGTATTATCTCTACAGTATTGATATTGTATATATATAATGCATGAATATGCTATCTTTTTTTCAGAGTTTAACACTTTCAGACCTGGATTTAAGTACTGATTCAGAAGTTAAAAAAGATTTAAATGAAATAAGGTAACTTCAAATTGGTACCTTTACCTTTTACTGTGGCAACCCCACTAAGCAAATAGAAATTGCTGTAAAAATCTACCTGTTGTATTCAATTTTCTGTTTATTGTTTTACTCATTACTCATATATTACATTATTCCGTGCTCTCCTTTTTTAAATTGTATGTTATATATTAATAGTTGGAATTGTTTCTTTTTTCTAATGATAAAATCTATAGTACGACCAGTTAGTCTGGGTCGCTAGCGAGTCGTTTGGCAAGGCACTTAACGGACATTGCCTGAACCTACGCGGCATTAATGCGGTTCTACTAAATTAAAGGAACGTGTCTATCATACACACAACACACTGAAATAGCTCAGTAACCCGACGGTAGGCGCGAGGTGATCTGACGATTGCCCGTGTGTTAACCCCAGTGGTTTTCCCATTCACGGGGATAAACATGAATATCCTATCCTAACTACAAAAAATATAGCAAACAAGATATTCAACAGGTATGCATGTATACATTGTCTCATTTAATTCTTTATTGTCAGAAAACGAAGAACAACCAAATTGTCACACAAGAGCTACTCGAGTTCATCATCTGAAAGTGAAAAAATCGATTTCATTAAACGCGATATGGTAAATCAACACTCTTTTCCGTGTCTTTTTCTATTATTACTATCTCTTTAATGTATTTTCTATTATTACTATCTCTTTAATGTATTTTCTATTATTACCATCTCTTTAATGTATTTTTTATTGTTACTATTTCCCTAAAATGTTCGTTTTTGCAGCCTGTCAAGTCATTAAACTCTGCCTCAGTTGATGACACAAATGAAAGCAAAAGAAAATCAGTGGTATGTATTATGTATTATGGTTTTCTTGCAGTGTTTTTCAACTGATTTTAAAGCTCTTATTCTATAACCTTACATTAGTTTGGTGGTTTATTGGTATTTTATTCACATCAGCCACTCAACACGACAGCAATAAAATAGTAAAATAAGCCAGCACAACGATTGTGGTTGTTTATCGTGGATAAAGATGTACTCCTAATATTTAATAACAAATACTAGTAAATATCACAGCATCACGCACTATCTTAAAAACGATAGAACTTAGTAGAAAATATATGACTATGATAATTCGACAATTACCTGTGTGTAAAAAGCAATTTCACATGAAATAAAACAGGAAAATTATATTTTATCTTATTTTGTATTTCACCAAATTTACATTATATCAAATACTATGTTCAGAGGGGTACTACAAATATTTGCACATCTATATATAAATAGGTTATTATGTTCTTTTTAATTTTTGCTATTTCTGTATCGACCTTTGATCACAATGCATACTTTTGTTA